>JADLZK010004218.1:0-142985 GCA_015847255.1 Hyparrhenia diplandra | reverse complement strand
TGTGATATATGATGTAATCTTCTCATGTGTGGGCATAGTCGGGTGGTGTGTTGTTTTTTGTGGGCATAGTTCAGATGGTATGTTGTTTGTTTGTGTTTGGGATTCAAAGATTTCTTGTAAGTCCTTTATGTCGTGTTCTGGACTTTTTTTTTTTTTTTGTTTCCTCTAATAATGATAAAATATATGGGTAAAAGATCTGATCACGATGTACTTAAAAAGATTTGATCACGAAAATACTGATCTCGCTGGTCTCCTTGGTATAATACATAATTAATTAGATAAGTTTCTTCTTAGTATATATAGTAGGAATATTTAAGTAAAAAAACTGCAATACTGGAGATCTCGCTGGTCTTCTTTTTCGATCTCATGGTATCGCAACACAATCAGACCCACACGTATCCCGTTCCCGGCGAAAAGAAAACTCATCACCCTGATGCCGCTGAGCCGACATGTTGTTTCGGGACTTCGGGCATGGCGACGACGACGCGTCTGGTTGCACTGGTCAGGTCAGCTACTCCAAGAACCCGCGATGCCCATGCCCCGCGCGCTTAGTTTATTTCCCGGCAAAGCCCCATCCATCCGTCGACAGCTCGACACGCACGCGCGTGTGAACGAACGAATAAAGAGATTAGAAATAGTAAGGCCGCCTCAATGGGGAGTTTCACGAAATGTTTTATGCACATTAAATGCAGCGCCACATCAGTAAAATTTCACTTTTTGCATTTAAACTCCTGGAGAGAGAAGGAAAAGAGTTTCACCATGGTGAAACCTTTGAGACTGTTTCACATGCGTTGGAAAGTGTGTGAAACCCCCATTGAGACACAAATAGAGTTTCATCACGTCTGGTATCAATTAAACCACGCGATGAGAGAGAGGACGCCTATTTTACGCCAAGTAGGGTCAAGATTACTTACGCTTTGGTTTAATCGCCGATGTACACGAGGATTCTAGTCTATTGGTGATAGCCTTTTCTTCGTCTCTCTTGCCTTGCTTCCATCGCATCGCTGATTATAATTAGCTCCGCAAACATTGGACGATGCGGTGTATAGTAAAGAACCGAGACTCATTTTAATTCGTCCGACAAAACTAATCGAACTTGTCATCGAATAAGCATTTCTATGTACATTCAGTCCAAAGGGAGAGGGTATATATTCTTCTCGGTTCTTCCTTGTGATAGGTCCACCCAAGACAGAAAAGAGAACGAGGTTTTTGTTTCAGAAAACGAGGGAGGGAGGCCTTGTTGTAATTGCTCACGGACAACGTGACGTGTGCAGAGTCATACGTATCACACAAAACAGAAATTAGGCACCTCATCCCGATCGAGTGAAGCGCAAGTTGGTTGTAGCAGCAGCACGGCAAAGTATGCGGGCCGAGAGAACCACACAGAGTCACACCGAATGCGCCGGAGCCGAGAACGCGTGGAGCCCGGAAACAGGTTTTGACCAGCCACCACCCACCCACGGCTCTACGCTGAAACCGTGCAGTATCCCGTGTACACGAACAAGTATCCCCAGTACACGACTCGTCATTATTCAGCTCAAAACTGTGGGAAAAGTTGGTTCTATTCTACTGCCAGCAGCAGCTAAGCTAACCCAGCCACGCCACCAAACTTCGCCTGGTTCTTGTGCGAGTCAATGCAGTATGAGGCTCGAACAAGCCAAGTGAAACTTGAGCAGCAGGCAGCGTCCCGGGGATCGATCGACCGAGCTTGGACGGCGTCGGTCAGAGAGGAGAACGAACCAAAGCCGATGAGGCGATGATCGAGCAGCAGCCAACTATACGTACCAACCACGACCGGACACAGGAGCCGAGAGGCGATCGCGAGCGACGGATCGGCGTCGGCCATCGGCCCAGCTCGCGCCACGGCGGCGTGTGCCGAGCTGTGGACCAAAAATCAGGCGCTCACGCGAGGCAGCGGAGGGCGCAGCGCAGCGCCACTTGGGCGCGTCTCGACGGGAAGCCGGCGGTGCCGCTTCGCCACGAGGCCACCTGCCCTCCCGGCCTGGGCCGGGGAAAAACAGCGGCGCTGCGTCGCTGCCTGCCCGCTCGCGACACCTGAGACCGCGGCGCGACCGTCCGTTTGCTGCACTGCACCACCTGTGCTGCGCTCGTGAGAGACTCAGGGCGCGCGTGCGGACTGCACAGAGCTAGCTGGTCGGCTGGATCCGCAACAACGCTTACATGACGAGCCTGTCGCGAGGCTCGCAACTTGCTACGGAACGAGGATGATACATACTCCTACTACCATCCATGGACTTATGCGAGTGTGACGGACGGTGTGAGCATGCGCATGCTTCACAAGTTATCGATGGCTACAAGTACGTACAACTGTACAAGTGAGGGAAAAACGCAACTTAATCGATGGTGATAAGCTTTTGTTCACGTTTTTGGTCCATCCCTACCGTACGGCTCACATCTGCACACGCGACAGGTTCACGGCGGTGCTCACCTCGTACTTAACGCCCGCGCGGCGCGCTGAATTCCTTGGCCTGGTCGACGGCGCGGCGCAGGCAAGGCCACAGGCCGCCGCAACGCCGAGCGAAGCGGCCTCACGCACGCCACGAAAATATCACGCGGTCGGGTCGGTCCGTGGATGCTGGACCCGGCGAGTTGACCCGTCGCCCCTGTCCGCCTCCAGACTCGAAGTGCTCGCGCGCGGTCCACCAGCCGCTCGCCCACCAGGCCACCACCTCCCCAGGCCCAGCGACACGTTCGATGACAGGTGGGCGTTTCGGGTGTCCTACCCCACGAGCCATCCGGATGGGGTACACAACTAGGTGGCTCATTCTTGTACCCGTAGCTATAATTGTGCTTCTGGTGCCCGACGCCAAGCTGGACCACCCCCCACGTCCCTCCTCTGATGTTCCTATGACAAGTGGGCCCTTACTGACCTGTCATGAAGGCGATAATAAACCGTGTAATTGTTTGGTGCACGTAGAGATCAAGGGAATTATAGCAGAAAAATCCCCGCCAAACCAAGCTGGTTTTTGACGAGAAAAAGAAAAAGATACATCCGTATATAAGACAATCCAGAGATTCGGAGTATGGGAACGCTTTATTGAATTGCATCCGATTTTTGGAATATAAGAAACCTTTTTCAATCGCGAACTAACCAAGCTCAAATGCTCATGCTCAGAGTTTAAGTCAAAGAGTTAATACAAGTGATTTTTTTAAATTTATTTAAAAATGTAATGCCACTATTTTCGTGGCGGTCGATCGATGGATGATGTGCATAGTAGTGAGTACTCCTTGTGTCTGAGAAAAAAATTAAATTTATTTAGAACAATACGCAAAAACAAAACCATGCTTTGAATTATAATCGGTTTCTTTCAGAAACATTTTTTTCCCAAAAATTTAATTCCTGCCAAACGGGGCCATAAAGCCGCTGCTGGCCTCCTCTCCATCTTGGCATTGTTCGCGTCGTCCGCCTTTTATAACTCTCTCCCCTCTCTCTAACCACTGCCAGCCACCTCTGCGCCCATCGCGACCACTCGCCAAGTAATTTTTCTTCCGCCCACCTGACTACGCCTCGACCTCGGTCTCGGCCTCGGCGTCGCCTCCGTCCGCCGGACGCGGCAGCCATGGCGCCAGCGGTGGGGCTAAAGCGCTCCGCCACGCAGACCATCACTCTGCCGCCGCCCGAGACGCGGCTGGCCGTGCGCGATGTCATGCGGTCCACGATCCCGTCGCAGTCCGCCGAGGCGCCAGCGGCGTCCACGGAGAGGCCGGCGCCCGCCGCGGCGCGCTGCAGGGGTTCCTGTGCCTGGAGGAGGTGGATGGGAGGCGGTGGAGCTACGTGGTGGACGGCGGGGCCGCCAAGGGGAAGGGCAGGGGCGGGGCCGCCGTCCCCGCTGGGGCCTCCGTCAGGGCCGTGCCGCTGCAGTCGCCGCTTCCGCCTGCCGAGGTGAGCAGCTGGGTGGGATTGTGGCTTCCTGTTAGGTTTGGTGTTGGTTACGGTCCGCAAAATGGCTCTGCTGCGGTTACGAGCGGTTTGATTTGGGAGAATTGTTTGCCGTTTTTGAGTAATTGGATTTGATTGTTGGATAGGGGGTTTGTTCAAATGGTTTGTGAATAGTAGGAATATCAGATTGCCGATTCGATATTGGGGTAATGATCTAATCGGTATGCACGAGGGTTGTGATAGATGTGTTCACCGTTCATAGGACGATGATGCACACTAAAATTGGAGTAGCCCCGGTAATTTCGAGGTAAGTTTGACACAAAATTGGGGAAGTTAGTTGTGGTCGTGAATTACGAGGCTGTGATTTTTTAGTTGGTTCTTGTGTTGCGAGATTTATTGGTCTCACTACGTTGGTCCCTATGGAAAAGCCTCAGATAAGTAAGAGATATTGACCTCAGGCTCCAAGCAACTTGATTGTTGGAGCCTCATTTATTTTTTTAATCTAGCGCTGGGAAAATTACTTCCATGTTCCAACTTAATATGATAACATGTTACTAATAATTTTGGCGTTATGCTATATTCGAAGTTTTGAGCAATGGAAGAGAATTCACTCTTGCCTCTTTAACCTTTTGTTCTCCATAGTCCAGGGCTTTGTTTAATGGCATGTGGAAATTTAAGCTTATTTGTTCCAAGTCATCATAATAAAGGACCTGAAAAAATGAAGTATATTGTGGAATATTGTTGCAGGAAATAATGGCATTCATAAGATCGTATGTTGTGCCTGAAGGGTTTCAGACAGTGTTACTCCTTCATATGTACCTTACATGACCTGGAGGGCTCTGAAGGTATTTTGTGGAACTTGCGTTCAACAGTCAGCTTTTACTGCTATTCTAAAAACAAGCGAATCTTAATGGTTTGTTCACTATTCAGCACTTCTTTGGTGGAGCTATGGGGTGTTTACAACAAGAACCTTGTTGAGTTCTGTTGGAGTCTCTCAAAGCAAGGTGACACCAGGTGCCATTGCTATCAACTGGATCCTCAAGGTGAAAGCACTATGTTCATTCAGGAGCTCTCCTTTCTCTTGTTCACCATACTAGTCTGTACGATGCATTCACAATAATCTAACTATCCAGAGAGAATACCCTTCATTTACTACTGGGCTTTTTTTCCGCACAAGATATTAGCCACGTTACCATTGCCACTCTGTTCTGTTATACCAAGCTTTAATGCTTAGGAATCATGTGGGTGTCATAGCCTGGCTTGTAACGTGATATGGTTGTCATTGCGCCTGTACCACAGGACGGTGCTGGGCGAGTAGGAAAAATGCTTTTTGCACGTCAAGGAAAGAAGTTTGACTATGACCTAAAGCAGGTAAACATGTTGTTCACTTTTTTCAGTACCCACTTCCAATTTATTAGTCCCATAATAACGGAAACTAACTGAAACAAAAATCGTATGCAGTTAAGGTACACTAGTGATCTGTTGCTGGAAATAGGAGCTGGGATAGAATTAACTACTGCTGCATTCCCTCAGTTTTTCTTGCCTATGGCTTGTGTAGCCAATGTTGTAAAGGTTTGCCCTCACCTGCACCAGCATTTTCAAATTGGACTTATTCTGTGTTAACAGTATTGATCAAGAACATCTTTTCTGTTTCATGCAACATGTAGAATGTCGCTGCTGTTACGTCAACTTCAACTCGCACTCCAATCTATAAGGCCTATGCGAGAGGAGAAAACATTGGTGATGTCACTGCTAAAGGCGAATCTGTTGGGAACATTGCAGATCTGGTAAAATCAATTAATCATTGCTGTTACCTCTAAATCATTCTTGTTGCATGGTGGCATGCCAAATTAATGTATTCATGAAACACCCTTCTTTTGTTAGTATGAGGTGCTCATGTTCGGCAAAATTTGCTTTGCCTTTTCACTGCGCTACAATCAATAGAAAATGGCTTCTGCTTGCTTTTGAATGTTATTGTTGTCATATCATATGTTAACATGATTTAGCAGCTATACTGACTCCTTGTTTATTACACCTGAAGCTTGGTACTGGTCTGAGTATCTTTATCTCAAAAAGGAATCCTTCACTGGTGACTTCGTTTGCCTTCCTATCCTGTGGTTATCTCATGAGTTCATATCAAGAGGTTCACTTCTGTACCTCTAGTGTATTGCTTCAGAGTTCTGTAAAAAACCATAACTCTGATTAATAATTTGATATTGTTGATTAACAGGTGAGATCTGTTGTGCTGAATACCCTAAACAGGGCAAGGTTTACTGTTGCAGTGGATTCCTTCATTAAAACTGGTATGTCAAACATGAAAACATGTGTTCAAAATTTCTAGGAAGTGCTAAAAGACCTTCTTGGTGGTCCATATTCAATTGTTCTTTGGACCATTGAAGTAGTATTTCATTTGAAGCTGTAAGCTTTACATATATCATTTATAAAAATGCGCACCTATATTCTTTTGATCAATGCTGAAACTTATTGGAAAATTTTCTTGTTTTTTTTTAAATGCAATGCTGCAGCGCTGTGGATCTATAGATGCTGCATACTGAAAATGGAGTCCAAAGATTTTAAAACACATCTTATTTTCTTTTTTCATTCATAAATAGTTCAGTCTTATTCCAAGCTTGTAACTTGTTTCTGACTTTTCTTGACCTCTAGAAGTATGAACTTGAAAATTTGAGTTTATTTATCAAGCTCTTGAATCTTTAATTTCTATGATGCAGGCCACATTCCCTCCTTGAAGGAAGGAAACTCACAGGAGACAATATTTAATCCACCTTGGCGGCATGAGCCAGTTGCAATAGGTTTGTGCAAGTGCAAGTGTTATTCAAATTGTGTTCCTTTTTTTCAGATATTGGTGACAGTTTTGATATTCTATTTCAACTGTATTTCAGGTTCAAGGTTTGGAGAAGCATTTCAAGAGCCAGCTTCATTTCTTGCCATAAGACCTCTGTTTGAGGTACGCCTCTCTGGGCACCAGCAATTTAAAAACATATCTAGAAACTACTCTGTGCTCCATCTACGTGAAGTAATTTCTGGATTTTTGAATTTTGTGCTTTTGGTATGACCAACATTTGGTATCTTAATTATAGGATGAGAGATACATGGTAACATATAACCCAACAAAGGATAAAGTATATGCTTTGCTGAAGGACCAAGCAAAATCAGACGATATTATCAAAGCTGCTTTCCATGTAAGCGTTTGTTTCTCACTGCGGTGTAATTGGTCTATGTATTTTGGTTTCTTACCCCTATATACTCAATGCGTTTCTGCTGCGCAGGCTCATGTGCTACTGCATTTTATTAATGCATCACATGCACGGAGGCTGAAGCAGAAGCAGAAGCAGGCAAACCCTGACCGATCAGAGCATCTGTACTCTAGAAACATGGATTTCCTGGCGCACATCGCTGAATCTTGTAAAATTGTTTCCTCATCATACGGAACATTCAAGAAGAAAGCAAGGGAACAGGTAAAAACTCCCTATCTGTCTGATAAATGCACCTGTCCATTATATATGCGAGTTTGTCCTGACAATGACAACTAACCACATTGTGTTCTGTGTTACAGGGTTGGATAATGTCAGAATCTCTGCTCAACCCTGGCAAGGCTCGATTATGTGCGGCAAAACCACAATGAATCTACCGTTCCAGTTTACTATTGATGACATGATACCAAGCTCATGTTTGTAAGACTAACTTTTCTAACGAGACGGAATGCTCAGTTCTTAGGAGCTGAACTAACATATGTTGGTGCCCAGCACTAGGCGTGAATCAGTGAACCTTCAATCTGAAGCTACCAAATTCAAGGAAGAGCAAGAGTATTACAAATTGTAAGTTCCATCTGTTTCGTCTCTAGGCCTCGTAGGGTGCACTTCCAGTTTCTGACCGTTTTTCTGTTTGTAAATGTCGACATAAACAGGAAGAATGCCTGAACATATAATAAAACATGCAGTGGATAAGTGGTGCACTGGTTCACGACTCGCGAGTAAAGGGCTCAACGAGGGTGACTTAAAACTGCTGGGGTGACTTAAAACTGCTAACTGCAGAGACTAGAGCTTGTATTTATGTTTGCTGCTATATCAGATTTGGTGTAGCCATTCCTGCTGTAACTTGTTTCCCGTCCGTGTTGGTCGGCTGCGGAGCTTGTCTGGAAGTCTTTGGAATTGTTTCGTTTTTCCCCCCCGGCACTTTGCCGACTTTTGGCACTTGAGAGTTTGTTCATACTCTTCGCTTCTAACTTAGCGCCCTTAGTAAACTCCAGTTTCTTAGCTAAGGTAGTTGTCACTCATGTCGTCGATGACTTCAAACCTTGTACATACATGATACATGCTCCGTAATAATGGCAAGCCTTTTGTGTTTGATGTGGTCCACTGCTGTATTGCTGTGGATTTTTCATATAAGCTTATTAGGTGTTTGATGTGGTCCACTGCTGCTGTATTGCTTTTTCATATAAGCTATTAGTATTGTGTATTTGTGTTTTGTCAGATGGGTCATGCATGTAGGTGCCTGTCCTCCGAGGCTCCGAGCCCTCCGTTGGCTTGGCGAGCAGATGTGTTCGGTACTGTGCTAGAGACGAGAGGCTTGACCGATTAAAATACGGCATGATGATCCAAAGGAAAGCACGACGAAGTTTTGCAAGCAAAACGATTCTTCTGAGTCAGTCAGGTTCCCTGATGGCGCTTAGATGCGTTTACCGGTGCATTTTCATCATTGGCACCTTGACCCACATAGTACGCCAACGTGGACCTTGCTGAATTCCATCACACGTGGAAAGAAATTCGATCGCCCATTTACGGCCCATGTTTACCTCAAAAAAAAAAGAAAGTTTATGGCCCATATGTTGTCGGATTTATCTCAAATTCTCAATAGACATGCGCAACTTTTTTTTTTTAAGCGGTGAGAGTACACGACTAACCTTAGTAGAACCATGTGACGGGGAAATGTTACGGGCGTGGATTGACCGAAGCGAATAACGCACAGCCGATGCTGCTGTCTCCGCCTCCATTCCGGCCTGGCGTCCACCCTTTGTCGCTTGTATGCAGAGACCATCGTCACCAACTCACCACCAGCCACCATCCCTCCCGCGCTCGCAGCGGTCAGCGCCTCCGAGATGGAGCTCCGCCTCTGCCTCCGTCTCCACGCGCGCCTCCCTCCTTCCGCGACGCCACCGCCTTTCCCGGCGCCCGCGGTGCTCCCAGCCTCCCGCTGCCTTCGGACGGGTAAGGATTGTTTCAGCCGCTTCTCTGTTTGTTTAGGAGTTAGCTCCGTCCAAATCGCAGCCAATCCGTGTGAAAAGTTCAAGCGAATTCCGATTGGATTGCTCGTACATGCTACCGCACTGAGAGAGACCTTCATTTTGCTGCGGCTTTTGGTCAGGTGGAAGCTACGGGGTTGCTCTTAGGCGGCACACGGGTCCGGTAATCCGCGCTTCAATAGCCGCTGGCGAGCAGGTGCGGGTGACTATCGCAAGCGCCGTTGACTGAGAGGAGAACCAGTGACTGTTGACTGACATGTTTTGTTTTTTTAGCCAGGGTGTGTCTGTGAAGGAGAGGAGCGTCTCGGTGATCCTCTTGTCAGGAGGGCAGGGAAAGAGAATGGGGGTATGGTGTCTCTTCTGCTTCAAACCTTGTGTTCAGTTTTTGGTCACAACAGTGCGAGGGCATGCTCTCTAGTTATTGTGCGTTCGCTCGGGTTAGGTTCAACCAGTTTGATCACTTTGGGGACAGGAAGGTCACCATAACAATTCAGTTCTTCAGTCACTGATAATGGGGCATTTGAACAACACTCTAATTTGAAGTACAACAGAGTGACAAACATAATGCATTAAGGTTGTGCGCTTTATTGAACAAATGAGTTGAGTTAAGAAATCAAAAGTCATTATTGTTGCTATCAATGTAGATGAGTTGCAGCAAAATGTTTCACTGAGCACTGTAAAAATATTTGCATTAGCTACCTGCTAACTTAGTGTGTCCTTCCAATGCTTTATCTCTGTCTAAATTCTACCCTCTTTTTTAAACAGGCAAGTATGCCAAAGCAGTATCTACCTCTACTGGGACAACCAATTGCATTGCACAGGTTCCTTTCTCTAGCATAAAAGTTTTTGAAATCCCAAGTCAGCAAGGTGTGGACATAGGAATCCTTACATTTTGTCCACAGTTTAAAAACATTCTGCCAACTGAAGGAAGTCAAAGAAGTCGTGGTGGTGTGTGAACCAGACTACACTGATATATTTGAAGGTAGCAATACTTTAGACACATTCTATTTTATCGATTTAGCTACGATTTTGTATATCTAAAGATATTAGAGGCAGCAGTTTCTATGACTACATTCAAACCATGATATACTGGTGACTCTGAGTTGTGTAAAATTGTTATCCGTTTCCATAGGTTCTATTGAGAACTTGCAAATACCTCTTAAATTTGCACGCCCAGGAAAAGAGAGACAGGACTCCGTTTTTAATGGACTTCAGGTTAGTGGCAAATCACTTGTATCTATTGCTCCTTCTGTTCCTGTGCATAAACACCATAGAGATCTTGTGTATTGCTTGTTTGCAGGAAATTGATGGGAATTCGGAACTAGTTTGTGTCCATGATTCTGCGAGGCCCTTAGTTTCTTCTGAAGATGTAAAAAGGTAACTCCTGTGTTGTCCCTGATGCAGCATGAATTATATCATCCTATGTATCATATGGCTGCTTTAGCTTGTTCTTTATTTGGAAGCACTGAAATAATATCTTTCCCAGCCATGAACCTGCTAATACTATCACCTGCAATTTGCAACTTATATTTACTGCAGATCTACTATACATTGACTGCATGCCAAAAATAACTGATCCAGCTTTGACATTTTTTGCTCTACCCTGAGAGTAGTTCTGGAGTTTCTTATTTAATTCTGCTGTTTCGTTTTCATATTTCATAGGAAGTGTATTTCCTGAAAGCTGCAGGTTTTTTTGTGCTTTCAGAAAAAAGCATAGCTACAACTGCTCTGCAGTTTGTTTCAATCGATAATAGCGATTTTGATTTTACTGACTAGGTCTTAGAAGATGCTGCAGTACATGGAGCAGCTGTTCTTGGTGTGCCTGTGAAAGCTACAATAAAGGAGGTAAGTGTTAGTGCCGATATGTCAATATGATTGTGCAAATAGAATTTCCCAATAAATCTTATGCTTACTTCTTGCTATGCAATTATTATCCACAAAATAGCATTCTGGATGGGATATAACGCACCTTTCCATACCCCCTTCAGGCCAATAGTGATTCTTTTGTCGTAAAAACCCTTGACCGGAAAACTCTCTGGGAAATGCAAACTCCACAGGTAATTACCTCTTTCTATGTTTCTTGTTTGTTTCCCTGTTCCCACAGACCATTTTTTTATTTATTTTGAGGAACCACAACATTATAATAGTGTGTTTTCTGATTGTAGGTTATGAAGCCCAATTTACTCAGAGATGGTTTTGAACTTGTTAAACGGTTAGCTTTAGTTCTTAGTTCTGGTAAATCAAATTTATGATATTGTTAGACTGCTCAGTTCACTAGCTGATTTAATTTTGCCATCGCAGGGATGACCTTGAAGTCACTGATGATGTGTCCATTGTAGAATGTCTAAAACACCCTGTCTATATCACGGAAGGCTCTTACACAAACATTAAGGTATTCCAGAATAATATCTGAAGTATATAATGTTCTGAACTGCTTAATTTGAAGAGAGCTGTGAAATGTGAATTTATTGCAGGTGACTACTCCTGATGACTTGCTACTTGCTGAGCGCCTGATGAATGAGAAGTAGAGCTGATAGGCAAAGTTAACTGTTTGCCTGATTTTACAGACAAGTACGATTTTGTAGTACATCATTCATCCACGTCTACAGTTTTGAAAACCGAAATAATTATGGAGCAATTACACAAGATATCTGACCTCTTTGTAGACATTCTGTCATTCTTTCTATATATATATCAATGGAAAAATGGTCACGCTTTCTGCTGAGTTCATGCTTTGGTGGAAGAACTGGAGCTTGAGCTATGGTTATAATTTCAGTTTTCCCCAATGCCAATGGAATCTAAAAACAATCCATGGCACATTTAAATTTAAGAGCTCCAATTTATTAAAAGCATCATCAAACGCTGATATGAAAACAAAAATTACAAGGCAATTATATACCCATGAGGTAGTTACAGCCAATTCAATCAGCAATTCGGCACAGCCGCCTCAACAACTTTTGGCTGGCAAATACAAGTTAGTGGTTAACAGGAAAATTCCTTGAGGAAAAAATGGTTCAGTGGTGTTGCTCTGTTGGAGAACATTGAGGTATATGTAATTCAAATTCAATCAAGGAAGAGATACTAGCTGCCTACTGACCATATTTACGGCACTCTAAATGATGATGAACATTCCTCACAAACAGCATGAGACCAAGAAGGTTTTCCCTAGAAATCATGGCGGCTCACTTCTGTGGAACTTGGCACCTATGGGATGTGGTGCACTTGAGGCTGAGAATTTTACAAAGGATTTCACCTGAGAGGCTTCAGTCCCTGCAGAGAAAGATAAAATAGTTACGATGATGTTTTTGTAATTAGGGTATTGTATATGGATCACATTAGCAAAATGAATAATCTTTAAAGCTTGGTCAACACTCATAACTTAATGGTGCCATAACATAATTAGCCTATGTTTTAGCTAGCATACTCCAAACCAAATACTTAGAATATTTGTAGAAATCAGGTGAGTTGTCATGGATATGGGTGGATAGTGCTTGTACTTTGTACTTGCACGAGATTGCTCAAGTGGCAATCAAGGTGTGTCACATTAATGTGGAATTACTAGTCATCTAATGTGCTTAACCTTTCTTTGTTAAAGTACTGTATGGTATAATACAAAGTAATGGACCTGGGCACCTCGCTATCACCTGTGGTCTGTTTAGGCAAGGACCTCATAGTAACATCTTAGCTTAGTACCCTAGGTTAATATGATTGCTTTTCCTGGGACTCAGATTTTAGAGCCTAAAGTTTGGAATGTGCTGTCCTCTAGTCAATGAATAGGCATTTGCGGCCACATATTTGCTTGGTTACCTTCGAAGCTCGCAGTTCATTCGCGGCCGTTCGGAGAGAATCATCTGACAGAATCAGTCTTGACAAAGCACCAGTGCTTAGGCTGCATTACAGTCATAGTTTACTGAGATAACTATCAGGTGTCTTGAATGTAAAACTATAGTGAATATACATGCTGCCATCTAGCATCTGTGTGCGGCAGCAGAATATGGAAGTGATGTATTACCCTAAAATCTTTGCTGCATCTGATACAGAACCTTCAACAGCAAACAGCAGATCTAATAAAGCTTGCATTCCCTGGCCCAGTGGTAAACAAAGTAAAAAGGAAGGTGTTTAAATATTTAAATAGCAAGAACCAAGGACAGCAAAACACATGCATAATGCATTAGGCGTTGACTTAAACAGGAGCGTACTGGAGAAAATTTTGAGTTATTCGGACCAATCTGGGGGCCAACGTCTTTTCCTCGAACGGTGGACTTCAGGGGCAATATCTGAAGAAGCTCAACAGGTGGAGTGTAGTCCTCCAGGTTTATCGGCCTCCTAACTGATAGAACCACTTCATTAATGATCATGAAACTTAAATCCATCATGCGGCATGAGAACTTAAAATGGAAGCGAAGTGTCTTAAAATACCACTTATTATCAGCACTTGAACTCTAATGAAGCTGGGCTATATGATTTTATGCGACTCATGGTGATATATTTGGAGGAGTAATCTTAGATGGTTCTTGAATTAGTTGAACTGATCTATAGTTCCTTTTCTGAAACAAAGCATAAGTTGGATAACTTGGAGAACATTAGACTTTTTACCTTTAAGAGCAATCAGGGTTCGAAGCCGAGATAGAGCAGATGCTCTATTCTTATGCTGTGACCGATCCTCCACAGCCTGTGTGGAAGTACAAATAAAATAAGGGTTCAGGTGCCTAAATTTTCAAGCAACAATCTTATACAACCAACTACAATCTCAATGAAAAGAGGAAGTTACAAGAGACAATGCATATTTTTTTTTCTATAGCCAAATAATGACAAACTAAATGTTGCCCGAACAACAACAAAAAATCAGGCACCTAAATATAGGAGAAGTAACTGAAATATATTAGCATAATGAAGGAATGAGCTAGTTCTAATGATCTTCTACTACTATAATAACAAAAGGAAGTGTGAGATGGATGCACCTAGGCAGCACGTACAACAAACCGGGCCAAAAAGATTAAGCATTCAGTTTGTGCCAAGTTCAACTGATTTGTAATTGCAAGCATTCAAATTGAAGGAACACATGAATCATTGTATGGAGCGACCGAGGTAACTGAGAATGGAAAGCTAATCAGCAACGTTTCCGACCTGAGCGATGATGCCGGTGGGGAGGTGTTTCAGCCGGACGGCGGACTCGCGCTTGTTGCGGTGCTGGCCGCCGGGGCCGGACGCCTTGAACGTGCCCATGTCGCACTGCTCCATCAGCTCCTCGTCGCTCATCCCCAAGTAGTCGACGTGGCTGCCCCCGCCGCCGCTCTGCGCGCCATCCCCTCCCCGTCGCTGGGAGCATCTGCGCTGGTGGACACGGACGAGGGGAGAGGGAGCAGAGGAAGCGGAGCTGGGACGGGGACTGGGAGGGCGCGTGGCGGCGGAGCAGCGGCTGCGGCAGGAGACGCGGCTGGAGGAGCGCGGGTGAGGTCGGGAGAGGAGGGTAGCGTGCAATTCGCAGCAGCAGGAGCACTCGAGCCATTTCCGGGCGGGCGGCGGTGGGCGGCGGAGCGTCACCGGAGGTCCATGGCGGAGTTGATCTGATATTGCAACGATTTTGTTGGGCTCGGCCCGGAGCCGCACGGACGAGGGGCCACGGCCCGCGGGACAGATATTGGCAAATTTCGTGGGCTTTTCGGTCTGGAAAGAATCGCGTGCGGGGCGGCCCGAAGCCTGGACGCCTGGAGCTCGCTGGCGCCTGCTGGTGATTTTGCTCTGTCCAGTGCTACCAGTGTCAGCCGCCGAATGCGCTCGGACGGTGGAGTTTTTGTGGCGAGACCAATGAACCGGAACGCGGACACCGGACGGCCGTGCGCGTTGCGCAGAAGAAGCGCTCAATGGCGATCGGCGAGACGGCGACCACGAACATCTTGCGCGTTGCTCCGACGGCGCACACACGGACACGGGCAAGCCCAACACGAGCTGACGCCACGGCGGCGCAGCATGCGCAGCACCAGCGCACCGACGGTCCACGGCCACGCGCCCACGCGGGGTGCGCCAGCACGCCACGAGTTCACTTCAACTTGCCGACCCTGCCGAGAGGCCGTGACGTCGCCCTGTGTGCACGGCGGCGCGTAACACCCAAGCGCAGGCGCGTGCTGGCGCTGGCGCTGGCTGCCCCGGACGGCTGGAAAGGATCCACGCCGTGGCGCGCGGCAACAAGGCAGCAGCCAACCAACCGCGCAGTCCGTGGACGCAGGGCGCGTAGGCGTTACTCGAATTCGTCTTCACCAAACGCACAGCATCATCAAGCCATCACGCAATTGCGCAGAGGCCACTCCAGACAACAAATACTCAACTCATGCAAGCCAAAGCATAATATATACAGAGAAAAGCAGCGTTCGGATAATCATATTCGACCCATAGAAATGGTATTCGCCCATTATAGTAGAGATCCTTACACGGTAAGGTAAGCATTTCAGCATTCAGATGCTAGGAACTGGGAACAATACTGTCACTACTCATTGCACGACACAAACAATGAAGAAATGGTCACTTGGTCAGCTGAGAGGTACCTTCAGTGACAACGTTTACAGACTAGAGAGGGCCCATGTCAACACTCAGGAGACATACCCACTGTCTTAGACACCGCTAGGTCGAACAGCTAATCAACAGATATAAATAACCATGAATGAAAATGCAGGCTTACAGACTAGGGAGTTACGCCATATCTAAGGATCTTGACGCCAGGAGGTGGTTTCTCTTCCTCCTAGCAAGGTTGTTGATGCTCGTCAGCTCGTGGCTCACGCCCTGGCCCTCTTGTTGGTGCAGTCTGGGCACTTGTACTGCTTGATATGCTCAGCTCGGGCGGGCGTGATCTTGACGCACTTCCCATGGTACCACTTCTCGCAGTTATCACAGCAGATCCAGAATTGGTCTTTGCCATCGTTGGTTCCACAGGTTCCACACAGGGTGTTGTCGTGCTCTTCCGCCGCCTCATCACCATCGTCATCACCACTCTCTTCTTCGTCTTTGGGAACCTTAGCCTTTGAGCGAGACTCTGCTCTTGACTGCTGCAGACACAATGTCAGTGTTATCAGCAAGAATTCAGGTTGGATGGCAACAGAAAGTGGCAGACATTTACCACTTTTGAACTAGGCTTGTTGCTCTTGCTGCTACTGTTAGGTGTCTTTTCCTTCGTCTGCTTCTTGACCGCTCCTGTCACTACCTCAAATATTGTGGGCATGTTGTTTATCATGCTAAAGAGTCGCCTCCTGCAATACAACAACGAAGTATCATCAGAAATGCAGCTTTGGCTGGCATAGACAAGCACAACCCCTAGTGACTTAACATAGAAATGCAAAATAAAAACACCTTTTAAAGTTTAAACATGCCAAAGTTCAACAGAGCTAAACCTGCCTAGGTATAAGAGGCATGGAAAGTTTTTTTTTTTTTTAAAGATCCACATATTCACCAACAGCAGTGAAGAAAACGATTCTTTTTACACAATACTCGCTAAGGAGGGGAGATAATCTCATAGGTAGATATCAATCATGTACGCTAGCAATTTTCATGAATAAATCCATGTACTGCAAGCCTATGTGGATTTCTGACAGCCAATTAAGAAAATTCTCTTTTGTATCTTATTGTTCTTCCATTATCCAGTGCGATAGATCATTATTTAAAACTAATGTTGCTATCTGCTAATGGTACACTCACACCTGGATTCAATAAGTGGTTAAATAGTTGGAGTAATCCCTTTATAATCAATGGTGAAGAACAAAATGAAGTGTTATGAATGATAATGTTTATTACTAAAAGGGAAACAACAGGTCACACAATTCAGTCACCCAATACCTAATTCTTAACAGTACACTACGAATTGATCATTCTACCAGGGAGCTGCTATGCGTCAATTTTCAGTGGTTTTAAAAATGAAATTTGCTTCAATCAACTACACTAATTCTGTAACATGGTGCACTATATGGTTTACCTCTACATCCAGTTTACAGTTTCAAATTCAAATTTGTATCTCTGGATGCACATCATGTTGCGCTCTGATTACCACTTATTGTTTGTTACCAAATAAGCAACCTGAGAGTAGTATATTTATTCGAGTGCTAACAACTTCATTTCTCAAATTAAATCCATCTTTCAAACAGCAATGTGGAGGTGTGTGCCTATAGTTGGTTTACCAATTACCATGTATAGTAAGTACCAAATATCGACAATGCAGGGTCGAAGAGTGAGAGGTCCCGTTTAGTACGGCAAGGATACAGACGATGTGGTAACCGTGGAACTTTATGTAGTGTTGATTTCAGTGTAGTTAACTAAACATGTACCTAATATTAATAGCATGTGAATCAATATTAACATCATTTATCCCTGTAGGCATGTGGCATTTCCATTTCCATTCACTTGTAGCTTTTTCCTCCATTTGATTTGACACTTGATAGCCAGTAAATACAGGTTGGCAATTTTCTATGGCAAAATGTGATGCTGTAAATATATGATGTTGGCATTAGAAAGCGGGGTCAAACATAATTATGCTATATGGCCATATGGGTGCTTTCACTAATGCATATTTACTGTTCTAACACCAATGGTTTTGCCTTATACATGAAAGACAGAACTGGATGTAAGTTTAACGGTACAGAAGGAATGCAATGTACATTACAACATTTATTAGGCAGTGATTATCATGGTAAAGGTGGTGGCACAATTATGCTAAAATATAATTTGCATGTCCTATTTGCTTTGCACCCATAGAAAGTAGATAAAATGATTCCACACGAAACCCATAATGCATGATTAAAAAATGTTAAATTGCATTCCTTTTAAAAGGAAAATGGTATTTCTAAGGTATCAGACCTACACATAATATAGTAGAGGAATCTGAATTCCTAACTGAGAAGAGAATTGAAAAACGAGCATATAACAGAACCAAAGGAAGGAGAAACCAACCAAAAATACCACGGTAGTTACTACAAGGATATGTCACATATGCGATATGGTGACTCTAGTGTTCCACCTAGCTTGACTTGCCAAGTACACAAATGCAATCCCATTTTCTTTACACAGTCAGCATTAAAACATATACTGATATGCAGTACATATATGTTTTACAATCCCAACATCCAAAATATTGTTCAATTGTTCAGAATTCAGAATGTAGTTACTTCTGTGTAAAAGCATTAAGGAATTGAACAAATCATGTGTAACGAATTTGCTCCAAAACTTAGATGGAAGTCATTTCCATTTCCATATGAAATGAACTATAAAAGATGCTCTGACTTAAGAAATATGTAAACTAAGATGCATATATACTTTCTGTTATGCAAAAATTCAGATTAAAACATGCCAGCATTGTTAGGAACAAACAACAATGACTGATTATGAAAACTGCATAGTTCAATCATAGCAGAAGAATTACCTAGCTTCTCTGTCAAATCCAAACCGTGCACCAAAGTAGAATGCAACAGACAGCAACCAGGAATCACTGTGGACTGCAACTAGCGCCAGCCAGTCCTTCTCGTTCATGCCATCCCTAGCAAAGTTGATTCCTAATGCTGGTTCAGGGATCTCTGGGGGCACTTCCTCAGCTGGCAAGGTCACCTCCCACGTCTCATTGGGATAGCCATAAAGGCACAAGTTCTCCTTTTCTGTTCAAAACCAATGGAAATTAGTAGCCATAATGGCATAGCATCATCGAGTAGCCATAAAAACCTAGAAGTACTTGTACACCAACTCGGCACTGCTGCAAAGAAAACACTGCGTGGCAGAAGCAGAAAACACTGCGCACCGGGCCATAATATTTAATAATAATGAGAAGCAACCAAACTCCACTATAATAATAATTACATGAATAGGGCAAGCAGCTAAAGCAACCACGCATTCAGCCAGTCGCACAGTGCCATCAATGCACTAAATAAAAAGATTTGATGAATCAGTATACCTATCAACATTATGTCACTGACTCCAGTATATTGACTGCGCCAACAACTAGTACGTAGTAGCATAAGGAAAAACAGACAAAACAGTCATATAGAAACCAAGCACACAGTAGACAGTTAGTCTATAATCCCATGGCACCAATTAGCAAAAATCTCTAGCAATTTTCTGCAATCAAGCTATTAATACATGACTGATGGCAACACCCATAGTGCTAACAACCTAACAACAAAAGAAATGGCAGCCACTAGTTCCACAGTTCCAACCAACACTCGCAGATACAGACACACACGCACCAAAAAAAAAAAAAAAAAGTATTTTCACTCCACAAAACTGTCATCTTGGGCCCCAATCTCTCACCAAAATCGAACAGCTACAATCCAGCACAAGCACAGCATTAGCGAAAGCTACAAGGCCACCAATAATTCGAATCCGAAGCGTGTAGAGCGAGTGAGGGTAGAGGACACAGAGAAGGAGGAAATTTTCTCCAAATTTAGCTCCCAATCTCCCACCAAAGCAACGAAACCCAAGCAGCAAAGCCACGGGAGCCTCGTCGGCTCCCAATCCCCAGCCCCGGGCGAGGAACCGAAGAGATCGAGCGCACTCACCGGGGTCACAGAGCTTGAAGAACCTCTCCACATCTGCGCAGCACAAGAGAAAAAAAAAAAACCCGCATCAATCGCACGAATCCACGCAGCCGGGGTCAGAACCAGGACACCCAATCGGCGGAGCCATACCGGTGGTGAGCGCCTTGATCATGCCGGCGCGGCGGGCTTTGTAGTCGCGGAAGACCTCTTCCGCGGTGCGCGCGGCGTTGGGCGCCGGCCCGGAGCCCCCGCCGTCCATCAGGCACGCGGCGCGCGGGCAATGGCAGCCGCTAGGGTTCCGGGACGGGCCTGCGGCGAGACGAGCAAGCGGTCCCGCGGTGCTGGTGGTAGAGGGGGGAGCGGAGGGTGGAGACGACGAGGAAGGAGTTGGAGGAAGGAAGGGGAAGGAATGGGTTTATATTTGTTTTGCTCGCGGAGAGGAGAATTTCGTGGGCGTTTCGGGGAGGATTTGGGCCCGGTTTATTTGAGGCCTGTGTGGGTGCTCGGCGCAGAGCCAAACCGCTGCCGCCGTCCTCGTCCTGCTGTGTCCGTCTACGGACGGTAGACCCGGTGCACTGTGGACTAGGAGGGTTTCCTCAGGTGTCTGGTTTCAATAGGTGGTCGGTTTTTGTTTTTCACGTTCGTTTTTAACCGCCAAATTCGTATTATTGTTGTAGAGTACTGCAAACCTACTCTTCCGATTCCAAACAAGACTTTTTTTATAATGCATCATTGCATCTAGATATATTTCCTCTTTCTAAAATACTTGATCTTGTAGCGCTCAAATTTTGTCCCAAAATGGTTGTCACTCTCACTTCTCAATACATCTTTTTCTTGGTTTTTTTTTCAATATCTCTATTTTTAGGGGTATTTTGGTCCTTATTATTGTGTGTATTAATCTTTGTAAAAGAGTATAAAACGTCAAGTATCATACATGGAAACAGCTCAATTGTAAGAGAGTTTAGTACTCCCGTTATTCCATATTATAAGTCGTTTTAGTGACACAATTTTCAATCTATAATAACATTGCTAAACTTTCAAATAGCGACACTGTGAACCTGCAACTACATTGTGAACCTGCAACTACATTGTCAGGATTCATAGTCTCATACAAGAGTTAGGGTCTAAACACAGAAATTCAGCTGTACAATTCCAACAACAGTGACATTTTTGAGGCTCATCCTGTAAGACCGTAATCGACCCAAAACTGGTTCTTCTAACTTAAGCTAGAGGAGACTCGTCCAATCGATCTAAAGGGAGAAATATTGAATCCATGAATCCCTTCATTTGATATGGTGCTAAATTGGTCTGGTGATAGGAGTAGAAATGAGACACCCTAGGGCCCAAGGCCACCTACTGAAGCAGGAAAGCTTGGAAATGGTAGTTTAGCTGCTCAGGGGTTTGTGCTGGCGTCCTGCCTCAAATTCATCTCAACACCAAATTGTACATCTCAGCGCTGATTGCAGCCCTACAGGTTGTCAGGGGCTCCTGCAGAGGAGGCGACGGCTCCGTCTGACGAAAAGCGGAGGAAGTGATCCGAGAGCGCGATACGGTCGTAGAGCGGCACACAACAGCTCCATGGCTTGGGACCACTCCCGTTCCCGCGTTATCTACCGCAACTAGCGCGAAACTCCAATACGTGGGCGCCACTTTCTATTCAGCCAGGAAGTCGCATCTCCTTCTTCGCGCAAACAAATCCAAACCCTATTTTACCAAGAACAACTATGAAATAACCTGTCAATCTGCCAAAGAGACATGTCGATTTCACTAGGCTTTGGACCACAGGGAGGCTCACAGATGGTGGTTTGTGCCGTCGGCGTAGTGGTGAGGAACAACGGGGCTCGCTGAGGTCGACGGGGCTCGCTGAGGTCGACGTGGCTCCGTCAGGGTGAGGACGAAGGTTCCCAGTGGTGACGATGCGGACGCGGGGCTTCTGGTCGCAACGCAGTGGCGCGGCTAGGAAGAGACAAACACCGCATGGGGGTCGATGACGGTGCGATCATGGTTGTGACGACGGCACAACAGCGTCGTAAGAGCGAGATGGCGGTCAAACAACCAAAGACGATAAGTGGAGTGATGAACATTAGGGCCGGGCGATGCAACACGACATTTGTAGCCTGTATTGGGACTCTTGGCAGCACAAAACATCAATCCTATATGGACTGTGCCTTTATGCGTGAGGCATACAAGAGATGTGGCCTGCGATGGGGAAGCCCTCAGATCACCTCCCCTTGATTGCCCTTCTTCCTCCGGACCCGACCTAAACATCCAAAGCGTAAATTTTAGTGGGGTGTTTAGTATTTTAGTCATTTTTTTCTTGATCATGCTATTCACCCGTGTTTCATTAAGAGGAAAGTTATTCTAGCCACCGGATGCCTCTAAACTTAAATGGTTGTAAACTTTAGTGGCGGTGTCAAAAAGTGACTAAAGTTTAGTAGTTTTGGGGAAGTAGAGTAGACAGGTCCAATCAGTGTATGAGGCATATGCGTTGCATTTTCCCTTTTGGACACCCTACTTGCATCACTAAAAAGGTTGATTTGGTTCTTTTTTTAAAAAAAAAAATGATAAAGGTTGGTTTGGTTCTGCCATATCCCATAGCATCAGCAATCTGAGTTCTGCTCCAAAAACTGTGCTTTCGATCATACAAATGTTGTTTCATTTCGCGTTTTCTGCGGATCATGTTCACTGACACTGTCGTGGCGTCCACTGTTTGACGGACCCTTTGCCGAGCTTGGACGTGTAGAACATCAACAGATTATGGAAAACAACCAGCATCCTGTAGAGTGTCAGTGCATACACGGTACACCATACACAATGAAGAAGAGTGTCAGTGCAGAGTCAAAGGCCACCGATGCGGTTCTGAATCTTCCAAGATTCCAAACTTGCATTGAAAAAAGAGGATGCCTGACAACAGAGAAATTACTACTAAACAGCAGTTAAAACGATGGGTTTGGTTCTTCAAGAGAAAAATTACACATCAAATCACATCTACCGTTATTATTCCTTCTGTTAACACTATCATCATCAGGTTCCGGAGCTCTTTGCACTCTCACATCATGGGCCTCTCCAGCAGAGCCGAGATGTACCACTCGTCGGCGTTGGGCCCCTTGTCCAGCTTCTTGCCGGTGTTCCACCGGAGCTTCCGGAACCCCACACCCTCGATGATGGGCACGTACACCTCTGTCAGCTCCTTTCCGGTGCAGAAGAAGTGGTCCAGCCAGAATATCCCGCCCGGCCGGAGCACGCGGTAGATGTCGTACAGCTCGGCCTCCAGCACCGCGCCGGGGACCCAGTTGCCGAGCACGTTCATCGAGTGCACGATGTCCAGGGTGCCGTCGAAGAACGGGAGCCGACCGGCGACGGCGCCGAGGTGGAGCGGGACGAGCCCGCGGGACGCCACGAACGCGCCGAACGGCGCGCCGAGGTCCAGCGTCGTGGTGACCACGGTGACCCCGCGCTCCGCCATGCGCGCCGCGAACGTGCCCGTGCCGCCGCCGATGTCGAGGCCGATCCGGATCGTGCCCCGCGGCTTGGACGCCAGCACGGTGTCGATGTCGTAGTCGAGGTCCCCGCCCTGCCCCACCCACCGCCGCTGCTCCTTGCCGGCGAGGTCAAAAGCACGCCTTGCAGTCGAGGTCGTGGCGCCCGGCCGGGTGGCGGCGGGCGCGGTCCACGAGGCACGAGTAGTTCTTGCACGTGTAGGGCGCCCACGATGAGACGGACTTGTCCGGCGGGATCACCCACAGGCTCTCCGGGAACGGCGTCGGGTCCGGGAACCCGGCGGGACCGCGCGCGTGGCACCGGCGCCTCGGCAGCGGCTCGCACCCCTTGAGCATCAGCCGCTCCGCGAACGCCGCGTCGGGCGGGCAGTCGCCCGTCACGTTGTACCGCATGTACTTTTTGAGCTCGTCGCGGTGGCGGTGGCACGCGGCGCCCACCGCCGGGTAGAGCTTGTCGGAGTCGAGGTTCGGGGTGTAGCCGAACGGGGGCGTGTGCGGGCCGAGCGCGACCGTGAGCTCCTCGTCTGGTGTCAGCTTGGGCGGCGGCGCGTCCCGCTGCATCTTGCCCGAGTTGGAGATGATCCTTTTGATGAGCCCGTCAGTGGCCTCGATGCGGTTGTGGAGGTCGACGGCGAGGTTCTGGGAGGAGGAGAGGATGCTGAGCGCGAAGTCGAGCGGGGAGTCGCCGCCGCCGCTCCCAAGGCCGCCGGTGAATTGCGAGAAGGAGACGGACAGGAGGATGGAGATGGAGTTGGTGACGACGAAGAGGAGGATGGTCTTGGTGCGTCCGGAATGGTGGTGCCTCTTCCTGGCGGTGACATGGTGAGGCGTCGACGGTGCGTGAGTGGTGCCGCTGGTTGCGCCGGTGGAGGCGTCCATCAGAGACTGGTGGTGGTGTTGGGCGTTTGGCTTTCTTGGATAGCCATCCATGATGCCCATCTGCAGTTGATGATATGCAAGAGTACGCGCGTGTTGGTTGTCATCGTCATCTATATCTTGCACTAAGTTCTTTGCGTATGGGACAAGAAAATTCATTCATGAAATGCATCAGTAAGATGCAAGAGGGAGGGCATTTGGGACTAGAAAATTCAGTGTTCAACCATGTCATGTTAGTGTTGCGTAAACAGAAGTGATATGTGTAGAGCGTTGGATGAGCATTATTGTTGCTACATTTGGGTATAAAATTCTCTGTTAATATCAAACGAGCCGGATGGCAGTAGATGGTTCGTGTTTGAGAGTTGAAATGAGTGGGGAAAGGATGGACAACCTGCACTCATGTCGATCTCCTTTGCGTATTTCCTCAGCTGTGCGTGGACTTCGCGGTTACCATAGCACTTTATTATCTCCCAATTTGCATTTTACTATGGAATTCCTTTTACTATTGCCCATCTTTTGGCCCAGCACACAACGCACGGCCCAAGGCGAACGGAGCAGCGGAAGATACATCCTTTGGCCCATGGGCAGACTGCTCTCGCCAAGGCCCAAGGATAGTACAGCCATTGCTGCGCCTGTTCCGTTTCCGGCGGCAGAGGAGAGAACAGAACAGCACACACTTGCAGCATCAGGCAGCACAGGTCCACAGTGCACCAGCACATCAGAGACCCGGGGTCAACAGGTCAACATGCAAGTCACGAAGGCCAGTCAGTCAGCCAGGTCCACCGTAGAAAAGTCAAGAGGAGAGGTCAGCAGTCAACAGATCTAGACAAGCACGAGAACCTCGACCATGACAGCAGGACTGGACACAGGAGAACATTACTCCTATCGTGGGCATCTGAACGAGAGTAGTAGCTCTGGTAGTTATGGCGGCCGTGCGTGAGGTATCTCACCGCTAGGCTTTAATGCTCGTTTCTCCTTTAGACAGCTCAATACGTACGTACGTACATAATCCGTAGTCTGAATGTCCTCTGAATCTCTCTTCCTCTTCCCATTTTTCTCGACAGATCGAAGCTGTTGCATGAGTGGTGTTTGCGTCTGCATTCACACACACCAATACGTCATGTACTTCAGGTCAGCGCGCCTGGCGGTGGCGGCTACAAGCTGCACTGAGACGACCATGATGAGCTAGCTAGTTGTATCTGCAGTGCAGCAGCACATATGAACTCTGTCAGTTGAGCTAGTCTTCCAATCACACGACACGAGGAAAGTATGAATGAATCCATTATTCCTTCTCAAATCACGTACGCGTCAGTGCTTTTCTCTGCTCGATATATCCCGTTGCCGTCTGAAGAATTGTACATGTGTTCGCCAACCGATTAAGATTCTTCTTCTTTGGACCACCAGACACATCAGCCGCGTCGTCTTCGCCGTAGTTTTCATGCGCATTTACTTACAATTTTTTTTCCACATCGTTCGTCGATCTGTCGAACTTTCTGGCGTTGAGATAAGTTGCAGTCAATCAAGACGACGACATATATATTATTGTAGGATATATCGATAACTTCTTGTCGATTTAGTTCACCCATCGAACATACACCCTCCGTCCACAAATCATGTCGACTTTAAGATATTATGTTTGACCGTTCGCCTTATTCAAAAATTTTATATAAACATCATCTATTTTGATATGACTTTTTTTTTATCATTAGATATACTTAATAATAATTTATTTATTTTATAAATTATATAAACAATTTGAATAAAACGAAATGATCAAATATGATGTCTCCAAGTTAAAAAGATAAGTTATTTGTGGACGGAGGGTACTGTAGTGTCAAGAATCACACGCGCGTACGTTTGCTTGCATGCGTGTCACATGATTTTAAAAATATACACCAAGAGCTGCATCATCCGATCCGATGAATAGTGAAGGAGATGCGTCCGGGCTCGAGCTGCATGGGCGCATAGTTTTGGAGCCACACGCACTGCATGCATTGACCTGTCAGGCGCCTTTCATCCCCCGGCCTTCCACGCAAATAATGGACTCGATCTGCTGTAGCCTGTAGTATGTATACAGTATACATACGCGATTACACGTACGTGTACGTACCGGCCGGACACGCCAATGCACCCACACCACACCCGCACGCAGGTGGTCCTTTTAATTGGTTGGAGGAATCCACGTATATACTACACAGAGTGCATGCATCCATGGAACCGAGTACGGCAGCGATGTGCGATGAAAGATCTAGAAGCTGTACTACATGTTACAATTGTGACAGCCTGCGTCGTCCGATGTTAGTATTCTACGAATAAAACGAGCTGAATCGATCACATGCATGACCATACAAACACACCACTGTTGGATCGCTCCGCCGTACATTCTGTTCTGGCCGAGGACATATATGCTCTCGATCGGAAGAATAACCACTGTCGATCGACAGCATCAGATGCTGTTTTTAACCATCACATATCAGATGAATTTGTCCCTCTAGCTAGCTAGCCACCTTTGTTGTTTCTTCTTTCACGAGGAGCTACATAGAACGTGGCAACAATACGATCAAGGCCCCATATACAATATGTTTTTTTAAGGAAAGAAGTACAACATTGACGGCACAAGAAGAGCCGACCTCCCAACCCAGCCTAGGCTGACTCGAGGGCTTCGCTATAATGCTGATCACTTACATACTAATGAAAGAAATAGCGACCTAAATATATTTGTGCAAGTGTGTGCATATATTTGTGCCCTAACGGCGAATCTAGAAAATAGAGTTATCGGAGTCATCATTAGGGAAAGGTAGTGCAATGTAATGTTTTCTTAGGGTCATGAACTATAATTAAAATTTTAGTCTAGAGAGGATTAACAAAAACCGTCAGGGTCGGCGGACCCGATAAGATACTGTAGATTCGCCTAGCTACATGTGCAAAGACACTGAGTGTTACCGGCCGTACAGTCTCATCGTCGACGCTGCATGCCGAGCTCTCTATGGATGATGGAATCTCTCTGAGTCACAGGTAGGGCTCACGGCCGGTTTTCTGACAGTGACGCGCAAGTTGATTGTTTCGGGGGCTTCTTTAATTGCTTCGTCCCTGCAGTACGTAATTTGTCATTACGCAAATGTCTTTTGCCTGCCACGTACGTCTCTCTTCTTGGACTCATCTTTTTGACACAAATAAAGCTAGCTATAGCGCTAGCTAACTATATACAGTAGGTTGTTTTATTCGCAGTGTTATAGTACTCGTGGAAATTAAATGGAATTACTGGTTTTGCCACAGTGTTTTAGATGCTCAAGAGCTCCTTATGTATGTAAATCGATTAAGCTCACAAGAGTAGGTCGGTGCTCGTCACCATTGCATATATATAACCCCTTGACTTTTTCATCGGCCGCTACTGTACCAGCAGCAAGATATTTTTTTTGGCCTCCAATTTTGCTTGTTTTATACAAGCAGTCAAGTACATAGTTTGTCCGTGCAGAGAAAATGAATCAATTGCTGAAGAGTTAATATAGGATATTTATTAAATACTCCCTCCATTCTAAATTATAAGATGTTTTGGCTTTTATACGTAGCTTTTGTTATATGCTTAGATATATCTTTGTATCATATATATGGGTTTTACTTGCACACTAACACATGAGAAATTAATTTCAGCTTCTACCAAGCCACCATATATATGTCTCATGAATATAAGTATGATATTGCAACTCTTCCAATGGATAGTGCAACCGATCGATTATTGTGAATGATGGTGTGGGTATGACAATGGACCTAAAAATAGGTTCTTAGAATCAAGATTCTAGGTAGGATCTTTTTTTTTTTTTCTAATAGCTAGTTAGGATCAGGATTCTAGATAGAATCATTTTTTTTTTTTCTAATAGTATTGAACCATATAAAATGATTTCTTGGGATTGCACAAAATATATCTTTAATTTGTCTTTTTGTATGTTTAGGTGGACTTATATTGGCACTATTTCCAATCCACCACAACTTGAAGTAATACTTAAGTCATAGCTAAATCATATAAGGTCATTGATATATCATTCATCATATATGTAGGAACAAACAAGATCCTATGTAAGATCCTACAAATCTTAAGAATTGCGTGAAACTTTCATGTATAGGAACAGGTACTTGGAATTTAAGATATGTAGTGGAATTGATCATATCTTACGGTTTGGTGGGATTGTAGTACCATATGTTCTTAGGATCCACCCAATAGTGGTGACCAATTGTTTCATGTTTACGGAAACATATGCACATTACTATCCATCAGAACTAATGCGAGCACCTACTCAAAGTCGAGACTTGAATCACCATGAAAAACCTAGCTACACTCGTGAAACATTGAAAAAATAGTGACGATGAGTCTTGGAATAAACCTAGGAAAAAGCGAGCACCCATGATTAGGCGAGGACAACCTTGTGGATTCCACTACAAAGAATCTAACCAATTGAGCTATGCTTAAATCATGCCTAATCTTAGGGCTTTGTAGCTATATAATATGCTACCTCCATCTTTTCCCCTGTGGATATACGTCACATTGTTTCATTGAAACATTTCATCAAGTCATTTGCATTTTGAAAAAAAAATGTCATTGAACGATGTCAAAGTTTCCTTGTTTTTCCCACCAACAAATTCTAGAGGTAGGACAAATACTAATACGCAATTTCAGATCTAGCTAGTCGTAAAAAATTTATGTATCATCTCTATTGTAGTGTGGCTTGGCTCAAAGGACCACTCTTTTCTCTTTGTAATTTTGTGCATGATAATATAAAAGTTTTGAATGTTGAAAATGATCGATCATATGAAGTTTGAAGTCCTTAAGGTAGATATGGCAATGGAATATTCCCTATCAAGGAATTGTTACCTATCATCCTCACCCCTTAAAACTTCACACTTGATAAACTACAATGAACACATACTCTTGTTTAAATCCTTGTGCGGGAGAATTGGACCTTCCCTCATTCCTCTCCGTCCCCCACTAATAGCGTGAGTTATCCATGGTTAACCATATATCAGGGGCCCCATTGACATCCCTACCTTAAGGTGGCTGATCATTTTAAGTTTTTTTTAAGGAAGAAATTTATTATTTTTTTTTTCAAAGTGTTACACATCAAGATGATATAAGGCCTCTGCGACACCGCCACAACCGAACCTTGTAGCATATCGTCACAGAAGCTCAGATTTCTTGTAGTGACTAGTTAGGTAACCCGGCCGCCAGTATACAATTGAATACATATATATGTGTAGGAAGATATTTACATTTAATTAACCAGCAAGTAAGTTCATTATTGGCATATCCGTACAACTATGCAGTGCTGCACCTGCAGCTGTAGGTGTTGCTACTTTGCCCTCCTGTTTTCTACAGCTGCTGCAGGTGCTGTACTAGGGTATTATAGCCGAACAGGTCAATTGCAAAAATGGCGTTTCACGCGTACATGTTGTGTGCTAGTGGTGGAGATAGCTGAGATGGAGCTATATGGGCGGGCAAAGCTAGAAGAGAGATAAAATATATGAGGCTGGAGTGGTGTGACTGTGACCTGTATATCGTCTGCGCGCCTCAGCTTCGTTCCAACACACAAGTTAGCCCCAGTTAGTGTACGTACGGCCCATCGCGCTGATTTGCAATCAATGTAAAAAGGTCCTGTTGAAACACATTGTGTGTGTGTGTGTGTGTGTGTGTGGTCTCAACGAAGCCGGCCAAGATCCATCCATGAAAACGATAGAGATATTGAGGAACTATTCGACAATAAAAGGCTCCGGCCGCAATGGGGGCTACTCCATCGTTCTGATCAATGAGGTAGCTGGATAGCATGTATTGCAGTCACGGGCTTCACTTGACTCTCTCTCTCTCTCTCTCTCTCTCTCTCTAGCTAAGTGCCAAGCTCTAGCTGCTTTGATCTGCTTAATTTACTTGAGCTGTATGTGTTGAGCTATATATTGTTGAAGGTAGCATATTTACTGCGTTAACATCTCACAAACTTTCGGGATAGTAGTTGCATGCATTCATGTAACTCTCGGTAGCTACAGCTGGCATATAGATAGTTTAGTGGTCACTCATCAGCTGTGTTGAGAACATTTGTTTTGTCCCCAAATATAAAGAAATAGAAGAAGAGAGGTTCAGAGAAAATGACAGTAGCTAGCTAGGAAGAGTATGCAGACGACATGCATACTGAGCCATACAAGCTGCCCCCGGCCGGCGCCTTTCTGAAATCACATCAAACGGCGGGTCTTACTTGTCTGTCACGAGGCACAAACTTCTTGCGAAGCGTTCGTTGTTTGCCGTAGGGACACATGCATATATGTAGATGGGACGTGGCGGTAGGATAAAAACGGCCTAACCATCTCATCCCTCCTAAAGCTGTCTTTGGTAGTATATATGTAGCTTGGGACCAGACCGGCTTGTGTGTGTGTGTGCAGCTGCTACGATGGTAGCCATGGTTGCTGTTACTGTAGGGTAGTAGGGTAGTAGCAATCTATGTATGACCTTGGTCCATGGCTATTCACCATACCAGTGCAATATATGCACATGCCGCCTTGTCGAGTTCCTCTGCAACTTGCTAATATGCCATTCTGCGACGACACTGTCCCGCTCCCGGCTTGATGACTGGTTCTGAATTATTTCTGATCGATATCCTTCTCTTGGAAAGGTCAAAGTAAATTAATATACCGGTATATGTTAATATAAGTGCTTTATTTGCTGATACTGTTCCGGGAGACGCACGTAGAGCCTTGTCCCAATTATGAATTCAAGCTGTACCATTTCCCTAGTTCATCATCTGTCCAGGGGCAGGTATATTGCTCTACACGTCAACGGTCTCATACTCTGTATCATACATATTGTCACATCGAATTTTTGCTGATGTGGAGTAAAGAGAGAGGAGAGAAACAAAGATGTCATCGTTTCACGAAACAACCCTTCTTAGGCTAAAATTTAGAATTATGAGACAACTAGCACACCATTGTACAAGTATTTCCTCCCAACGAAGACACGATACTCCTCGAGAAGCGGTTCAGCATTGCGCAGCCGGCCAACCCGGTTTCACCAACACCCAAGGGAATACTTGACGAATTGCGTTCGCGGACCTTGTCGTCGAGCCAGGCGGAGGCCCTTGCGTGGGAGCTCTTCGAAGACCCGTAGGGCGCGGCGGTGCTCGCACTTTGGTCGTCTCATTTTAATGTAATATCGAACTGGGGAGTAGTCTGCTAGGTTGGTCTAGTTGTTACTTGCAGACCACCTAGCGTGCAAGATGCGCGCTTGAAAACTCTATTCTTCTTAATATCAAGGATACACAAATATTTTGCGTATTCGAGGAAGAAAAAAATACAAGTGGTTGTTGTCATACAACTCACAAACATTTCATTGTTGTATCTAGAATAACTACACAAGACAACTAAATAGATAATCCGTTATATATGTGTTACGTGTCTCGTGTTTATGTGGCACTCATGAAACTACCTATGAGACAATAGCAATGTACTTTCCCTAAGTCAATATTGCACATGGAAGCATTTGGTCTCGCTCTCACCACTTCACATTCGCTTGGCATATCAACATCGTATTCCTATCCTTAATGCTACAATGCCACCTAGCTATACGACGGGCGCATGGTTCGTTCAGTTCAGGGTCCATGCATAAATGTCGTCCACGACGCGAGGTAGAGCTATCAGTATCTCGGCTGTTGAAACGAATAATACTATGCATGCAGTCGCAGGCGTGCAGGAGAGACAGTTGCTGGGTTAATCCTGCCCATGCTTTTGGATCTGCTTTACCTGTAGCTCCTTTTTGCGCGCCAGAAAGTGTCCGTCGAAAGGAATGTCTCAGAAGAGCATCGCAGTGCGCGCCCTCCAGTTCCACGGACACGCAGCACACTGTGCATGTGGCTTCATGCATGCAAGTCTGTGCTTACCCAAATCAAGCAAGCAAAGCAAGCGCGTGAGGTGGGGATCGGATTGGAATCCAAGAAAGATTTGTGAGAACACCGGCCGGCAGATCTGATTTCACTTCATCACTCTGTGCAGCACACCATCACGTATACAAATTACAAATTGAAGTCAGCGACAACAACCACGCACAGCGAGTAGTAGTAGCGAAAAGATGTGTGCGTCGTATATATGCCTTTAATTTTCTACGGGTGGTCACCATTTCGTACACAAACATGTGGAAAAGGCCGGCTAGCTAATAGTAGTACTAATGTTAGGTTACGTGACAAGACGAGGTGCTTGACTACACCTAGGATCACCGTACGTACAAACGTATAGCTATCGTGTAGCTAGAGACGTAGCACGACATGAACGAAGAAAACAATGGCCGGATCGGAAACATTCTAGCGCCATCTCGGAAACAATGGCTGTCGATCGAAAGGAATGTATCTTGGAAACAAATTAAGGCGGCGGCCCCGGCAAAGACGTACGCGATAGAAGACGCGGCCAGCAGGGCGATGTGGAAGAATGGGTGGTGGATTGATGCGTGCCGGCGGCAACCGCCCACAGCCTGTCCCTTTCCCCGTATTAAACTCGCTCCGCCGTCGCTGTCCCCTCCCTCCACCGCTCGCTCGCTCCGGCCGGCGGGTCCCCTCCGCCCCGCGCGCCATCGACTCATAATTTCCACCACCTCTTCCTCCCGTCGCGCGTGGCGTGGCAACTGGCGTCAGGCCTCGCTCATCGCCGTGCGTGCGCCTGCTGCGCTGTGTGTGTGTTGTAGACGACGAGAGTGGTTAGAGACCGACCAGCCGGCCCGCGGCCGGGGCCGATCGAGACTAGCTGTAATCACTCGTCGGCCGGCCAGGCCGGACCGGCTGGTTTTTGGTCGATGATATATATTGCCCCAGACACTAACCCTCTTATCCTTTCTCCCCCACTTGCACCTGCGACCGCGAGCAGCAGCGAGAGACGCCTCCTTTTCTTTTTTTTCCCAGAGGTAGGAAGCCGCCACTGAGCTCGCTCGATCGTGCTCGTGCTACGCAGCTACCTACCTACGCTAGCAGCAGCTACTACCTAGCCAGCAGCAGCTACAGCCGCCTTGCCTGCCCTAGAGTTGTTCCAGCAGAGCCAGGGAGGAGAGGCCGGGTAGTACAAAGATATGCGGAGGCAGCAGCAGAGGCCGGGGCAGCAGCAGCAGCAGTAGATGCACGACGCGGACGCACGGTCGGCCATGAGCGGCGGCGGCAGGCACGAGAACGGGCACGGCGGCGCCGCGGCTGCCGCGGCGGCGGCTGTGGCTGTGGCTGCGGCTGCGGCAGGTGGAGGTGGCGACGAGCACGAGGACGATCTCGTCATGCCGGGGTTCCGGTTCCACCCAACGGAGGAGGAGCTCATCGAATTCTACCTCCGTCGGAAGGTGGAGGGCAAGCGCTTCAACGTCGACCTCATCACCTTCCTCGACCTCTACCGCTACGACCCATGGGAGCTCCTGGTCCGTTTCCCTGTCTGATGCTGCCCGCTAGCTTACACTTAATTGCCACACCAATTACTCCATCTTCTCTCCCTTGTCTCTTCCAAATTTCCAATCTCTCCCCGACCAGAATTAGCTAGCTAATCTAGCTGTTGCTAGAAATCGAGCTGAGGGAGACAAATTAAACAAGGCTGATTGATCGATCGATCGATATGTGCAGCAATGGCCGCGATTGGGGAGAAGGAGTGGTTCTTCTACGTGCCGAGGGACCGCAAGTACCGCAACGGAGACCGGCCCAACCGGGTGACGGCGTCGGGCTACTGGAAGGCCACCGGCGCCGACCGCACCATCAAGGCCGACAACAGCAGCCGCCCCATCGGGCTCAAGAAGACGCTCGTCTTCTACTCCGGCAAGGCGCCCAAGGGCGTCCGCAGCAGCTGGATCATGAACGAGTACCGCCTGCCGCCCGACCACCACACCGACCGCTACCACAAGGTATACTATACTGTGCACCATGGCCTTCGATTGGCACCGTGAAACCAGCTAACAATTCGCCACCAAAATCCATGAGTCGTCATCAAGTAGGGTTTGGGTTTTTACAATACTTTGGACTTTGGGACTTTGGGGTGGGTTAGTTTTTGCGGGGTCGTTTCAGTTTTTGGCTATCCAATTTTGCTCTTAGCTTGATTTTCCCTTGAATGAATGGCACAAGCGCCTTCGTTCTACTCAAGTTATGAATCAAATTAGGGTTTGTTTATCTTCTCTTGCCTGCATATATGTCTTTGCTGTTCCTTCCATGAGCCCATGAGCAATGACGATGTTCATATATTTGACCTCACAGCACATGCCTAGAAACTCACCCTATTTGATCGATTATACTCTCTTCTAGATGCTATCATGCAAGAGGAGTTTCTGACCCCCTAGAGTTCCAGATTTCACGCAATCCTGCTAGATCGTTGTAATCACTGAGATCTTGACTAAATTTTGGGGGCAAGCCATCATCTCGTAGCATCTCCTTTTCTGGCTTTCCGATTCGAGCCTGGCCTCTGGTGCTATCTAGCTGTGGTTCCTAGCTAGCTACTGCAGCTCCTCTAACTAACTAGTTATATGCCCATCCATGCTCGCTCTCACTTGTTCTCTCGTTATTGTTCCTAGCTTAATCACTCAGCATTGTTAGCATGATGGCATCGTGACCTTCATGCGTGCCCTTGAATTTGCATTACTGCAGACCGAAATATCCCTCTGTCGCGTGTACAAGCGCACCGGGATCGACGACGGCCACGGGCATCATCCCGCCTCGGCACGCTCGACGACGCCCTCCCGCGGCGCCACGGCGGCGCAGCAGCAAGATAACAAGCAGGCGTCGTCGTCGTCGACGCCGACGCCGCCCACGACCCCGTCGAAGATGATGCACCTTCTCCACGGCGAGTGCACGTCGCCGCCCGCGGCGGCCATCTGCAGGAACAATCACGCCGCGGCGGCACACAGCGACACCAAGGCGGCGGCGCCACGGCAGCAGCTCCCCACGAAGCCGTACTCCAACGGCTACCACCAGCTGTCCACGGCGAGCTCTGCCACCGCGGCAACCGGCGATCAGCAGCAGGTTGGAACGGGAACCGCGGCAGTGTCGTCGGCATCGTCGTCCAGCAGGAACGCCAACTACGCGTTCGCCGCGTCCACGTACTCGCTGCTCAGCCTGGTGAACGCCGCCTCCATGGGCCGGTCTGGGTCCGCCGCGGCCATCGACGAGCTCAGCTCCCTGGTCGGGCACGTGCACGGCCCGCCGGCGTACTTCAACCACCAGGCCGGCGGCGGCCACGGCCACAGCTTCCTCCCCTGCCGACGCCGTCGTCGCAGCAGCCGCCAATGGCGCTCGGGACGCTGCCCATGTCCCTGGCCGCCATATCTGACAAGATGATCTGGGACTGGAATCCGATCCCCGACGCGGCGGCTAGAGATTACAGCAGCGCCGGCGGATTCAAGTAACGGCAGGTTCACACGGGTACGTGGTGGATCGATGGCGGCGCGCATGCATTACGATCCTAAATATGGTACAGCTACTACAGCCCATGTAGATCTTATTTCTCTCTCTTCCCTCTTTCTCTCCCCAGTTAATTTGTTCACGGTAAATTCTGAGGAAACAATCAGTGTAGACAACTATACCCTTTTAATCAGGCCCTAGATCATACCAACTTGTACTAGTAGTATGATCAACAGTTCAGGATAGTAGTACGTAGTATAAGCTGTATGTAATTCATACTGAATTGCATATAATGACATTGTTGATCGATGTCGCCATGTGACAGATAATTACTGTGGTACTTTCAGTAGTGACGTACTCCATTCAGTATTTTACTCCTGCTCTATCAGAATGTCAGTGAGTCAGTACTCGATCGATCCATGAACCATCTGAAGTTCTGGACATGGTAATGCGTAGAGGAATGTGGTAAGTACACCGTACTATTACTAGGAGTACTTGAGAATGTTTGTCGAGTCAAAAGTGGCTCTTTTTTAACTGTCTCTGACTTTGGACACTGCACTGCACATGAAATAATGCCGGATGGTTCGGGAACAGAGCGGGAGGGCGATACAACAGGCGACAACTCTGCTCCAACTCCGGTGATCACCGGCGTCGATATACGGCATTTCTCTCGCCCAAAAGTAGGAGAAACGCATCAGGCTTCGACGCCGCATCGATTGACCGTGGTAACTTTCGTTTTCTCGTCTCTTCTCGTCCTCCCCCCTCCATTTTCTCCCCAGTAAGATGCCTATTCCATTTCCGACGCGTTCACCGGGGGCGACGCGCTCTGCTCCTTTCCTGTCCCATGGCGGGGGTTCCACGGCGGGGGAGAGGGTTCGAGACCAAGGAGAGTGCTCGAAATTTCAGCAGGATAGGCAGGGGATTGGGGAACAGAGAGGTTGGGAGAAGCAACTAAGAACACCTGAAGGGCAGGTAGAGGAACATGGGAGTTCCGGATCTGATGTGGGTGAGATAAATTCAGAATCACTAGAAGGAGAACAATGGCCATCGATTCTGGAGTCCAAAGAGGCACAGAGGAAACGCAGATTGACTATGGCTCCAACTGAATTGATTCTCCAGGATTCAAAAGGGTATAGGTTTACCACAGTTGGGGCAATTGAGAAAGCAAAGACAAAAGTGGCACAAGATATCAAAGAACACCTATTCCAATCTCATGTGGAGGACAGACAGATGATGGAATTAGCTCTGGCTTGTGATCAACTAGAACAATCCATGAATAAGATGAGAGAGGTAAGTTCAGGCTGTGCCAATCTGATAAAGGACAAGGAGTCACTAAAACAAGGACAAACTGGCAAGGAGCCAGTGAAACAGAACAGAGAGGTGGAAGGAGAGGGAAACTGGGGAGATGGGGACGATGACCGCTTCAAACACTCTTGGCGTCCTCCTGGGCCTAAACTGACTGAACCGGGCTTCTACTGGATTCCCAAAGGGAGGTTGACATTGGATATCACATATCCAGCCCGGATCCAAGATATACGTAGGTTTGGGCATTTGGCCAAGAGAGTTCGACCTACCAGACAGCCGCCGCCAATCCAGGCTTCGTTTGCTTCCACTGTTAGAGCCATGGCGCAGCCACCGAAACCCCAAGGGAAGAGACGGCAAGAGGACTGGATGGAGGAGGATGATCTGCTAGGCCTCGAGCACCAACAGGATCAAGATCTCAGGTACCAAATTCAAAGGGGGCCAAGATTGCAGGGAATGGGTGAAAGAGAGGGTTTCAAAGGAAGGAGAGTAGAGAGACTGGATCCAAGGGGGATGGCACAGGATGAGGGGAAAGGTGTAGAGAAGGGTAAGATCTACTCACAATACAAAGAGGATAACAGATTCAATAGACAGGGTCTTACTAGCTATGGGAAGCAGAATTATGGATATGGTGGCTACCAGGGTAGTTCTGGCTACCAGAATAATACTGGGTATCGGAGTAATTGGCAATCTGGAGAGCGTAGGCAGGAAGAATGGAAGAAGAAGGGAAATCAATCCAATCAGGATGACAGGTGTTTTAGATGTGGGGGCTCTGGACACCATCAGGCAGACTGCACAAATGAACCAGTGTGTTATAAATGCAAGATGTCAGGCCATATGGCAGTAGACTGCAAAGCAAAAAAGCTCAAGATGTATGGCTTTGGGAGGCCAGGTCAAGGATTCTATGTGCTGGATATTCCAGAGCCAGAAGTTAAGAAAGTCCAGAACACAGGTTGTCTGACTATACTCAAGGGTGAAGCTAATGAAGAAAAGATCAATCTAGAGCTGAAGAATTTAGTAAGAGAGGATTGGGATTTCCAGGTCAGACAAATTGACTTGCAAGAATTCTTGGTAGTGTTCCCTGACAAGAGTACAATGGATACATTCACAAAGCTGGGAGAATTCAAGATGTCTCTGCACAAGCTGACTGGTGTGTTGGTGAAATCTGAAATGGACCCTGCTACATCATCCATCTTGCAGACTATATGGATTAGAATCCATAAGGTTCCAGGCATAGCTAGGGAAGTGGAATGGATCAAGGAGATCACTGGTTTGGTAGCTGAACCCATTGCTGTGGATGAATTGAGTCTCATCAGGCCTGTAGATCAACCAGTAAGAGTTCAAGCAAGATGCAGAAATCCAAATGCCATTAATGGGGAAATTGAATTTTTCATAAATGGCAAGGGTACCTTCTTTGGATTTGAGGTGGAACAGCAAAGCAAGGGTGGCAAAGGTGCACCACCTCCAGGGCAAGGGCCCAGAAAAGCAGATGATAAGGATGGATCTAAGGGCAATGATAAAGGGAGTTTCCAGAAAGAAGAAGGAAGCAGGAAAAGCAATGGTAAATTTGAGAGAATGGGTAGGATGGACAGGGAGTCTGAGTCAGCCTATGACAACATGGAAGAATCCATGGAGAATACAAATGGTGATATCTCTGACAATCAACCCACTCCAATTGCAGCTTTCCATCCAATTCTGGGAGCAATTAATGTGAAGCAGATAGTAGCAGAAGGGCTGGATCAGGGAGAGCAAACAGGAAATATGATGATGTCAGCTAAACAAGTCCAAGAAAAGGAATCTGGGGGTCAGGAAAAGAATACAATGAAAGAAGATGCTACAAATGAAAATAAGAAGATGAAAATAGGAGATTTGGGGGATATGACCAAAACAACTGAGGAGACAGAAAAGCTAACCCCAAATGACAGACAATTCATTGTGTTTGGGAGAGATGGCAAGTACTTTATGGACAAGGAGAAATGGCCAACACTGCAACTTCCTCATGAAGGGGAACAAGACAGTGAGGAACCATTGGAGGGACTGACTCAAGATGATGACAGTAAGACTCAGAACAGTACAGAACCAAAAAGCTCACACAATAACTTCAGTAGGGGTGATAAGGTAATATCTGATTCTGGCATGGAGCCATGTAATGATTTTGTAACTGAAGAAGATATGATGGATAATATGTTTGTGCAAAGCTTTGATCACATGACTGATGATGAACAGGGCTGGAAGGCACCAAAGAGCAAGAAGAGCAAGACCAAAAAGAAGAAGCAGGTGGTTGTGGCGACAAGAACTAGCTCTAGAGTGCCAAGGGATGGCATCTCAATTGCAGAAAAAGCTATGAACAGGATGTCATCTAAAAATACCATGACAGGTATTAATAATTCAGTCAATCCCTTTACTATTTTGAATAGTGCACCCGATGATTCTTTATCAAGGGTTATGGATGATATAGGAATAGAAACTGATAAAATTCAAGAACAACTAGATGTTTTTAGAGCAGAAGAATTAGCAAGGGCAGCCATAGCAGAAGCAAATTACAAAACTTTCTTGGAAAAACTAAATCTTAAAGAATTTAATGGGGAAGAGGATCAAATACAAGATCCGGCCATGGAGGCTATTGACAACTTGAAAAGAGATGTAATGATTAATCCCAAGGAGGGAGAATCGGATACATCTCGGATGAGCAAAGAGGATAATACTCAAAAAAAAATGTTATCAATGAGGATTCTCACTTGGAATGTTAGGGGCCTTGGGACTACTCATAGGAGGAAATTTATTAAGAATCATATCCTTCGGGATAATATTGATGTTGTGCTATTACAAGAAACTACTAAACAAGATTTTACTGAAGGGGAATTAAGGGAGATGGAAGGAAGCAAGGAGCTTCATTGGATTTGGTCTCCAGCTAGAGGCCATTCTGGGGGTCTCTTAATAGGGTTTGATGATGATATACTGGACATGGAGGAGTCCAGAATAGGTACCTACTTCTTGAGTATTCAGGTTAGAATGAAGAATTCAAACTTTAGATTTTGGATTACAAATATATATGGACCAGCAGACCATGAGTTCTCAGGAGAATTCATTGAAGAATTAACTAGTTTTTGTCGGCTAGAGCCATTACCAATGATTTTAGGAGGAGACTTTAACTTGATTAGGGACAACAGTGAGAGGAATAAGGGCCAAGGGGACCCTAGATTGATGAATTCCTTTAACAACTTTATTGGAGCACTAATGTTGAGAGAATTATATGTAAGTGGGCTGAAATTTACATGGTCAAATAAACAACAAAACCCAACTCTCATCAAGCTGGATAGGATTCTTGTCTCTAGTGAGTGGGATATGAGATTCCCTAGGAGCTCTGCATGGTGTAAACCTAGGATTGGGTCTGACCACTGTCCTTTAGTGCTCGATTTAGGAGAGCAAGGGGCTCCAAAATTTAAATATTTCTTTTTTCAAGAGCAATGGTTACATGAAAATGGTTTTTACAAATTGGTGTGCGACAAATGGGATTTTGATAGAAATAAAAATGGGGTGCAATGTTACTCTCTTGACAGATGGCATGGGTGCCTACAGTCTATGCGACAATTTCTTAGGGGATGGAATATGAAATTAATAGGTGACCAAAAGAAGGAAAAACAGAGGTTAGTGGAAAGAATGGGAGAGATAGATAGTAGTGCTGAATGTAGGTTGCTGGATATAAAGGAATGGGAGGAGAGAATGGAGCTAGAAAAGGAATTAGATAGAATATACATGCTAGAAGAGATCCATTGGAAACAAAGAGCGTGAAAAATTGGGTTTTGCAAGGGGATGCAAACACCCAATTTTTTCACCAATTTGCAAATGGAAGAAGGAAGAATACTATATATTCTTTGGAAGATAATGGAGTAGAATTCAAGGGACGAAAGAGAGTCACTCAAAGACATTGTTGATTTCTATAAAGCCTTATTTGGGCATAGTGACTGTCCTAGAATAAGATTAAGGATGGACTTCTGGCCACAATCATTCAAGGTAGATCAGGAGGAGAGAGAAAGTTTAATAGAACCTTTTGGTGAAAAAGAGATTATGGAAACTATGATGGGTATGAAAACAAACTCGGCACCAGGTCCTAATGGTTTTAGTGTCATTTTCTTTAAAAAGTTAAGGGAACACATCAAAAAAGAAGTAATAGAGCTTTTGCAGATTTTTGGAATGGGTCCCTAGATCTCAAGAGATTGAATTATGGGGTTATAACACTGGTGCCTAAGATTAAGGATGCTAATAGCATCAAGATGTTTCGACCAATTTGCTTATTGAATGTAGATTTCAAATGGGTGACTAAACTGTTGACAAATAGAATAGCTGCTGTAACCTCAAAGATCATTGGTCCAAATCAAACAGGTTTTGTCAAAGGCAGAAATATTTTGGAAGGAGTAGTCATTTTACATGAAGTTTTACATGAGCTGAAGAGGACAAAAGAAAGAGGATTAATTTTGAAAATAGATTTTGAGAAGGCGTATGATAGGGTCAGTTGGGACTTCTTAGAACAGGTTCTAAGAGGGAGAGGGTTTCCTGAAAAGTGGGTGAAATGGGTTATGCAATCTGTCCAAGGGGGACGAGTTTGTGTAAATGTGAATGGGGAAAGGAGTGACTACTTTAAAACCTTTAGAGGATTGAGACAAGGGGATCCTCTTTCCCCTTTACTTTTTGATCTAGTGGCTGATGCTTTAGCTGTAATGGTACAGAAGGCTGTAGACAAAAGGCACATTAAAGGAGTCTTATCACATTTAATCCAAGGGGGGGTTTCTCATATCCAGTACGCTGATGATACAGTGCTAATGGTGGATGGCTCAGAATCATCAATTACAAATCTTAAACTAATATTATATTGCTTTGAATGGCTCTCTGGTCTGAAAATTAATTATCACAAGAGTGAGGTTTATGCATTTGGAGTGTCAGAAGCTGAGAAACACAGGATGGCAAACAATCTCAATTGTGTGCTAGGAGAACTGCCATTAAAATATCCGGCATTCCCATTAGTGATAGACACATGAATGCAGAAAAATTTGCTTTTTTGCTAACCAAAATGGGGAAAAGACTAGATCCATGGAAATGAAAGTATATAGCTTCAGGAGGGAGACAGATTTTATCCAATACTTGCTTAAGCAGTATTCCCATGTACACTATGGGATTTTATGATCTCCAAGGGGGAGTGCATGATAAAATGGATGGTTTTAGATCATCTTTTCTTTGGCAAGGAGCTGGGAAAAATTTTAAATACCACATGGCAAAATTTGACATGGTAGGAAGACCAAAGGACCAAGGGGGTCTAGGTATAATCAATACTAGAATCATGAATGAGTGTTTGCTAGTCAAATGGATTTGGAAAATTCATCAGGAACCTGATGCTCTGTGGTACAGAATTTTGAAAGCTAAATACATGAAGAGAAAGAATTTTTTTAACTCAAGCACTTTGGGCAGTTCACAGTTTTGGAAAGGTCTGCATAGGGTTAAGCATTTATTCAAATGGGGGGCTACATATAAGGTGGGAAATGGTAGGTTATGTACTTTTTGGCAAGATTGTTGGTTAAGACAAGTCCCTTTATGCATAGCATATGAGGATTTATACAAATTAACTAGGGATCCTGGATGCTTGGTAGCTGATTGCCTAGATGAAGGGGAGTGGGTGGTTGATTTTAAGAGGCCTCTGTCTAGCAGGGAGTTTGACAGATGGTTGGAGCTCAAAACTGAATTACAAGATGTATGCTTAACAGAGTCCAGAGACGTAGTAATATGGGACCTGGACAAATCAAAAAATTTCACTACAAAATCCTTATACAGATTCATTACAAATAGGGGGGTGGCAAGTAGAGTAGCTGGGTATATTTGGAAATGCAAGGTACCCATGAAAATCAAGTTTTTTCTGTGGCAGATTTTTAACAATAAATTGCAAGTGGCCAAATCTTTAAAGAAAAGGGGATGGAAAGGTTCTGAAAATTGTTGCCTGGGAGATGGAGTAGAAACTGTAGACCATGTCCTTTTTCAATGCCACTTAGCTAAATTTGTTTGGCACATGTTTAAAGACATCTGGCATTTACAGGAGCTGCCACAAAAAATCTGAATGAGATGTCAAGTAGGCTGGTTTCTTGGGCAAGGGCCCCTGCTAAGGCTCGATTAATAATGTTCATATTTGCGTGTTTTGCATGGGCGCTCTGGAACACTAGGAATAAGATGGCGATGGAAAAAAAGTTCCCTGCGAATACTACTGATGTAATTTTTGTGGCAATATCATATATGCAGAAATGGAAAATTCTCCTCAAGACCAAGGACAGGGAACAAGTTGAAGAAGCAAGGGAGCAAATCTGGGAGTGGCTGAGGAGCTTTGCGCCAATCAAGATCTTTTCAACAGACGTAGTTGAATTGTAATAGGACAATAGCTCTGATCAGTCTTTTATTCAGTTTCTTGCAGTTTTCTTGTTTAGCTGGTTTCCCCAGTGTGTTGAGAGATTGTAAGCTGGAATCCCCAGCAGGATGTTTGTCATACATTCTGGCTTTCTAAAAAGCCGAGTTATAAAACTCTTTTCAAAAAAAAAAAAAAAAATGCCGGATGGTTGCATGATTGGGAGAAGACCGTGGCAGAGATTGCCTCCTCCTCCCAGAATGATTGCGAGATGACCTGCTGGGGCTGCATGTCGGGTCGGCTCGTCGATCTCGGGTGTGTGTGCGTGTGCGTGCACCCCTCTCTCTGATCTCGGTAGACGCAGGACTGTGTCAGAGAGACGAACGAGTTTGGGGACAATCATGTGATGGCAGGGTTTGTCTTTTCGCTCTCCGGCCCTCTGTGTTCTGTCCGGCCGGGTCACACATTGTCTCTCTCGGCATGACTAGCTAGCCACCGATCGAATTACAACTGTAGAAAAATGATTATTCCTCTTAGTTTGTCTGCTCGTGCTGGCTCTAACTTGTCTTGTGTGTCATGCGCTCGCTGAGTGATGATCAGTCATGGTTGGAGTTTGGCTGCTGTACTGTGTCGAGACTAGAGGACGACGTCGTTTTTGATGGATTGGACACGGCAGTCTAGTTTGGTAGGGCTGAGGTGTAGCTAGTCTTCGATCTGTTTTATTTGACACCTTTTGAGATTTATGTTCTTTTTTTTTTTAGATAATGGATAATATTTCATACTCCGGCTTCATCTACCAAAAAGTAGAATCGGGCAAATTATTACAAACTTGAGGCCAAAGGCCGGAAAAAAACAACACTAAAAACCTCTAGGAGCTCGAGAGGTCATCTGCGGCAAAACACCGCCAAAAGACCACCAACAAGGAATACATCGATAGAGAAAACTAGGGCCGACACCAACGGTTAAAACCAAGGAGGGAACTTTCAAAACGACGCCTCCAACGAGAGCATGGCATACGACAAACGTCGCCCGACCAGAAAAACCGGTGCTAGATTTTCATCCCGAAAGACATCCGAGGCTTGTTGGAGAGAAGTGGCGACACCTCCAAATGGAGGAAGTGGCACCCACAAAGCGCCACCGCCGTCTAAACACAGCCATGTCTCGCATCGAGCCATGCCGTTACCGGTGGCCAGCGGTGAAGATCGCGGCTGATCCAAATCAATGGAGCTCTTGGGGGTGTACCACCATCTTGTGCATATGCAGATAAGGCCTCAGTCGAAAGCAGCGCCAAAACGGCCACCACTCCGTGGCCACGCGCGCCGTAGCGCCCCAGGGCCGTGGAATCGGCAAGGAGACCAGATCCGTCGCATGTAGCCCGGTCACGGCCATCATCGGGGCGGCATCGGCGGCCGCCACCCGCGACCACCCACGCCTCGAAGCCTCGGATCCGGCCTCCGGCCCGGTCGTCCGGACTCCTCCACCTCTGCTTCCTCCACCCGCACCTCCCCTTCTCCGCCAACCAGATTCAACCGCCGCATCTTCGCGCACCACGGAACGAACCTCCTAAAGCCGGCCTCCCCCGGTGCCGCTCGGGGGCCGAGGGGCCCGAAACATACCGGATCAGCCCCCAAGCGTCGCCCGCCAGCCCCTCCACCTCGCCCGGACAACAAGATCTCCGCCGTGCAAGGAGGGAAGGCGCAATCCACCGGGAGCCACGGCCGACGCTGCGAGAGGTTGCCGGAGACGGCGGATCGAGCCCCACGCGGCCCAACTTCGACCACGCCCGCCGAACGCCCGCATCCACGCCACCACACCATCCGCATGGAAGAAGGGCCCCGCCGCCGCCATCCCGGTGAGCCCGGCGGCCTTGCGGAGGCCCACTCCGGTGGCGGCGCAACATGAGGGAGGGAAGAGAGGTGGCGGCGCCGTTAGGGTTGGAGGCCGCCCGGTCGCCAGCGTGGGAGCGACGCGGGGGGCTTTTACTGCGTGAATCCTTGAGATTTATGTTCTTTGTTATTACATATGCCAGCTGTGAGATGATGTATTAGCATCAATACCGGATGTACAAAGGCTTGCGGGGAGGGAGATTCTTTGGTATTTCTTAGGTTTCCCTAACCTGCAAAAGTTGACAATTCACGGAAGGAATTACCTGCACATGTCAATTCCTTGGAAGGTCACTAGTTTCATGGTCTTCAAAGAAGCAAAATAGTGTTGCTCTCTCAACCGCCGAAGCCGAATACATTAGTGCGGGAAGTTGTTGCACTCAATTGCTTTGGATGAGGTCAACATTGAAGGATTTTGGATTCCAATTTGACAAAGTCCCATTGTATTGTGACAATGAAAGTGCAAGGAAGATGACCCAAAAATCCGGTTCAACATCCAAGAACAAAGCACATTGATATAAGGCACCACTTCATAAGAGATCATCAATAAAAGGGTGACATTTGTATCATGGGCATTGGCACCGAAGATCAACTAGCCGACATATTCACCAAGCCACTTGATGAGAAGAGGTTTTGCATGCTAAAGGGAGAATTGAACATTATTGACTTCTCCAACTTGAGTTGATGCACCCCATTTATATGACATGCCTCTCCTTCGACAAACCCCAAGGTAAAAGTTGGTTGTCATGGCATTCATATATAGCTAAGGACTTGTTAGTGCATCTAGCCATCATGCATTTTAATAGGCACATTCATGGAAAATAAAATGTTTTCAATGTATGTGTGGCACCACTATAGCTTTGAATGATTTTATGAACTAGTGGTGGCATATGACATGTTTATGTGCTTGCAATCCTAGTGTCAACTCTAGAAAATGCGCTATTGATGTGTATTCTAACATGGTGCAAGATAACCCTTATGTATATGAGGTGTGAAAAAGCTTGTCCTTGGTTCAAACTTGAATACATGGAAAGGCAAGTGATCTAGATGAGACCACATGTGATATTTTGATTGACTTGATTTCTCTCTTTTTTACACCTTTTTGGTAATTGTTGACAAAGGGGAGAAATAAGTCACAAAGATGTTGGAAAGGATCACACAAATAGGGGAGCAAGCTCATAGACTATTTGTGCATTTGTATGTGCATGATCATAATGTGATGTTGCATTGGCAATCTAAATTCAATATACATGATTGCTTGGTGTATGCTAGTTTTTGCAAAATTGATTGGTGATTGACCAACTAGCATGCATAGGATGTATCTAGACAAAGCTCACATTTTAGCCTATAATGTTGATCTCATGGGGTATGTTGAGTTTTTGATGAATGTCTAGATACATGATGCTAAGGACTCCGATGGTTTCACGCTTCAAAGGTCCAATTTCTAGAACCTTAGCATCTCTTTTGGTATTAGTATCTCTCCCCAAAGTTTCTATCCAACATATGTGCCAAAATTGATCCAAACACATGGAAGCACATATGTAGGGGAGCTACTACTACCAAAAACCGAACCTTGAAATGTTTGTCCAATCTTTGATTCATGATCAAATTCCTATGGGCAAGCAATTCAAGTTCAATTGAATTTTATTTCAAATTTTTGTGAGTTTGGTTGTCATCAATTACCAAAAAGGGGAGATTGAAATCTCATGTTTGGTTTTGGAAATTGATGACGACACTTTTGTGGACTAATCCTTTGCTCTAAGTGGATGATTTGAGAAAGGATTAGGTGGATGACAAGGAGCATGATGATCATGAACATGGACGATGATGACGGACATGATGGATCGTCAAGCTTCGGTGATCGGCTTGAGAGGAACCCGGAGATCAAGGCAAAGGTATATTTGATAGGGTTTTCCTTTTTAGTGATCAAGACACGATAGAGCGTGTGATCACATTATAGGATAGATAGCCGACTATCAAGAGGGGATGCCGCGACAATCCTTGCATGAAGTGCTTCTAGGTCCAATTGACTTGCATATTGCATTTAGGACATGAGAGCACTAACCCCGATCTTGCCTAACTTCTCGACGTGCTAACATTGGTGATGACGTGGTCATCTTGGGCGTGTTGGCAACCCATGGCAAGAGGCGAAGCAAGTTTGAAGCAAAGAGCAAAGAAGAAAGTGAAGAAATAGTCGTCCCGGGGGTGACCGGACGCCTTCGGCCTCGGCCGGACGCACCGGCCGTGGCTCCGGTCGGTGCGTCTGGCGGAGAGCTCACTGCAGCGTTTTGGCGGGACGCACCGGCCGGAAGCGACCGACGCTTCGGTGGTGACCGGAACCCCGGCCGGGCCGCTGCGTGGAGAAAGCCAACCGGAGGGGCCCGAAGCTTGTCGGTAGCGGCCGGAAGCACCGACCGGACCCGCTGGTTCGGTTCCGGTCGTCCGTCCGTCGGTCTTGAGAGGGCAAATTTTTTAGAGTAACGGCTCCATTTCGAGAGGAGCCATATATATACTTGGTTGGCTGGTTCTTTGGGACCTCTCTTGCACATTTGAACACTCTAACTTGCTAGTGAGCTTGTGAGACTCCTCTCCACTCATCTCCTCATCACTAATTCGGATTCTTGGTGAGATTGAGAGAGATAGAAGTGCATTGCTTGCGTCGGTTGCATTTAGAAGCACTTCATCCTTGGAGAAGCCGCGGGATTCTTGTTTTCTTGGGAATTTGCCCTGTTCCCTAGCGGCTTGGAGCAAGAGGCGGTGTTGAGCTCAAGTGGAGCTTGTTTGAGGCCACACCGGTGGTGATTGTGAGGGGTCGTTCCTTACCCCCGCGGGAGATTCGCGAAAAGGAGCACTAGTGGATTGCTCGTGGCTTGTTGGACCCTCTCTTGTGATCGTTTGCTTGAGCGCCCATAGGGGTTTTGGCACCGGCCATTAAGCTTAGCACACGTCAAGTGAGTGTGTCGCCACAACGAGGACTTAGCGTGCCGGGCAAGCACGTGAACCTCGGTAAAAATCATCGTGTCAATTGTGTGCTTGCTCGTTGGAGATTTCATATTGATCACGGTGATTGGCTTCCACCTCTACACTTCATCGTCGGTATATCGATCACCCTCTCTAGCATTTACTTGATATACTTGTGTAGTTTTGCCTAGGTTGTTTAGTTGTTTATCTTGCTAGAATTGTTAGCTCCTAGTTGGTAAACTAGTTAGAATCGCTTGTTCACCTAGGAGTAATATAGCGACCTAGCATTTGTGTAGACTTAGAGATATTAGAAATATCATCTTTTGCTTGTGGCTTGCATAGATAGATTGTAGCACTGCTCATTTAGCTTCGCCTCCTTATTTACTAATCCGGGTGCTTAGTGTTGTTGCAAGAATTTTTAATAGGCTATTCACACCCCCCCCCCCCCCTCTAGCCATTAGGACCTTTCACATGTCAAGTTCACTTCTCATCTATCCATTTAGTAATGAATGAGAATCAGCTTTAGCGGGCAGGGGTATTAGGGGGAATGAGAGCACGACAAGAAGAAAAGGAGGGGCGCCAACATGGGGGGTAGGCGACAACAACGATGAGGAGAGTGGGCCAGGTGGAAGATAGATAAGGAAGAGAAATGAGAAATGGATCTAATATGTGGCCCCCAAATGATGTCAACACACGTTCAACATACTATGTTCATAGGGGAGTAGTTTGGGACTTGTTTGGACTCGGATAACATCCAGACCTAAGTTTATATATGGACCTAAAAATTGTATTTCATGAGTTGACGACTTGGATGACCCCCTGAAGCCAAATTTGGGGACTCAAAAGTATCATTTTAATTTTTTTTGCTTTTTGGTCATTTTTTAAAAAAATTCTCTCAAATACGCCCCTGGTAGTATGCTTTCTGCTCCATGTAGTGTCTACTTGTAGTGGATCTAGGTGAAGCTCGTATTACTATTTTCAGCTCCATGTAGCGTCTACTCCTTGTGAGGCCTAGTTTGAATGAGTTCCATGTACGTAGTAGTTTCTACTCCAATGACAGCTTACTTTAATTGGGAGGACCATGCATACGAGGTGCAATGGCATATGTTAGTATTTTTTTTTTTTACAACAACCATATGTGAGTAGTTACTACTTTATAGTGCTAGCGAGCTGACTATAGCTGAGAGATTAATATATAAACAAAAAACAGAGTATCATGGATGATCGGAACATAACCGTACGTGCTTTACACACGCGCGCGTGCTGACGCGCCCGTGCTAATAAAAGATCCCTTTTCACTCGCTGATGGATCGAAGGCGAGCTGAGTTGGCTCCCATGGATCCATCCATGGGCAGCACTGCACGTCCAGGGACGATCGACGGACGCAGGCGCCATGATGAGCCCAGCACCACAACCTCCGCGCAACTGAGATACAGATCCTGATACACCGCAACCCGGCAGGTGATCGATCCACCGCTCGATGGATCTCGATCCCTTTTTGGCCCACGATGCCGTGGCCTGGCCATCATCTCTCACTCACGCCGTCACGCGCGCGCGCGCGTGTACATTGGGTCGGCCCGGCCAGCTAGCCGGGTCGATCGGATTCAGATGAGCAGCAGCCAGCCGCCGGCTCTGATATGATTATAACTAGGCGCAGGTTTAGGATGGAGAAAAGGGAGCTTTACGTGGTAATAAAGGGCGCGCCTTTGCGCACGCGCGGCGCGGTTACTGTCCCGGGCGGCCGTGCAGTGTTGCATAGCGCATGATTAGCTCGTTGAATCCAAGTTGCTGCAACAGCAACAGCAACAGCATGCATGTGTGTCTGTGTGCGTGCCCAAGCTAACCTCCTACTACTATACCTAGTAGTAGTAGCAGCAGCAGTAGCTCATCGGTCGATGATCGATCGGCCATCATACAACTTTTCTTCTGTGTGGTGATGCATGTAGAGTAGTAGACCTTTTTGTTTGGGCAGTGAGGACCATGCAACAATCATCATCCATCTGGTACTGAGATGCATAATCGGGGCCGGGACGGGACTACGAGAGCCCGGAAACTGCGGCATCAGCTTACGCACGTACGTACGCATCCGATCGATCCCAGGGAAGGCCTCGCGGGCAGAGGTATTGCGCGTGCCCCAGGTTGGGAGATGGGAGGGCGTTTGGTGTTAGCTCCAGCCCACTCTGGCTCTCGTGTAGCTAGTTACAGCTCCGGCTCCGGCCAAAAACAACGGACAGAGGGAGGAATCGGAGAAGCAAGAGGTTTAGGCTCCTCCACAGTACTGGCTTTGGTGCTTTCTAGATCAGGGAGTTGTGCTTTAGGCTCAGTCAGACTTTGATGTTATTTTCAGGTTGGGTCGCACAAAATTGTTGTGTAATAAGAAAGGGAAATTGGTGATTTTGCCCCTGTTTTTGGGGGCAATGGTGATTTTGCCCCCTGTTATTTCATATGTACGATTTTACCCCTATTTTTCGTGGTTGAAGGCACCGTTTACCCCTAGTTTTGACGGTGTTAGTAGGATATATAAAAGAAAAAAGAAAAATCACCGGCGTCCCTTGGATACCCCCGACACGCCCCACATCGCGATTAGACCTGAGCATTTTTGGCCGGGCGGGCCGGGTTCGGGCCGGGCCGGAAAAAACCCCGGTTATTTCGGGCCGAAAAAATCTTGCCCATGATGTCCCACTAGGCAAGTCGGACCTAGCTTTTTTAGGCCGGGCTTGGGCGGGCTACCCATGCATTTTACACTACAAAATAGCTAGAAATGTATTTCGGGCCGAGTTCGGGCCAAGAAAAATTTTACCCCGCTTCAAAATCTCCCCCCTCGTGCCCCGTCCGGTAAGGTTCGTGGGCGGGCCAAAACCCATCGGGCTCGGGCCGGGCCTGTGGGCCGGGTCGGGCGGGCTAATTTTGCTCAGGTCTACTCGCGATGACCTAGGTCCATGGCCGGCGGCGGGAAGAGCTCCGAGGCGGGGGGCGGCGGATCCGGGCCCGGCGGCGGATCGATCCATGACCGGCGGGGGCGCGAGATCCATGAACGGCGGGCGGATCCATGCTCGGGCGCGTGGCTCCCCTCTCGGCGCGGGTTCCAGGCCGGCTCGGCGGGAAACTTGGAGGCCGGTCGGGGCGGATGAGGCCCCGGTGCTTGGGCGGAAGAGAGTATGGAGGAGCTAGAGGCCGGATGCCTCCTCCCGACACCCGGCGCACGGCATGCGGCCATAGGGCCGGGTGCCTAGGAACCGGCGCACGGCGCGGCACGCGGCCAAGTACCCCCTGGCATGGGCGCATTAAATGATGTCAAATTTGTGTCAAATTACTGCTAAAATTCTATCAAAATTGTGTGAAATTGTTGCTGAAATTGTGTTAAATTACTGCTGAGATTATGTCAAAATCATGCAACAAGCCTATCTAAAGTAAGGGCAAAAACGCATGGGCAAAATGGTCTTTTCATGGTCCTTTTAACACCGTTAAGTGGTGTTAACGGAATAGGGGTAAAACTTGCCTTCAATTTAAAAACCAGGGGTAAAATCGCACATATGAAAAAACAGGGGCAAAATCACCATTGTCCTCGAAAACAGGGGCAAAATCACCAATGCCCCAATAAAAAAACCATGGTGTGAGACTTTGAGTTGTGGTTCAGGCTCAGTCAGACTTCGATCAGGTTTTGAACTTGTTTTTGCGCGTCCTAATTAAATAAAATTAGTAATCTAGTGATTACAATTAATACCATTTTAATGCATGTAATTTTTTTGCTAAAAAAATGCATGTAATTTTCTCTAGTCCTTCTCAATGAAAAATGTGCCAAGGCATTGTCGCGAAGAAAAGGACACGCAGGTGTCGATTATATCTCGTTTATCGTCTTCACTTGTTGATTCCTTGTCCTCGTTAGCCTCCACCACTCTTCTCCATCGTCCCTGTCACGCAAACAATATTCTCAAACTTTTGAACATCATCACTTCTCTCTACCGTTGAAGTATCAAGTTTTTTTTTTTAGAATGATCAGCCTTCTATACATTTCGGCTCTCTATACATTTTGGCTTGGCGCTGAGGGCTGAAAACAGGCCTACGCACGGACGACACGGTTGGATGTATGGAAGGGCATTGGCGCTGGGCCTAAACTGGGCCACATAACCTATACTTTAATTGTCTAGCGTGCGAAAATCAGCCCACCAGGCCTATTCGGTTACTACAAGGTACGCCTGCCAGTCTGCCACATAACCTCCATCCCTGCGAATTGGCTTGTAGTTCAATGGCGGGGCGGTCCGGTGGGCCCTACCCACCAGGGGTTCAAATCGCGTGCTTCGCACCTTTTTTTGGGATTTTTCAGGGATTTCGGCGTTATGCATTAAGTGGTAGCGGCGTTCCCGTCGACAACGAGGCGCCCGATGGTGACTTCGAGAATCTCCGAGATCTGCCGGGTGCTTTCGGTCGCCCGAGATGCTTCATAGGGGTAGGGTTTGCGTGCGTGTGTTCATATGGGTGAGTGTGCGTGCGTGTTGTGAGCGTCTGCGTTGTACTGCGTCATTCTCAAAAAAAAAAACATAACCTCCATCCCTCCCTGAAGCATTCCATCGATTTCTAGGGTCTCGGATGCAGATTGCAGAAAGAGCAAGCTGAGTGGACATAATGAATGGTCAACGAATGAGGATCCTGAAGAAGGCAACAGTTGGAGAGAGGAGGTAAGAAGCCGACAGGGAGTATAGCATCTCGGCTTTGTCTGGCAAGTTGAATCAGAATGCTGCAAATTTGCTGTTGTCGGGAACTTGTCAGGTATACAAATGGAAGAAGCCGACTGCTTGAGTGCTGAATTAAACAATAAATGCCTGTATGCTTTAGTTGCAATCACAGTAATAAAGGTCAGCAAAGTTTGATCTCATCATTATTCTTGATTGGTACATCACGGTTTTTTCGTCATATTCAGCGTGTGCCTGTCCGCCTTTCGATTCGGCAGCGTCGGCACTCAGATAGCTGTTTGTATCTGTAGCCTACTGTACCATCGCTTTGAACCAATGTTGATAGCTTACGAGGATGAAACTCGCCGGAAGGGCTTGTTGGATGGTGATGGCTGCTGTTCATACTCAGGGTTGAGGGGGCTGATCCTGCTTGTTGACGCATTGCTGTAGTGTCTGAAACATCGTATTTCAGTTAAAATCTTGCCATATGATGATGAGAAAATGACACGGGGAAGAGGGAAAATGGGATACAGCATACCAGATTGGTTTCAACAGGTTCGACTTCTGAAACATGATCGTTCTGAACAATATTGTGAGCTTCATTTCGAGCACGCTTGTTTTTCCCAGCCATGAGCGGAATACTGAAAAACATCAAGTACGACATATATGAACCAAAATACCTCCAATATCAGGTAACGAAACTAAAACAAATAATAATAGGGTTGGTGCAGATAAGCAAATATAGGTATCAGAATACAATGAATGGACCTAAACAGGATCATTGGTGCAGACATGCCTAAACCCATGTTTTTGATCGCGGGCTATGGAAAATAGCGTCGGACTTTTCTGGACGCTATTCGCCGCTATTGCGTTCTTATAAGCGCCGCTATAAGCGGCGCAATAGCGGCAACTATCTTAAATAGCACCAGCACTGCTGCTGCCACTATAAGCGCAATAGCGTGAAAATAGCGTGATATAGCGCCAATAGCGTGGAAATAGCGTGCTTTAGCGGCGCAATATCGTGCTATAGCGCCAATAGCGTCAATAGTGTGGAAATTGACAATAGCGTCGCGGTGTTTCAAATGGCGCGCTATAGCGCTATTTGTTTCGTGAGCCTAAACAGAACAGAGATCCCATAAAATAGAAGAAACGTGCCTTTGGAGCTCCTTGATTAAAGGTTACTTTCAACATGTGGCAATGGCTTGGCAAACAGTATCACATTTAAAATATATATAGCTATGAAAACATACAATAAATGAACTAAACAGGATCATTGCATGGTGCACACAAGCTTTATAGAGTTCCCCTGACTTAGAAACTTGCCTGGGCCTTGAAGGTGGTGGTCCTGGTAGCCTTGGTTTCCTTTCAGCAAGTAGTGGTGGCAGTGGCCTGGCAAACAGTATCATTAAATTTAGTTAGCAAATATATAGCTATGAAAACATACAGCGAATGAACTAAACAGGATCATTGCTTGGTGCACACAGGCTTTATAAAAGAATAGAGTTCCCCTGACTAAGAAACTTGCCAGGGTAATGGAGGTGGTGGCGGCAGCCGCATGGATCTACGCACAGAGAGGAGAGAGTGAGTTGGAAACAATTCATTGAAATAAAAATGGAATTATGCAAAATACCTACCCTTGCTTTGCTTTCAACACGTGGCGGTGGCCTGGCAAAATCACATTAAATTTAGTTATCAAATATATATATAGCTATGAAAACATACAATGAATGAACTAAACAGGATCATTGCTTGGAGCACACTGGCTTTACAAAACAACAGAGTTGCCCTGACTAAGAAACTTGCCTGGGTGATGGAGGTGGTAGTGGCGACATGATAGCACGGATCTACGCATAAAGAGGAGAGAGTAAATTGGAAACAATTCATTGAAATAAATGTGGAATTATGCAAAATACTTACCACTTCCTTCACTCTAATATTGGCAGAGCTCGCCCGTACCTTCTCGCGCCATACCGAGACTTCAGTGCCTACAGAAACCGCAAAATTCATAAGTAATAATGCCACAGCCCACAGTGGAGCTGCAAAGATGCAGGAAACGCACGAACAAAGATGGTGGTATTGCCAGGTGGCTGGTTGTCAACAGGGACCAGACCAAACGCAAAAAAAAGATAAAGGATTGGAATCAGCATTTTGGCACCTTCAGAGATTTCGAGCAGTTAACAATTACCTGGAGTCATGCTCAGATACCGGGACAATGTACATGGACGGAAAGCTTGGTTGGAAGCGGCATGTTCCTTGAAAGAACACGCTACAGCTGCTTTCACAGTCTTGTTTCCGAGGTCGACAGCCACCACCCATCCACTCTGATCACCTAGTTCCGCCACGGACATGAGGTAAAGAATATCGTCGTCACCATCAGTGCTCAGGGTGGGAAAAGCCAAGTACAGATCACTGAGTGTCAACTTCCCGCCCCTTAGCCTTGACACCAATGTTGAATGCCTTGTTTCCTCGAGCAAGATGTCATCACCACTAAGAGTGCATTCCTTGCGCCAAAAGCTTGAGCAAACCGGCCGACTCCAGGTCACGGCCCTCCAACAATCCCTTGACTTGAGCTTGAGCAATGTGATCAAGTCTGAATCGTGCACAACATCCTTCTCGTCAGTGGGGTTTTCATCAGTCACGTCGCGCTCCATCTCGAAGAACTTGAGCACCCCATTGAAACATGCCAGATCTCGGAACGACCTTGCAGCAGCTCCTGGGATTGGGAGGGTTGCTTCTACTTTGTTTCTGTTCCCAGGCAATGGCTCGGGCAATGGTATGAAACGAACGACAGGGGGATCTTGATCTTGAAGCAAGTCACATGCCACCAAGCCGCATGAGAAATCAACCCAAGCTAGTGAGCCTTCTCCAAGCGCGATCACCTTATCAGGTATAATCTTGCGTAGTCCGGGGCATGGATTGAGCAGTTTCCTAATGCTCCATGCTTTGCTCTCGGACGAGTAGATTCGAAGGTGATAGTCTGCGGGAGCATCAGGGTCGTCACATAGCGCGCCAGGAGGTAATGATCCCGCCGTCGTCACGGGGCACGGCGCCAACTCCGAGACCACTGGGCGATGCCCTCATCGTCGTCGTCGGGGGAAGCGGAATGTAACACCCCAGGTGTTACTTACCAGTTAAGCCATGGTTTGGACAAAAATAAGCTTCTTTTATGCTTGATCACGTTGTCGATTGAAGAGACGCGAAAAGAATCAAGATCCGGGAGTTACCCCTTTTTTTGTCGGAAACCCTAAACCCTAACCCTTCTTTACCCCCTTTTCAGAATTTCAAAATCTATGCACTTTTTGACAAAACTTTCAAAAGGTAGTTTGTTTATCTTGCCTTGATGTACAAAGTTGGTGTTTTGAGTTTTCAAGTTTATATGTAATTTTAAAAGTAATTTTGAATTCAAATTTATCCCTTTTTGACCCCTTTTCGAAAAGTCCTATTTAGAGGCAGAATTTGAAAATCTTCCAATTGTGAAAATTGTAGATCTTGAAATTTTAAGCCAAGTTGCTTTTGGAGTTTTTCGAGTTCAGTTCAAATTTTGGAAGTAATTTGCAAAAAACCGAAAGGTAGGGTTTGGGTGCTTTCTGATCTTGCGGGCGAGGGGTTGCCCATGCCGGTCCTTTGCCGCCGCCGTCGCCGTGGGCGTCGGCGTCTTCGCGCGACAGCGTGCGTCACCGGCCACCTGGCACGTCGAGAAGCTCACGGCGCTCCTCTTCTTATCCCTCTCCCTCGGTCGCTCTCCCACTCTCTCTCTTTCTCTTGCCCGCGCGCCCGCGCCCGGCAACCGTTAGGGTACCGCCCGCCGCCGTCGCGATTTCGCCGTCGTCGCTCCATCCCCGCTCGTCCCATTTTGCTAAGAGCCTCGCCACGTCCTCGCGGTTCTTTTGAGTCAACTCACACCGCCTCGCGTGGCAGAATCGCCCGGCGTAAAGCCGTCTTCCTCATGGCCGGCCAAGCGCCGTCGAGATTCCGCGTATATTTGCCTTAGTCGCCATTGAGCCCAAATCGTCGCGATTGAGCACTCCATTGCCTTCGCAATCTTCTTACACACCTCCCGAGCCCGGCCGCAATCCCTTCCCCGCCCGGAGTCGCCCTCACCGTCGTTTCTTCTCGGCGGCCGTGAAGCGCCGCCCGAGATCTACTCGCCGTTCTCCGTCCTCTCCGGTGGCGTCGGTTGCCTTTCTTCGCGTTTTAGCTCCTCCTTGGCACCGTAGTCACGCCCGGCGTGCTCCTTTGTCAGTAGAGGCCCGCGGCGGTTGGACAGCCGTCGTCTTGCCTTCTTGCCGAATCCTCCCCGCCGGTCGATCATCTCGCCCGCGCCTCGACCCGACCAGCTAGCGTCCCATCATCGCGGTGAGCTACTCGCCATGCTCATGCTTTCCTTTTCAATCTACTTTGCATCGTTGGCGGAACATGGTCGCGCCAAGGCGTGCGGTGAGCACCCGGCGTCGGTCGCCGGCGAGCTCCTTTGGAGCGGGCCAACGGTGCCGAGCCGGGCACGATAATGGACCGGCCTGCCTAGAAACGATAATGGGCTAAGCACGGTGTCGGGCCGAATAGGACCCGAGAGCCTTTTGTTTTATAAATGTGTTTTATTCATTTCTTATTCAATGAATAGTATCTGTTTTGTAAATTTTGTATAAATTCAAATACTTGTTCAAAAATTCTGAAAATTTTTGTAGAGCCTTCCCATGAGTATGTGTATCCAAGAAAAATTTGAAACTTTGATTTTGAGTAGTTCTTGCATGATTTTAAAATACAATCTTTAATTGAAAAATGCATCTTCTATGATTTTTAGAAAATAAAATATTTATTCAAAAATCATGAAAATTTATTTGGTACTGTTTTTTTATGATGTGTTCTACCTGTATAAAAAAAGTTGGAGTCGTTTTGACATGTTTAAATTATTTTCTATCTTAAGCCCTATTATTTCATGTGATTTATAAATTGTTTAGTGTCAAATAATTTAAGTTTTTGTGTGACTTTTGGGTTGTTTTGTGAATCTTGGATCATATCACAATCAAGTGGTCCTTGAGAACTCCTCGGGCAATGGTGATGATATCTTATAAAGTAGTTCAACAAGTTGGTTTTGTTAGGTTGCAACTTTATCGTGAAGGAAAGTTGTACTCAAGTGTTTATCATTTCATGCATCCATCAAGCATCATATTTATACTTCATCATGCTAAAGCATGCATCATCGTCTACGTGTAGTGTATACGAGAGTGAGATGGTTCTTGATGGTCGAGCTTGAAGAAGATCCATCCACCGATCATATCGAGGTCAAGTATGACTCGGGTGATCTCGTTAAGGAATCTAACTTTTCCCCAACACAGGCAAGCCCGGTTACATTTAAACCCTTCCTTGATGTTTAAAAAGTTTTATATCACTTATGTCTATGCTATGTTGCATTAAGTAATTAGGAGTTGAGTGATAACCTAATTCTTTGCATTCCCATCCTTGTTTATTTCAATACCATCCTTGATAACCTGTTTTATTTCGAAAATGATTAGTGATGCTTAGCCCTGCTTAATTAGTTAAGCTTTTTCATCAAAATGCTTTACATGAGAAGATGGTACTGTTTTTTAGGAAAAGAAAGAGATGTAGTGATGAATTTGAGATCGGACGGGGCGTAGGTTGAAAGCGGCGGGATACCTAGGCGTGCTTGTCCCGTGTTGGTCGTTTAAGGACCGTCCGTTGTTTGGCTTTGAGTGAAATCGGGGCGTTTTGAGCGCATATTGCGCTGAGACCTTTTTGGTCAATGGCACGTCGATGGCGATCACCCCTGTCGGTCGACCCTAATCGGCCACATGCCCCTAAGCCGATCTCGGGGGGTGTGCCAAATCGGGAATGGACAACCGCGCCTTTGGGGGAGTGGAGAGATGGCGGGGAGTAGCATGTACCCACCCTACTGGTCAAACCGTCATTAGGGCGGGGTAGGGAGGTGGAGTCTTGTGCTCTCGGGTGGCGATGGACCCGATCCCGTTTTGGACGGAATCGAGTGAGGGTTGATATATGCAAGCTTAAGTGCTACATATGTCGTGTGGTTAGGGATCCCCAGCTGGGTTTTGAATCGATTCGCGGATCGCCGTTGCTTCTCGGAGAAGGAGACCCGATTCCCTGACCTTCATCGTAGTAAATGATGAAATATGTTTTTGAGGAAAGAGAGTTGGTATAAGAAAAATATGTTTGCTCTAGAATAGAATAATCTAGAGTATATGAGCTACTAATCTAAATTAAAAATATTAAAAGTAAGGATTCACTTATAGTAAGCTTTTCTGCAAAAGAGTTCTTGATTCTTGCTAAAGCCTTACCTTGACTCCTAAGACCAGCATTCCTGAGTCTTCTCCTCTTTTCTTTAGTCGGGTAAGTCTTGTTGAGTACTTCCGTACTCAGGGTTCTTTGACCCTTGTTGCAGGTGTTGACTCGTGCTGTTAACCAAGGTTATGTCGGTGGGCACGACATGATCTGGTTGTCTTCTAGTCTACTCAGCTTCCGCAAATTAATTAAGTTAAGTTTACTCAAATTTAACTTACTCACATTTTATAAAATTAATGTTATTATGCTTCCACACTCGATCTATATTTTAGTAATAAATGTTGTAATGTTGTAGCTACTCCTTTGTTGATCTGGTATGAGTGGTGTAATCGGGGTTTCCGATGACACCCGACAGAGCTTCTTAAGTTATTGGGTGCATCGCACGGTATCGAGGTCTTTGGGACAAAGACAGTGCGAGTGGGCCCGATGATTAGGAGGTTCTGTTACACGGAACCGGTTCGGCGGCGGCGATTCGCCGTCGCCGGAGCCGGCCTTGTACATGAAGTACTCATCCGTATCGGGGCGAACCGGGCGCGAACCGGGCGCGTAGAAGGACAAAGCGGCCGTCCCGCGCCAACCACGTGAGGCACAACGGTGAAGTCCCGGGGCCTAAGGTCGCCGGGGTCACTTTATGCGATCAACGGTGAAGCAAGAGATGTCCGGTGGCTCCGCCATCGAGAATGAGATGGATACCAAATAGTCGACCTTCGATTCGGCGGTGGGTCGTGGTCTCGTTTTCCACTGCCGATTCCTTTGGTGAGGCAGGCCCACTTCCGGTCGAGGAGAATCGAACGAACCCGGCCGGAGGGAGCGTTGGCGGCGGGGGATTGACGGAATCGATCGCCACGGGCGCCATGGGGATTCGGTGCGTCGCTGTGGGAGATTGGGAGAGGCAATCGGCTCTCTTTTTCTTTTTTTTTTTTTTTTTTTGAGAATGACACGATTACAACGCGTGTGAACTAGATGGAAAAGATGTGCTGGGCTCGGCATGCATGCAAATTGGAAGTCGGTGGAAACTGGGTCGGTTTCGAATTGGATCCTCCGATCCTCCCGTTCTTCCCAGCCCGATGGACCACAGTAGGTCGGTCGGTTATTCGAGGACTCAGGGCTGATCCTCCTCGAGGTCGAGGATGGCGGCGCAGCCTAAGCGCCTGTCTTTGCGGCCGTGGTCGTCGTATTCAGAGTGGCCCTGTCAGTGTCCGGCCGCCTTTCTTTTCGGCAGTTTCCATGGATGTGGTGGACGCGGCCGTGGCGGACGTCGACGAGGGCGAGGTTGAGGCGGTGGCGAAGGTGGCCGTCTGCTGCGTCCAACACGGGCGGCCCGCAACATGTTGTTGTGGACATGCAAGAAGGCCGTGTCGCGGCTGATCTGCCGCCGGAACCTATCCCTCCGGTATTAGCTGTTCGTGAAGTTATCCACTAACCATTTCACACCTTCCATGTCGATCTCCTGTGGCCTGGCCCGTGAGAATCAAGCGGGCCCGTTTACATTGAGATGATTTCGTTATTAGCTGTTCGTGAAGTTATCCACTAATAATGGTTCTATGCAGAGATTTAAAACACGTAAGTGCAACCCCAAAAAGACTCTCAGTATCCTTTCTAACCGTTAGGAATAGTAATTTTGATGAAAAACTATCAAATGTAGGGACACTCTCAACCTAGAGATACAATTTACAACACTAGACGATAATAAGCTATCGAAAATCAGCGAGAATTCAAATTTGACACCATGTCAACATTTACAATTAGGACTGAACACGCTTTAGTTCTTCTTGGAATGCTGGTTGCTCAAGGAGTCTTTGGGGGCTCCAGTTCCTGCCTGTATTTTGCCTGGACTATGCCCGGCCAAACAGGCCAGTGGGGGTGGGGCCTTTTAGCCTTTGAGCAGTTGACACGACCGGCTGAGTTGATAGAATCATGGAATGCGTGTCGAGACTTGAGAAGTTGAGATGGCCGGCCGGTTCTGCTCCATTGACCGGGAGATTCAATTCATCATGGCGCCATCGGAGTACATGTCCTACGTTACCTTTACTAGGACCAGTAGCAGCTGCTACCGTGTTACCTGCTGCGTACCAATATTAATTAGTAATTACTCAAGAAATTTCTCCCCATTTCCCGTTCCTGGTGCTCGTACACTCGTACTACTATTCATCGTCCTGATGCTTTTTCCATTTTTCTATCACGGTTCACGGCACAGGAAAATGAAGTTTGTGACCGTTTCAAGGCCTGCCAGCTTTTTCTCTTCTTTCGGCGTGGTTGGCCAGCCACGAGCCCTTCACTTCACCGACGCACCAGTTGCGTCCTGTCCCTTGTGGAAACAGCAACGGGACACGCCATTTTTTTAAAAAAACACTCAGAAACAAGTGCTTCAGTAAACTGCTCCCGGCATATCACCGGAGACAAGCTCTTTTACAATTACTGATCTAATAATATGTGAGAATTTGCAATAACTGATCTAGCACCAAATGTAGCTAAACAATCTGCTACCTTGATACATACTCCCTCCATTCTAAATTATAATTCATTTTACTTTTTCAACCCCAAGTTTGAACATTCATTTTATTCAAAAAAAATTTATACAAACATTGTCAAATCTAAGTCATTCTTAAGGACCTTTGGTTAATAAAACATGCCACAACAAAAGCAGTGATATTTTACATAAATTTTTGAATAAGATGAGTGGACATTTGGTTAATAAAACATGCCACAACAAAAGCAGTGATATTTTACATAAATTTTTGAATAAGATGAGTGGACCTTTGGTTAATAAAACATGCCACAACAAAAGCAGTGATATTTTATATAAATTTTTGAATAAGATGAGTGGTCAAACTTAGGATTAAAAAAGTCAAACGAGCTACAATTTGGAACACATTTAGTACTCTACTGTAAACTGAGATTTACAAATTACAAACTCAGAACGCATCAAATCTCGAATTTCACCCCAAGTGGACATGGCTTCATTAATTGAGAGTCGTGTAGTCTCCAACAGTACATGAGACATACCCCAATGTGTAGCATGTCCAAACACCGCATCGCACCAAAGTTTCAGCATGTAGAGGAGAAGATATTTGTTGCAAGCGCCCCATACCCACCTCCAAAACTTCCCAATTTGTATTTCTCACAACCATTCCCCAACCACACATGCCCGAGTTTAACTGAAAAGACACATCAAAATTAAGCTTGTTGAATCCAGTTGGCGGTGGTTTCCATTTGAGTTGTTACTCTGATTTGACAAGGAGGGTCCGTTTCTGAAGCTTCTCTCATTCCATCAAATGATAGAGCACAGAACTACACATTTCCGATGTGGTAGCCATTCGTCGTCCTTCATTTATTTTATTCTTTGCTGACCACCACTTCTACATAAAGATTAGAGTTTTCTCCTGCACCTTCATTTCCATGTCAAGGATCAGGATAATAGTTTCTTCACAAGATTTATAGCTTTCAAGCATTGCTTTGACATGTTCTGACTCCAATTAATTCTTGCCAACATTCCTTTACATGTTTGCACTTGACCACAATCTTCATCAAAACGACAACATAGTAGGCATAAAGCATCCAATTTAATTCTTCTCCTTGTTAAATTATGGCGTATAGGTAGGTTGTTATGAGTTAACTTCCATACAAACATTTTACCTTATTAGGAAGTTTTAGCTGCCAGATTGGATGTCATTTGAATTTCCCTTGTTGTAAGCTTCTTAAACCTGACGATGATGCATCTTTGTTCAGTTTGCTATCCCCGATTTGCACAACCAATTTATATGCAGATTTTAGTGATAATAGTCCTTTTGAATCATAGTGCCAGGCTGGCCAATCCTCAATTTGTAAATCGGTTGGAATTGCAAGGATAATTTGTGTCTTCCGGCCAAAATGTATCCATCACTAGCTGTTCATCCCATTTACTAGAAACAGGGTCAATGACTCAATGACATCTGAAACTTTTTTTAACAGTGAGAGACCCTTTGGGATGATTGGTCTCTTCATACTCCCCCTGGGTAACCATGGATCAGACTATATGTTATTTCAATTCCCTCCAACTCCGGAAATAATAACATCCCATAAAAGGTCTAGTCCACGAAGAATACTTCCCCATGAGTATAGAATACCAGCCCGGACACTACGATGTAGTATACTTTTGTTTGAGAAGTATTTAGCCTTCAAGACACGACCACACAAGGTGTCGAGACATGTTAGTAATCTCCATGCTTGCCTGGCCAGCATTGCTTAGTTAAATAAATAAATATAAATGTCTGAAACACAATCCTCCTTTCATCTTTGACCTAGTAAGTATCTCCCGACTCAAGCAGTGGATTTTGTGAATGTATCTTGTTGGCTCCACCAATATCGTCCAATAAAAGTGCTTAATTCATCACACAATCCTTTGGTCAAATCAAAACATGACACGCCATGACGCCATGGAAAGCAGGAGCCGTGGTCACCTTTCACAACGACTCAGACCCGTGCTACTGGCGTCGAGCAGTTGGGGCCGGTCGGCCTCCGTTCCACTCCATCCATCCGCCGCTGACACTGCCGGTGTCCGTGCCAGCGCCAGCGGACCGGACGCGGACGGACGCCCGCCGTGCTTCCAAAACCGCCGTGACGATACGTCGATACCGCGAGCCGGCACCATTAAAGCGCCCGCGTAACCGCGTTATTTCGAACGTCGTACGTTGGGCCAACGACAAGAAAACGCGGCGCGCTCAGAGTCAGCAGAGCAGAGCAAACCAAACCTCACTCACTGCCACTGCCAGCCCCGGGGTTCCAGGCGAACCACTCCACTTCCGCACCACTGCCGCCCGGAGCCGCGGCGGCACACCTTTCGGAGGGGGAATGGCGGATGGCGTCGGGGAATCGGAGTCGACGAAGGCGCTGGAGTTCACGCCGACGTGGATCGTGGCGGCGGTCTGCTCCCTCATCGTCGTCATCTCCCTCGCCGCTGAGAGGTGCCTGCATTACCTCGGCAAGGTAAACTGATTTTGACGCTTCCTTCCTTGCGTTCCTGTTCCTGAGCATCGAAACGCCTGGCTCCTCGTCTCCCTCTTGAATTAATGCCACATCTTTTGGTGGTGTCTGTTCACTGTCCACCGCGATGGCTGGCACCTGGCAGACGTTCAAGGCCAAGAACCAGAAGGCGCTCTTCGAGGCTCTCCTCAAGGTCAAAGAAGGTATCGATCTGTTTTTTTTCTCTGTCGTTCATCAACCCGTTTTCAGGTGATGTTCTGGAGTGGAGAAGCCTCAGTTTATGCGCTCCTCTGTCACTGTCAGAAAAAGGGGACCTTTGTTCATCTTCAGTGACTGTGGTGGCTTCTACAGTAGAGTTCTTCGATTTTCCTCAATACTTTTTTTTTTGCAGAGCTGATGCTTCTGGGGTTCATCTCCCTGCTGCTGACGGTGTTCCAAGGAATGATGCAGAGGACGTGCATTCCACAGGAGTGGACCATCTACATGCTCCCATGCCGTAACGCCAAGGATCATCAGGCCGAGCTGCGCCCCACGGAGGCGCATGGCCTGCTTGCTGCCGGAATCTTAGGCCTCACTCGCCGGCGTCTGCTTGCCGAGGACAGACCAAGGGCCCAGCATTGCCTAAAGAAGGTCGGTGGACGAATTACACCTGCACTTGTTGGTCTAGTCTATCTAATGCTTGTTATCATTATAACAGACTATGCTTCCAATCATTGAGAAAACAACTTTAAGTTTTCCAGATGTAGTATGTATGTATGCCTCGTGCTTGATGTAGTATGTCGCTAGTCGGGAACTTGACATAGCACATGGGGGTCTTTCTTTATTTTCTCAATTGCCATTTTAGACAAGGTGAACACGTTGTGGGTTTCCCCAATTCCCCGGTGCAGTTTTATTTGCAACTTTTTTTTTTTTTTTCAAAGCGGGCTATGCATTGAGGAATTAGTATTATCCATTGAGAATTACTACTCTGCAGTACTGTTTTTAGCCTAAATTGGACAAAAAGGACGCGGATTAGTGCAAGTATAGCATGTTCTTACAGCTATCATTCGAAAATAGCAATAGCTACTGGTATTCCGTGGTGATATTAGTTGTGCTTGCCTTGCTGGATGGATGATAATAGTATAGGGAACACAAATACTTTGTCTCTACAACTACAAGATTGAGACTTTTCTTCAAAATCTGAAAATGTGTGACACTATGAAGCAACAGAGTAAAGGTTTCAAGCTACCATGATTTCAGTTCTAACTCCATCATATTTGTCCACAGGGAGAAGCTCCTTTGTTGTCAGTTGAAGCACTACATCAGTTGCATATCTTCATTTTCATTCTGGCCATTGCACACGTGATTTTCTGTGTTTTGACTATGCTTTTAGGATGCGCGAGGGTAAAGTATCTATGACATTTTCATTCATTTTGTGTATATTTATCTTAGCTTCATGTAATTCTAAATTTAATTAATTCCATCTTGTTACTCAGATTCGTCAATGGAAACACTGGGAGGATGAAATTCAGAAGGGTGCTCCAGAAAATGGTAGTAGTGTCTTGTTTGCTGCTTATGTTTTGTTTTAATGATATAGGAGTACTTGAGGTCTGGTAGCAAGTAGCAACTGTCCTTTTATAAACGTGTTAATGCTCATGCTAATTGATGAATAAACATTAAGGCTCCCTTTTTGGTACAACCCTATGAAACTACAGGGCCTAGGAAGGTGACCTATGTGCATCAATCTGAATTTATCAGGGAACATTTCAATGGCAGAGGTTCCACAATGTTGAGCTGGCTGGTAAGAAATGGATTTCATGTCTCTTTCAGTCAAAATAATGTATCTTCTGTCCGAAATACTGACTAACTAGTGCAACCTGTCTCTCTTACAAAGTTCCACTTATCAATTGGATTATTGGATAACTTACTAACACTGTTTTAAGAAATAGTCTCCAACCAAAATGCATTTGAATGATTGACGAGTAAATTTTTACTACTGCATAATTAATTAATTTATTAATTTGAATGATTAACGTGTCAATTTTTACTACTGCATCATAATTAATAATTTTTATTTAGTACCTAATTATCAAGTATCAGTTTAACCAACTCATTACGCTTTTACTTTCAGCATTCTTTTCGTTAAGCAGTTTTATGGGTCGGTTACTAAATCAGACTACACTACAATGCGACTTGGCTTCATCACGGTAAGGATAACACACACACAAAAAAAAAAAAAAAACTTTTCGTACCCTTCTCAATAATGACAGGTGATAATTTTCCTTTGCAGACACATTGTAGGGCAAACCTAAAATTTGATTTCCACAGATACATGATGCGAGCTTTGGAGGCTGACTTTAAGAAGGTGGTTGGCATAAGGTAGTCCAATCAGCAAATTCATACTTTTACCAGTTGATGTACCAACAGTTGTTGAGCACAATTGGTGAACCTAACTATCTTGCCTTTTCTTACCTCTCTTAGCTGGTACTTGTGGATATTCGTGGTGGTATTCATGTTGCTGAACGTCAATGGTGAGTTTAATCTACTGAAAGAATTATTTAAGCCTCTAACTCTGCACAGAGCTGCTTTACCACTGTTTCTTTACTGTGGGTTACTAGTATTTGTTATAAACTAGTACTGTTCAGTACATTCGTGTTGATGATTATATGTCTCTTGCAAATCTACAGGTTGGCATACATACTTTTGGATCTCTTTCATTCCGCTTCTTGTAAGTGTTTCTTTATAACTAAATTAGTTTCTAGTTTCTTGGGAACTTGCAAACTTCATTTTTGAGGAATTTCAGAACACTTCTGAATTTCGCCCCCTTTTTTATAACATCTGAATTTCGCCCTTGACACGAGACTGTGAACTTACCTGGGCACTTCTTTATTTGCTTCTTGCAGCTTCTGTTGGCCGTTGGCACCAAGCTAGAGCATGTCATAACTCAGTTGGCTCAAGAGGTCGCCGAGAAGCACTCCGCAATAGAGGGAGACTTGGTCGTCAATCCGTCAGATGACCACTTCTGGTTTGGACGGCCAAAAATCGTCTTGTACCTGATCCACTTCATCCTCTTCCAGAACGCATTTGAGATTGCATTCTTCTTCTGGATTCTTGTAAGTTACAACCAAACTCCACAGACTACTGAAAGAACCAAGATTGAAGGCTTACTGCAGCTTCTCTCTCTCTTTGACAGACTACCTACGGTTTCAACTCCTGCATCATGGACCACGTCCCCTTCATTGTGCCGAGGCTGGTTGTCGGGTAATTTGCAGACCTTCTGGCTACCCATCCCATTTCGAACAGTCCAAGAGCCATCAATGTGTTTCAGACTGATATGTTTGCCTTGCAGGGCCATCATCGAGCTCCTCTGCAGCTACAGCACCCTGCCTCTGTACGCCATTGTCACGCAGGTGCCTGCCATTATACTTTCCGTGAGTGATTGAAACATATTGATGGTTTAAACTAATTGTTCTTGTTTGCAAAGATGGGGAGCTTCTTCAAGAAGGAGATCTTCGACGAGCACGTGCAGCAGAGCCTCGTGGGCTGGGCGCAGAAGGCTAAGAAGAGGAAAGCGCTCAAGAACAATGGCAATGGCAGCACTGGCGCGGCCGGATCGGCATCGGCACATCCACCTGCGAGGCTCGAACTGATGAGACGAGCTATCGCTCTTGAAAAAGGCAGTACCGGTGGCGGTGGCAACGGGAGCGAAGCCATTGCCGCCGAGCTGCAGGACACTGCCCGAAGCTCTGAAGTCTGAACGCTGTAGCAGTAGCAAACGCTCGGCAGAGCGTCAGAATATGCAGGGGTTTAGGGTTTGCATCAGAATATGCTGTATGGCTGTTGATACTCCGTATGATGTTTTGTATGCTTTGGATTGTGACTTTGAGCTTGAGGCGTGTTATGGAATGGGGAGCTTTCTGTAGTGTTGCCCTCATGGAGGCGATGCGCTAAGCCAGATCAGAGATGCCAGAAACCACGTCCCTGAGTGCTACCAGCCCGCCAGATTGTCTCACGTATTCTGAAGCAAGGAAATAGGCAGGTGCCAAACATCAGATATTGGTAAACAGAAGCATCACTCGGATGATCTCATCAGAACCGTGTACAGAAGGTACACCATATAATAGTAAAAATAAAGCCAGAGTAGATTCTAGTACAGGGGTCCCTCGGTTCTACACAGTCATACAAAATCTTACGCTTGATCCATTTAAGCACTGCCGCAAGAGGCACAGCAGACATTCAACAATCACCACTTACATGCCTGCCTCTGGATCTTGGAGTTCATGGTGCCCTTACCCTTGTCCTTGTAGGCGTTCCTGGATGCACTGGCCTTCTCCACCCATGGGCAGTTGCTATTGCCTTTTTCCTTTGCTTGTTCAATTGTTTTGTGAGCTCAGCAACCCTGCCCCCAGATTGAAGTGGTTTCATAGTATCTCCATTGCCACCTGAGGGAGGAGTTTCCAATCTGGTCTCATGCTACAACTTGTTCCATGCTGTGCAGTGAAAAAAGTGTAAAAAAAGGCAATCAAAAGTTTGCTTATTCATTCTGATGGACAGATGACTAACCTCTTCAGAAAAAGCTCCAGGAACATCTGAATCTCTTGAGGCAAGATTACAATCAAGCTCATCAGAACCATCCTGAGAGATACAGGCCAAAAATACACTTGAATAACAGTGTCTCTAACTAGACTAGAGATCTGCATCCGGTTGGGTAGCTGATTATAACCACACTAGGCACAGAATTTATAGAGGAAATCAATTGTCTAAATCGCTGGATAAATTCATCTTGTTACAAATGTTTGCTGACAGAATAGCTGGTACAGCACGAGAGAGACCGACGGATATGAGATCACATGTAAGTAGGAAATATTCAGCCCTCCAACCTGTGATATTAGTACATATTAGTAACACTATACAGATCCCAGGTCTTTATAAAATCAGTGGAAACTTGCTGGTAAGTGATGGTTTGCCTCATCACTATACAGATCCCAGGTCTGAATAGATCAGTGTCATATTAGTAACACTGGTTTCGTCAGGGGAAAAAAACACTGCTATCAGAGATTCCATATGAATTAAACATTGTGCCTCCAACAAATTATGTCATGAAATCAGAGATTATTGTCAGTTTTCATCGTCTTCATCCAGCAGGTAGTCCGCTATCTCATCTCTGAAATAAACACTATACCATATCAGTGCACTTGAAAGAATGAACAAGGCATGATATTAGTACATGAATGGAGTGCCCAACATACAGAAATACACCCAACATGTTTGCGTTAGTAAATCTCTGATAACATGCACTAAATATTCCAAGCCAATGAGGCAGCCCCTAAAGAAAGATACGTCAGCCTCACCTTAGTGAGCTATGGCTGGCAGATGCAGTGTCCACTTTCTCAGTCCAAAACTTCGGTAGTAGTGAAAAGAAATGTCCATGCATATCTGTAGCTGCTGGGAGGATCTGGAAATGGTAGCTTTGACAACAATGAGCAGTGTACATATCAATTTTCTTCAGAGCCTTGTGCTCCGTGTTTTCCAAATTCTGGAGTTCTGATTCACTGAACGGGCTTCCACATATCAGGCAAAGAATCTCAGAGAAAGTAGACTCGCTGGCATCAATGTTCTGGAACTTGGGACGAAGCCGTGATGGCAGGAAATCATGGTAGCCGTTTGCTGAGAACTTGTTAAAAGAGAATGGCTTCAGCTTTTGTGCAGTTCTTAAAATGGTATGCTCTCGAGAAGGGTTCTCTTCCTATAAACAGAAACGAGAAAACGTTCAAAATTATGGCTTGTGCTGCCCCACAAGGACATTCATAAAAGTATTCATCAAACAAGAATACAGCTTCAGCTCAAATACAGAAGCTAAAACTTTACTCTCATGTTATTAAGAAAGTGACATGCAAAGAACAAGAGGCCCTACCCTTAGCCGTGAAACAAAGGATGCAACTAAGCCGTTGATGCCACTGCAAGGCCTATCCAGAAGTTGCTGCGTCTTCAAACTGACCAGAGAACCCATCATAATAAAAACCACTGCAAGGAACAGACAACTAGGCTAATAAGTGAGTGTTTATCTTACCTATCAAGTTCACAGAGCAAGTTAAGCTCTTGGGCCAGGCAATCATGAAGTGGAAGAACCACGGGTACTTCCCACCGTGTATCAACATACTGGACATCAGCTGGTAAAGCATAGCCTTGCCCCTGGGAAGATTAGTAATTCCATTATGCTCTCAACACTCACTCATGTTATTTTCAAGAACAATCAAACATCACCGGATCAGCTATATACCTTCACGGTTGCAGATAGCACATGACATGCTATTCCAGAAGCACATGTTCCCAGCATGACCTTGGTGTAGCCATTTTCCAGTGCAATCTAACCAAATATGAGACATGAAATGGTAAGTTCGGCCTATAAAGATAAAAACATGTGAAGCATAGATAAGCACTGAAGGGAAGCACCTTCTGCAGTGAAAGCATGCGCAGGCACCGAATAAAGTCGTCCCTACCCGTCTCATCATTGATCACGCCGACCAGCTCCTTCAGCCTGACTGCCTTGTCATCTGATCCAGACGAGATCACTTCCTCAAGAGAGGGGCAACGTACAATTTCTTATGCCCTGGTGATAAACTCGACACAATTGACTTGATATCTTTGATCGCCAAGTCGATTTCGTGTCCTGGCCTCACTGAAAGGACGCTCTCATCAATGAGTGCGACACCCAGGCTGAAGGCTGGTAGGGCCTGGGAGTTGCTCGTCTCCCAACTTTGGATCGCCTTGGACTGCATCTCGTGTATGAATTGCAGAGCCACCCTATGTTTGCGCAGCAACACTTCAACTCAGTGGATCACAACAAAATCATTAAAGTGAAGCAACAAAAAAAAGCTAACTGGTTATTCTGCAACCCATAATTTTGTAAATTGTAATATAGCTCGAAACAACGCTATATATGTTGTCATTCAAGTGAAGCAACATAAAAACAGCCTACCTGATCATCAGCCCATGATTTTGTAAATTGTAATATAGCTCGAACCCAACGCTATATATGTTGTCATTCAAGTGAAGCAACATAAAAACAGCCTAACTGATCATCAACCCATGATTTTGTAAATTGTAGTATAGATCGAATCCAATGAATGCTATATGTGTTGGCCGTGTGCATTGATCCTTTTCTTTTCGTGCTGTTTTGTATTGATCTTTCGTCACTGTGCACTAAGAGAAGGCCTAGAATAATGAAGGGGAAAAATAGGGAGAACTGGGGACCTGGAGGCGGGACCGCCAGAGAAGGCGAGGAGGACGGCGTCTGTGGGGCGCACCATGGCGTTGCTCGTGACGGCGAGCTTGAACTTCCCGAATAGGTGTGCCCGGAAGCAATCGGAGCACATGCCGACGCCCCCGGCCACCGCGACAGCCGCGCCGCCGCCATCGCACTTGCCGCACTTCGCCGCGGCGGCGGAGATCGCACTTGCCGCACTTTCCGACGCCCCTCCCCGCCTGCTGAGGAGGAGCACTGCGGGCGCAGCCGGCGCCGCCGCAGGCTGAAGCGGCGGCCGCCATGGCGGGCGCGAGGAGAGGGAGGCGTGGGTCTACTGGGGTGTCCGGGGCCTTCTGCTGGGCCGTTTTTTCGTCCCATATGTTTTGTTATTTTTTTTTTTTTTTCTTTCTGTCTCTTTTCATTTTTTATTATTACTCTTTTTTTTAATTTTGTATTTAGCATATCTATGGGACAGTTCCCATGGCTAGTGGAACACTGATTTAAAATAAGTGAAACAATAAATATAATTATCAAAATGCAGATAAGCATATGGAATGTTTTCAATATATTTTATTAAAGTAGAACACCTTTTTATTGATGCTATAAATCATTTTTCTTGTAACAGTTTTATCACAAATCAGAAATTACTTTATTTTTTAACATGTGAGAATTTTGAATTGGGTTTTCAATATTTTTGTTCTAAACGTGATTCAACGATTCTCTTATACGAATATTATGCTTAGTAAAAAATGATATAAATTCACCCATAAATAATTTAAGTGCTCCAACAAGGATTACCGAAGAGCACCAGCACTTCGACATCTCATAAAAAATCTGAGTCTTCCCAAACATTTCACTGAATTCCGTAATTTAATTTCTAATAATTGTCATGCTAGAGCATGAATAAGACCTAATAAACGTTATATTCTAAAAATAAATTGTAAGAGCTAAATCAAACCACCTGGAGGTGTTTTATCCTTTCCAATAGGACACACAATGGGATCAGTGAAGAAGAAAGTAGAGGTACAAAGTGCCATTTAGTTTATAGGAAAATCCAATAATCTACTAGAAAAAAAAATTATAAAAATCGATGGATCTCACTCCTCAGTTCTCCGACAAGATATGTCAGGAGGGGAATCAAGCTAGGAAGGTGGTGAGATGGAGTCCTTAAAACCAAATGTAGTATACTCTCCACCGCTCAGGCTATCAGCACCGGCAAAGCGGATCTCGGATGCATGAAGCATGATTATCAGCATCCATAAGTAGAAAGGGACATGATCTGGACGGTCATACTGAACCTGCGACGGCACGGCAGGCAATATGCTGCTGTCCCTCCCTCATCCAGGGCCAGGGGCACGAACGAAACTCTCCAAACAATGGAACACTGAACCTGCAGGCAGCCGGCCGACGCCCAACCTGTCGGCCTTGATCGAGCAAGCCAAAAGGCGACCAACGACCACGCACCGGCATCCCACGCCGCCGAAAACCCGTAACGGGCAACCCAACCATCACGCCGACGACCGATCGGACCGACCACTCCTGCCACCACCACCGTTCCGTTCGTTCCTGAAATGCACGCACTTCATTCGTGCGTATTCATACCCCTGCCGTCACGTCTGCACCGCCGCCGCCCACATACAGGGCACCGGCACCGGCACCCGGCCGAAAAGGCCGGCCGGCGTCCAGGTCCAGGATCTCTCGGGCAACCCCTCGTGATCTCCTTGTACGGCCACGACGACTTGCCCCCACTGCCGTCTGACGGTTCATGGAATACGAGGTTCCGCGGGTACAGCTCCGGTCAAAATGTGCTGCTGAGCGAAAACACGCACATGCCCCTGCTCCGCGTCGTTCAACGAATCTGCTGCGTCTGCGCCTGCTTAGCAACCAAGCAGCAGCCGCCCCAACTTGTATATTACCTGACCTCCCGTTCTTATTCTTGGACTAGCAACTAATCTACCTACTGGCTTCCCTTCACCTATTGATCGGAGAAAGCTCTCGGAAAGATCAACTGCAGCTGATCCCTTCAAACTTGAGCGCCTCGAGGGAACTGATCGAACTGGTTGTCTGAAATCCTGAATGAGCTTTGTGGCCGGCAGCTCTGAGGCTCATCAACTCTGGTTCTTGATCCCGTCGCAACAATCACCAGCCGCGGTACAGCCTCATCACCCGTTCGCCATGGACCACAGGAGGCCGGCAAGGAGGAGAAGCGATCCTCCTCACCCTCACCACCGGGGCGCAATGCACGGTGCCGTCGAGCAACAGAAGCAGCATCACCGCGGCCGGCCGCAGGGAACCGGAACGGGGACGGTGCCGGTGCCGCCCACGCCGTCGGCGGGCTACTTCACGGCAGAGCTGGTGCTGGCGTTCCTGCTCGTGGCCGTGTCGCTGGCGTTCCTCCCGCTGGTCCTGCCGCCTCTGTCGCCGCCGCCGTTCCTGCTGCTGCTGGTGCCCGTGGGCCTGCTGGCCGTGCTCCTCGCGCTCGCGTTCGTGCCGCTCGACGCGCACAGCCACCTCGTCGTCGGCTCGTCCCGCTGATCTTCCCACTCACATGAGGGAGTTGGAGAGGATTAGGCCTCCGGCCGTACATAGAATTTGGGCTACCTGTTTAGAATCAGATTAGTTTAGTGAGGATAATTTTTTGGTTGGTTGAGGTATACTGTATTATATTTGCTGTAAACTGGTCAGATGGGGTGGCTTAGAACCATCGTGGAACTTGATTATTTTGATCACATGAACTTGATCCAAATGCAGGGATGCGATAATGCCAATCGTGATGAACCAACCATGCATGTTGTTTCCTGCTCGAACATATTCCATTGGAAAGGTAACTCTGAAATAGGGAGATATAAAGAAAGTCGCTTTTAGAGTATCCTTCTTTAGAAAGAATCTAAGCACTCCCATTGGCCGTCGTAGAATTTCGTCACATGATCACACCACCCAAATAAAAACAGTCTTGGAGCACGCACGCGTCTCACGTTTTGGCCATGGCCGTGCCTTTTCCGGGCCGACCGTACGTTGCGATCGGGAACGGCGGCGGTGGAAAAAGTCGCACCTGCCCTGCGTCACATGGACCAACGACGACGTGGTACCCGCTCGCCGATCGAATCGATCAAAGCCGCCGCGCCTACGTGACAGGATGGCCGATGATGGCGTGTGCACCAGCGTTTGTTGCTGCTGGCGGATGACGTGTACCACACCAACCGAACAGCGAAGCTTCCCGGGTGGTGTGGCGTGCCGGGGACCGGCCGGCGGGGGATGCGCACGCACACGCACCTGGCTGGCATGCGCTTTCGTTGCGTTTGCGTCGCACGCAGCATGGTCCAACCTACGTCCTGATTATTGTCGACTGATCGCCGATTCTGCACGATCTTAGGACCGAAATCGAAATGTTGTCGTCGTGATCGCGACACAGCAGGGAATGGATTCTCAACTCAAAGATGTGCTCGGTACAGATGTATCTTGGAACTCCTTTCCTAGTCGTATCTAAACCGCGTGTCGTTGGTCGTCGTCGTTAGTTACGCATGCCTAGTGCTTGGACAGGATCGAGTACATCCCGTGACGTGTACTCTGTTTCCGCAGAAAAATCACTCTCAAGAAGGGAGGATCTCTCTATGCGAAATGAAAATAAATGTGCGGGCGTGCCAGTGTACTAAAAGTACACAAAAGAAATAAAAAAGGACGAGAACACATATTTATTCATATTTAATGAAAATACAAACATAGGTTCTCGATACATATGCGCTCCACGAATAGCCTTCTTTGGCGGCATTCTCGACATAGGCGATTGTAGTCTTCATGGTTCATAGGGCCTCGGAAGGCACCTACTTAATTACCCCCTCGTGAAGTAGCTCACGCAGTACCTCCGATTAAAAATGCGTTGGTCGCCGCCGCCGGTCTTCGCTTCACTTCTCCATGCATGTGTGTTGGTGTAGATGGGGTTGGCGTCGGCGTATCCATGGCCTTGTCGGTCCATGAGCCGGTAGAACGTGGGCTAGAGTATTAGCCACGCCGCCTGTGTCGTTCGCCTCGTCGGTGTCGAACGGCACGTTGTTGTAGTGGTAGGAGCACTTGCATGGTTGATGTAGCTTGGACTGATTTGGACTTCCTCGGCAACGTCGTCGTGGTACGCCGTGGAACTTGATCGCGTGGAGTAGTCGAAGTAGTAGTAGTTGATGAAGACTTGAACTCGTCTACGTCGTCCGCCTCGTCGGCGTTGGCTGGGGTGTAGTGGTGGTAGTAGACGGAGTCGTAGAAGCGTACGACTCGAATGTCTCAGCAGCTTCACCTGAAACACAAGATAAAATTATACATGTTAATTCAGGGCTCAAACAGCTGTCGAGCTCCCAATGGTGCGCTCAAGGCACACGTTTCCTATTAGAAATGATTCAAGCGCATGCGTATACATGTATATATGCATATGTATACATGCTGCTTGACTGAGATGGTTGTCGTGAGCATGCATATGCAAGCACCACGTATGGAGCTGCATGAATGCGCTCCAGCACCTCACCGTTGATCTCCGGCGCCAGGTAGATAATGACACGAGCATTCATCGATCAACCGATACTTAGGTACGCGTCGAGTCGTCTGGCCGTGAAGAGCCATCGCCGCTGGTACAGTGGCTTCGACCTTGCTGATGTTGATGTGGAGCCGTCATCGACAGCAGCCGGGCTGACCTCTTCAACACGTACGACGGGAGCGCCGCGGTAGATGGAGCCGTTGTCGATGGCATCCAGAAAACAAAGATGATGGACGGGGCACATAGTTGGCGTAGTAGCTGTAGCCTGACTCGTCATCGTTGTCTGCCTCGCGGACATCGAGAGATGCGTGGTGTAGAGTTGACCACGCGCACTGTCCTGCCATGGATACCGACGACGAAATACATGCATCGCATTCGTCATGGGCGTAGTGTCGAACTAGCTGGTGTTGTAGATGTTCCCAGCTCCGATCCACCGGCTCTTGGAACAAGATGGCTGGCGGCGCAAGTGATGATCTTAGCGGCCAGGCTGCCTTCTTCTTCGTTGGTGCCCTCCTCTTGACTTCTCCGTGAGCATGGGCTGCACATGTGTGTGGACACGCACACTTACACGCACATGCATATACAGATCATGTCGCTGGCCACTTACACAATCATATGCCGCATGGATTGTACATGCAGGCGTATATACGCGCCATAGGTACATGGCGACGTTGATCTGGTGCAGCCACGTTCATCGGCCATGCTCCAGCGTTAAGGTGTACTCCCGGCATCCGGCAGTCTCCGGATGGAAACGCCGCTCCTTGCTCTGGGTGCGAACGAGTGCTGAGCAGCCTGTAGGCGCTGGCGTGGTGGCTCTTCTATCCCTCTGGGTACCGATGGTCCTCCTCCTCTAGACGTGAGGACACGTCCTGGCCATGGATGGATCTCGGCCAGCGGTGGCGCGGTGACGATCTCATCTGCTAGATGGAACTGGTAGACGCTCGGCGTCGAGATGTAGATCAGGACGATGTGGATCGAACCGTCTTGAGGAGAGCGCCGCGTGACGGCGCGACAGCATTGTGCACGTCCGGCCTCCGAACAGCGCCATGCTGCCTTGTACACACGAGCTGGATGCCAAAGAGTGCTCTCTTCGCTCTGGCCGCCGGCAGCCTGTGGTCTGGCGCAGGGCCGGGGCACACGCAGATGGCGCTCTGCTCCCCTGCTCCTCTCCCTACGTGAGGATGGCTTGGCCATGAATGGATCCTGGCCGGCGGCGGCGGATAGACGCGCTGCGATGCGCCGTGCCAGCGGCAGCCTGACGGCATGTGGATGCCAAGTCTGATCCACCGTCGTCATCGTCCGCTCCGTGCTCCTGGTGGATGGCAGCCAAACGTATGGCGTCGTTGGCTTGCTCATGGATGGATGGATTTGTATCTTGTCGACAGCTTCATCCTAGGCGGCGGCTGCCTGCCTTCCGTCTTGGGCGCCTGGTAGGGCTGCCATGGCTTCCGGCTTGATGGATGAAGAGGCCTGCCTGCTACGCAGCCTGACGGCGCGTGGATGCAAAGTCAGGTCCTCCCTCTCTGGAGTCCAAGGGTCTCTTTATATAGGCCACGTCTAGGGTAGCCAAGGGAGCCCTGGCTGCTGTACGCGAGCGCCGCCGGAAAGTTGTTGGCCAGTGCGAGATATCCGGAGCCTCGTGCATATCCTTTCCTTCGTATACAAGATAAACTGGTAATGTACTTATCCCTACGGGATGGGATATTTATTCTAGAAGATGAGATATTTGATGGCCGCGTAGACGTACGTGTACACGGCGCTTCTGTGTTCCATCTGATACCGAGATCAATCGATCAGCACATCTCCCATGCAGCCTCTGACATGCGGGCCCAGCAAGATGGAGTGCTATTCATTAATCTTCTGGAACAAGATAGACGTCATCTGGACTCGATGATCTGTAGCTGATAGACGTACGTCGCCTAGCTGGGAATCCATACGTGTTGGCCGTATATACCGCAAGTTGTAGAATATCAGGAATATACGCTACATAGGCCGGCGTATTTACAAACTCTACACTTGGTTATCTGAACGTACACGTATATAAGTGCACGTATATATACGTCTCATACCGCACGCGCTAGCTTCCTTGCTGGCACGTCAAAGTGTATGAATGCGTGCATGGCCTTAGCACATCAAAGCTTGTTATTAGCTTCTGATATATATGCATATACGGCGCAGCACGTAGAAGCCTTGTTAGCTTCTTAGCCTTGCTTGTTGTATGTAACAAACACACAAATATATGGATACACATGGATTTCAATGTGCCAAAAATCCATCAAACAAATGCCCCCCACCAAGTTGGGTTCGAATGCGGAGCAAATTCGAACTCCGACTTGGTGAGAAACCATTTGATGGAGACGGTGCAGCACAATTAGCTGCGGCCTTGCATTTAATTTACTTTTTTTAAATTTTGAATTCAATTCATGAATATTACATGAACAACAGGGCAACGTCTGTGCTCCTTTGGATTTGTTTATGAACACATCACGCTTGAATCGACCATGCATGCATATTTCTGCTTACACACGTAAGTATTAATGTGTCATACATGTTTACTAATTAGCTTTAGCACATCGTCCCTAGTACATATGCGTGATGCCACCATGTGAACGATGGCCATGCGAGTACGTGCGGATGGTTGCCGAGAGGTGCCGCACCCGAACGTTGCGGTGCCTGCAACGGCAGGGTAGTAGTAAGTTGTGGCGCCGGGTTGAGCTTGCCGAGCCGCCATATGAACAGCACACAAGAAGCAGGACGCATCGGAGATGGATGGAGGTCTGCTGCTGGTGACCATTGCTCTCATCATGTCGAGGCTGTTGGTGGAAGCAACATGTCAATCGACAACCGTTGTGAATGGTTGATACAACTCGCCATCGAATTAACACACGCCCGGGCAGAATGCCAAGCTGCAAAAGTGATTACAGAGTTGATGCAGCGCTCGTCGACAAGGGGAGCTGCTGGATTGCTGTTGTGAGGGTATCGAGGGCATCAAAATGCTTGACGTCAACACGATGTAGTGGATGCGTGCATCTCGGCCATGGCCTCCAGTGCCACACCGGTGTGTCATGTATACTCCTCGACGAAGGTCGGCCGTGCGAATCTTGGCCGACGACGGCATGGTGGCTTGGCGTCGAACTGACCGATGCGGTATTGTAGAGGGTCTTCTTTGTACAAGTAGATGTACACGCCGTGGTCGTCGGCCGTCGATAGAAGGCTGGCGTTGCTCCTTGAAGTCGTCACGTGCTCTACGGATGAAGCGTCCTCCCTCCTCCGTGTGCCAGTGCATGGTCGTCATGTCTCGGGCGACCATGCGTGAGATCTGGACCGCGCCCCCATAGCAGCAGCGGCTGGGTAGACCTCGGCGTCGTATAGAGGCGAGCGTGTGGTGGCTGCTGACTTAGATGCATGGCGCCGTGCCGGCAGCTGCTTTAACCCTGGTGTAGATGGTGATTTCTAGATGCGTGGCCTACACACGCACACGCATGTACACACAACGTCACGATCCTGGCCGAGTGGCCGCGTTCCGCAGCCGTGGCATCGGGTTTTGGTAATCATCATGCGTAGATGTGCGGTGACTCCTCGTGACACGCCAGATGAAGATGACTGACCGCCGGCGGACTCGCCTGCAGCCGGACTCCTCGTGACACGCCGGATGAAGGCGATTGACTACTGGCGGAGTCGCTGCAGCCGGATGCCGGTGTTGTGGATCACGAAGACGAAGCCTGGCGGCGTGGTGGCGCAGACAATGAGTTGGCTGCCTTTGTGCCGCCACATCGTCACCGCTCGTGCAGGGCACGGTCACCATCGATAGCCTACTCGTGGATGATGTGGCCGGCGGCTCGATGGCGCCCTCCTCTTGATGTTAGGATGACCTGAACCGATGCCATGGATGGATGGATCTTGGCCGGCAGCTATGTGGCACCTTGGTACAACCGGGGCGTGCTGAGTGGCTGCGCTCCTGATCCTCCGTCGTCGTCCGCGCCGTGCTCTTGATGGACAGGATGGCGGGCGTCCTCTAGCCATGTCCTCGATGGATTTGGATCTTGTCGACGGCTTCATCCTGGGGCTTGGTGGCGGCGCGCCTACTAGGGCTGCCTTCATCTGCTCCAGCGAACGAATCAGCCGGGCATCCTTGCCCTCGTCTCGTGAAGTTGTCGAGGCATGCTTGTGGCTGATCTCGACGTAGCATGCAAAGATAGGGCCGGATGATCTTGGCAGGAGGCGGAGGCGCCGTATGTGCCGGCGGCTGCCTTCGTAATCCTCCAGATGCAGATCGTCATCGATCGTGCACACGCTCCTTCCAGATGCATATCGCCATCGATCGTGCACATGCTCCTTGTTGCTAGGCAGCCTGACGGTGGCGCCTGGATGCAAAGAGTGCCCCCTCGGATAGCATCGTGTTGACTCCAAGGTATGGCGCTGGAACTCCATTGGAGCCGCGTTGCGGCGTAGGCCAATGGGACAATGATTGAACTCCGTTGGAGCCGCGTGGCGGCGTCGGCCAACGGGACGGTATTGAACTCCGTTGGAGCCGCGTGGCGGCGTCAGCCAACGGGACGAGGTTGAACTCCATTGGAGCCGCGCGTGGCGGCGTCGGCCAACGGGACGAGGTTGAACTCCATTGGAGCCGCGTGGCAGCGTCAGCCAACGGGGCGAGGTTGAACACCGTTGGAGCCGCATGGCGGCGTCGGCCAACGGGACGAGGTTGAACTCCGTTGGAGCCGCGTGGCGGCGTCGGCCAACGGGACGGTGTTGAACTCCGTTGGAGCCGCGTGGCGGCGTCGGCCAACGGGACGAGGTTGAACTCCGTTGGAGCCGCGTGGCGGCGTCGGCCAACGGGACAAGGTAGGGCTTCATTGGGGCCATGTTGCGGCGGTGTCCAATGATGTATCCATCGTCGAATGATGGCATTAGCCAATCGGACGCCCTTGAGTTGCTTTGGCCATACGGTATGAGGACCGTGGTACTTGACGAAAGCTTTTATCAACCAAGGAGCCACCTTATGATCGTGGCATGAAACGGCCTGGTTGAAGGGTTTCACAGCTTGACACTGGCCGCACTGGCGCATCGCACTGCTCCCGAAGTGTGGTTTTATCAACCCAGCGCCACCTTGCATTGTGGCGTGACATGGCTGGATTGAAGGGTTTCATCGCCTTGATACTAACCGCGACTGGCGTATCGCACCGCTCCCGATTGTAGTGCAACGATGGACCTGCAACACTACAATAAACAACTAGCTTGTCTGGTGATAGATGACATAGCTAGGAAGAGTTAATGATGAGGCAAAAGTCATCAAGTTGAGTATATTGTTTGGATTGTGTGTGTTTTTTTTTGAAAAAAAAATGTTGGCTCTCCCATGGGCATAAGCTATATGTGCAGCTTGTGATAGGACAGCCGGGGGGCGTAACCATTGGGTGCCGTTGGATAACCATGGCAACATGGCTCCTACGATTTGGCCCCATTGTGTGCTTGAATGTGTAGACTTCAGCTTGGATGTCTCCACCGGGTGAAGGGAATTCTTGGTCGAGACTCCCTTGCATTGAGTTGAATCATAGCCTACTCGCTCTCTCTGACATGGAGGCGTAGGTATGGCTGAGTTGGTGTTTTGGTTTTGGGTAACGGCTAAGGAATTTTGCCATTACTTTTGCCGAGGATGGTGGATGAGTAACTCCGCCTTCCTTTTTGGAACCGAGCTTGTTTGAGCTGCTCGGCCACATCTTTTGGTGACCCTTTTTCTTTGCTCTTTTTTTTTGCTTTGCTTTGCTTTTTTTTTTTTTTGTATTTTTCCTCAAGATCCAAGGAACTTGGAGAGTAGACATCCACCTTTGTGAAACTAGGTGAATCCTCGCTGGCATTGTGTTTTTCTTTGTCCCTTGTTGTCACCTTCCAGGGTGGCAAGAGGTCGCACACTTAGTGGAACTTGTGTTGCACCGGGTAGCCCTTTCTTGCTCTTCTTCTATAGTCTTCCCCGGGTGTGTGTCGCTTCATGTCGAGGGGAAGCCTTGGCGGCGCATGGTCGCCTCGCTGCTTAGGAGCGGCTCGAGCCGTCTTCCCACTGCCCCTAGTGGACACACATTCAGCATCTGTCGTGCTTTCCGTGATGTGGTGGCTTGTCGCAAGCTCCATGTGCCAGGTTGCTGCCCCGAACCTTCTGGAGAGGTCCCAAGACAGTCGGATCTTCCACTGCAGCTGTAGCCTGGTAGGGAGAGCCCTTTGGTTTCTTTTATAGGGAGGTGACCGAGTGATGCAATGGAAAATGCATGCTACTCTAAAAAAAATGGATTAGAAAAATATGCAAAATAAACGAAAATCAAGAACCTCCCATCGATGTGGAGCACCGGCTTGCGAGCTTGGAGGCGTTGTCGGGGCCTTCCGCGATGTAGATTCTTGCGGGGGCACTATTGCTCGTAGTGCTGCCGTTCTTGAAGGACACGCCAAAATGATGTCGCCGGCATGGGAGATGAGCTAGGTGGTGTGACACCGCCCCTTGGGTTTGTCGATGTAGACCAAGGTGCCCTTGCGGTTGGTGGTGTAGACGATCGGGGAGGTGTGGTGCCACTCCCAGCGTTGTTGATGTCGAATACGGTGCCGGAAGACCATCATCGGCATCCACGAGACAGGGGAGGTATGTGATACCTCTGGGTGTTGTTGTTGTCGGAGGCGACGCCGAAAGCATGTTGGCATCGTAGGTGTGCTGATGTCGACGATGATGCTGGACGTCGACGACATAGGACGCCGGGAGGCTGTGGTGCCGCCCCAGGTTTGGTTGACAATGTAGAAGATGACACGGATCGGGACCGGTATCATAGGACACTGGGGATGAGAGCTGTTGTCTTGCCCCCGTGTGTGTTGCATGTAGAGCGAGGAGTTGACACTTGACTGTCTTGGCACATCGTGTGGTTCCAGAAGAGCTTGCTCATGAGCTCCTATATGGTTAGGACGGGCGCCGAGTCGGCAGCCTCGAACGGGTGGAAAAGCACCGTTGTGCATCTTTGCCAAGTTAATCGGCATTGCTTCACGATGAGAGTGGGGTGTTCTAAACTCCGCCACCCACGCCTCTGTCTTTGTACGTGGTAACTGGACCAACGTCCTTTGCTTCGACGAGGCTGCTCGTCTGGCGCTCCCGGCTGATCACCCCGTCTTCATGTTGTCGTTGTCGTCGATGGCCGTGGATGCTGTGCTGGAGCGGCGTGATCCGTCTCAACAGCTGGCCGGCTGGCAAACTCGATCGGATGCTGGACGCCACGTCATGCAGCAAACAGCATGCCCCGGGCACCGAACGCCACGCCCCGGGCATCCTTCGCGTCGCCTTGGAGCGAGCGGCTTGATGCAGACTGACGGCTTCAGGCTCTTTCCTCGCGCCGGCGTGGATTGATATCGCCCTTGGACAGCAACGTCGTTGGCGGGCATGACCTTTCCACGTTGGCTTGCTGGCGAGGCTCGTCCGCCCAGTGATCGACCACTGGCGTGACATCATCATCACCTGCTCGTGGTGTTTTGTGCGCGCGGCACTGCCGCAATTTGGCTTGACGCAGGGGATGAAACCCACGGTCTCTGGGCTCGCTCTGAGACGTGCTTGGTCGCTCCAACCATCCATCCTTGGATCGTGGGTGCAGCTGCGAGGGAGAGAGATAGAAGAAAGAGAAAAAAAAAAATTATGAGCCGCGTTTTAGGCACGCTGGCTTGCTGGTCGTCTCAGGCTGGTGCGTGGATCACATTGATGGCTTGCTAATTAGCTAGCTTTTCAGCGGCCACACATGTGTATGTACATAGATATGCAACCATGCATGTATGCTTGTGTGCGGACACATTTATCCACACATGAGTCGCTAGCACACGCTTCGTTGCAGTGCCGTTGGTGCTGAACGCATGTCCTCCGCCAATCGGGCGGCACACGACATCAGCCGACTCATAGGTGCGCAAGACTGAACCTTTGGTGTAGTCGAGTGGCGCAGCTTGGCGAGGCTGAGCTTCTTGTGCCTTTTGGCAGTCGATCGATCTGCGCTCACGAGCGGTCGAAGGAGAGATGACTACCTTGCTCGGCGTCATCTTCCGACGGCGTGCGGAGCGTTTGATCAGTGTGCGCGCTTGCCTCCTCCATGGGACGGCAGAGCTGGGGTGTAGATGCAGAGCCACTCTTGGTGACGTCGCTGATGTGTGTCAGCTCTTGGCGCGCACGTGGGCTGTGCATCATTCACGCATTCACCGCGTCGGTGACTGCTGAGCAGACGCTTGTGTTGCGGTCGTCTTCCTCTTAAAGTTGGCAAGCTCGACTCATCATTCACCGTTGCGCGTGCATGTATAACTTACATCGACCTGCTTGCTTGTAGCAGCGGTCGCGTCGGTGATGGTGCAAGCTTGGCTAGAGGTTGGACTTGGCGGCCTGCTCTCGCCGCCAGAGTAGAGCATGAACATATTCCTCGTCACGGTCATCTCGTAGAGACGAGACGGATCATGGACGCGAGCTGCAATGGCACTTGACATGACATGGTCAAACATGAAGTGCTTGAGTCGCATCCTTGCTTCTCAACACGCGACTTCGAGACTCTATTGGTTTGTGCGCCCACATTACAAAAGAGGCCACCATGCAGGCGGGGTCGTAGGCGTAGATGCTCCCATTGATGGTGGCGCAGCAGCAGTGTGGTTACCTGGCATGGCGCAAGTGATGAACTTGGCAGCCTGGAGTGTTGTACCATGCCGTCATTGCCTCGGCGCGAACTGCTTGATATGTTCACAGGCAGATAGACTGAGACAATATTTGGGTGTTGTTTCCGGTTTCCCGGCACCTCGACGACAGGTCAATGAACCCTTATTCACAGTGAGCCGTGTTAACCCCTCGTGACATCGTCTTGACGACGCCACTAGTATGGCGCCCCCTGCTCGATCGGACCCTACTGGCCGCAGGTGGCAGCCTTGTGTGTCAACGTCGACTGGAGCCGCTGCCATGCGGCTTCCACAAATCGAACGCCCACTAGCTTAGTGTTGTTGGCTGGCACCAAGGTTGACGAAGTCACTGTCCCATGGGGTCACGTCTTGCTTGTGGCGTGGAGACATGTTGGGGGTCCCTTCATCGGCAGGGCGATGGAGCAGTCCCAACGACTTGTTTGTCTTTTTTGCCTCAGGCGGTCGCACCCGACGTCGAGTCATGATCTTCAGGCAAGAGCCGGTTCTTCGGATGGCCGCTCCTCTAGCTCCTCGTGTCGTGGCGCTCCCTCTCGTTTGATATGGAGCCGCGCCGCAGCACAAGCATGCGTGTGCACAACTAGCTAGCTTGTTAGCTCCTGCATGACAAGAGAAGCCAAGCGTGAAGGAGGAAGCTGCATGTCACGTTCCTCCAGGAGGCCCGACTAGGGCATCCAACTTGCCCCCAGCAGGCTTGTGTCGTCAATGATGTAGGGCCGTGTCTGAACTCGCCTTCTTGCGGCAGAGACAGACTTTTGGTTGACCTCCCACTTGAGTTGGCGTCCCATGGATGGACTCTGGTGCCGGTGTTGACATAGTCGCCGTGGGCGAGGGGCAGGACACGTCTCCCCGAGACGTCCGAGACGTCGAGCCCGGAAAGTCATAACCACAAACCTACGTGGGGCAATACGGCGACATTTGCATGCAAGTGCATGTGCATTGCACGCACATGGATGCATGGTTCGCAACAATTAATTCTTGTGTCGAGGGTACTCGCTTGCCAGCGTGACAGGATCCAGCATGACGAGGACGCCCTTGTTGCTGGGCGAGAGCGTGTCGCTCCGGCAGAAAAGTGCAGGGAGCGAGGCTGGACTGCATCGTACTCTCGATGCTACTCTCGATGCGACCTTCGTGCTAGCGCCGGAAGTTTGCCGCAGCCAGCACGACGAGGCCCCTTGCTAGCCTCCAACAGCTAGCCACGCCGGATCGGCAAAGCTAGCAACACACAGTGGCATGGCATAGAGCGGCGAGGACGTGCCCTCGGGCTCCTTTCCACTGAATGGCGCAGGGTATAACGCTGCTGCAGTGCCGCCTAAGGTTTACCTGCTTGCGGCGGCTTGCGTGTTCCCTTGTTGGCCCAGGTGGCTCATGGAGTGTGTGATCCCTTATGCCACCGTGATGGAGCTTTAGCTTCCTTTATTTTGGAACACATCCACATGCGTCCTCATCAGGAGTTGCTCGCGTTTGCGAGTGCTAGCTGCACTGTATATAGCCAACACCGACCCCTGGTTCCAATGCATGATGCACCCCCGGCTTGTACATAAAGTACACCCGTACATGCACGTTGCCTTGGCCTTCCTTGCTTCCATCTTGATGTTCTGTTTTGTTTACCTCGTTCGTACGGCCTCAGGGCATGTATGACACCAGCAAGCCGAAGCCCGCCGGCTATGCTCCGTGTACTCATGACACGAGGTCATAATCTGGCTGCGATGTCATAATCTGCTCGGCCAGAATCGTGACCACGGCTGACGTGCATGTGTGCAAGGATGGGAAGAAACAATAACCGGATTAGATTCTTACCAATATGGAGAACGATGTGTAGATCATCTTCTCTTTTGCACGTGGCCTCCAAATCTGGGAACGAACGTGCAGCCTTCTTAGGACGCCCTGGATGAAGACGCTCGGTCGCCAGCTAGCTTGTTTGCGGCAAACCTTCGTGTCCGAGGCACACTCACTTGCTGCTGCTTCATACTGGCGCCGGAAGCTTGTCGCAGCCATGGACTCCGTTGCTGGCACGATACGGCATTTCTTGTGGGCCTCCAACAGCCAACGGTCGGGGTCGGTGAAGGTGAAGTTAGTTGTGCATGGTGGCACCGCCGGTAGATGAGGACGCATTGGGCTATACACACCCTTATTTCACTGTGATGGGGTTGCCCCCAGGCCGCAACGGCTTAGATAAGGCTCACTGTATGTGCACCAGTCAAGCCGTCGATGTAGATGTGTGGCCGTCGGAAGGTTGCCGCGGCCTCACGTGTAATCTACGTGCTGCCTTCTTACCCTCAATGACTTGTTGACAAGCGTCTTGTCGAGGATGCGATCTGCATGGCTTCTTGGCGTGTTAGCTTGTGCTAGCTAGCTTATTAGCCTGTGGCACTATCACATCCAGGAATGGACGGACATCTTTACAAAGCCAGCGCCTCCTGGCGCGGTTTTGTCTTGCCCTAGTTGAGGGAGACTTCCTGGTGGAGGAGCAGTAAGGTAAGTTGCCTGCTTCCGTGTGTTGCTTTGGCGGCATCGCTCAACATGGATTGTTGGGTCTTTTGGTCACGTCCTTCGAGATATGGTGCAGGACGAACGCCGCTACCAGACTAAATCAGCAGCATTGAGAGCTGCTTCGATCAGCCTCAAGGTTGATGTGCGACCATATCGCAAGGCATGGACACTTCTTTCTTTGAGCTTGTGGCCGATGGTAGTTAACCGGCAGCTGCGACGACGTTGGAATTTTGGTAGCATGACCGCAACATGGTCATGGCCAAGACGTCTCGTCGTCGTCTTCATGTCAGGCGACAGGTTCAGCTTCGTGTCGCCCTTGCGGCGCCATCTCAATGCCATCATCAGCGCCACCCGGTAACAGGCAGTAGCCTTGTTTTGTACACATCGACTAGAGCCACCAGCTTGTAGCATCGTGTAGGAGGGCGTTCTTCACCTCAGTGCCACTAGATCAGCACCAAAGTTGGTGAAGCCGTCGTCCCGTGAGGCCTCTGTCCCGCTTAGTGTTGTGGGCTCATTAGAGTTGGCGAAGTCACCGTCTCGCATGGCATGCATCTTGCTGGCGCAACGAGGACATCTTGCTTAATTTGTGCCGCGAACAAGTCGAGCGGCCCAACGGAGTCCTCATGTATGTGGCAAGGTGCGTCCTTGCATCGACTTTGATGGGGCTGCCCCCAGCGACTAATCAGGGGCACGTTGTTGTGAGTCCCAACCAGGAACTGTCGATTGCACCCGTCATGCCGTCGGCATACATGTGCGCCGACCGGCATTGTTGCAGCTGTGCTCATCATAAGGTGGAACCGGCTTCAGCGACTTCTTGATCCTCCAAGGAGCACGGAGGGGTTCTCATGGTCGCCTCATCATGGCAAGCCAAATTGCCCCCAGCATGAAGAACCGGAGATGAAGGCAAAATTGCCCCCAGTGTGGAGATGGACCTTGACTTCACCGGCGTAGTAGATACGCTCTCAGCTTTGTCCAAGCATAAGCATCCACCTTGGTCCCTGCACAAAGGACACAAAAAGAAAACAAATCGGGTAGAAATAATAACTACCCAGAGAAGATCTGGGCTATTATACGAGGAGTCTCAAACCAGGAGAGACATCCAAATCAGCACCATGTTACCACCACATGTATAATGGAGAAGGCACGCAGTATGAGAGGGCGACCATTCTTGCGCAGCAAAAGATGGGAGGAGAACCATGTCCCACCGGCGCGTGCCAATTTGTTTCCCTTGAGAAAAATCACTCTCAAGAAGGGAGGATCTCTCTATCTAAATGAAAATAAATGTGCGGGAGTGCCAAGTGTACTAAAAGTACACAAAAGAAATAAAAAAAGGCGAGAACACATATTTATTCATATTTAATGAAAATACAAACATAGGTTCTCGATACATATGCGCTCCACGAATAACTTCTTTGGGCATTCGACATAGGCGATTGTAGTCTTCATGGTTCATAGGGCCTCGGGAAGGCACCTACTTAATTACCCCCGTGAAGTAGCTCACGAGTACCTCCGATTAAGCTGCGTTGGTCGTAGGTCGCCGGTCTTCGCTTCACTTCTCCATGCATGTGTGTTGGTGTAGATGGGGTTGGCGTCGGGCGTATCCATGGCCTTGTCGGTCCATGAGCCGGTAGAACGTGGGCTAGAGTATTAGCCACGCCGCCTGTGTCGTTCGCCTCGTCGGTGTCGAACGGCACGTTGTTGTAGTGGTAGGAGCACTTGCATGGTTGATGTAGCTTGGACTGATTTGGACTTCCTCGGCAACGTCGTCGTGGTACGCCGTGGAACTTGATCGCGTGGAGTAGTCGAAGTAGTAGTAGTTGATGAAGACTTGAACTCGTCTACGTCGTCCGCCTCGTCGGCGTTGGCTGGGGTGTAGTGGTGGTAGTAGACGGAGTCGTAGAAGCGTACGACTCGAATGTCTCAGCAGCTTCACCTGAAACACAAGATAAAATTATACATGTTAATTCAGGGCTCAAACAGCTGTCGAGCTCCCAATGGTGCGCTCAAGGCACACGTTTCCTATTAGAAATGATTCAAGCGCATGCGTATACATGTATATATGCATATGTATACATGCTGCTTGACTGAGATGGTTGTCGTGAGCATGCATATGCAAGCACCACGTATGGAGCTGCATGAATGCGCTCCAGCACCTCACCGTTGATCTCCGGCGCCAGGTAGATAATGACACGAGCATTCATCGATCAACCGATACTTAGGTACGCGTCGAGTCGTCTGGCCGTGAAGAGCCATCGCCGCTGGTACAGTGGCTTCGACCTTGCTGATGTTGATGTGGAGCCGTCATCGACAGCAGCCGGGCTGACCTCTTCAACACGTACGACGGGAGCGCCGCGGTAGATGGAGCCGTTGTCGATGGCATCCAGAAAACAAAGATGATGGACGGGGCACATAGTTGGCGTAGTAGCTGTAGCCTGACTCGTCATCGTTGTCTGCCTCGCGGACATCGAGAGATGCGTGGTGTAGAGTTGACCACGCGCACTGTCCTGCCATGGATACCGACGACGAAATACATGCATCGCATTCGTCATGGGCGTAGTGTCGAACTAGCTGGTGTTGTAGATGTTCCCAGCTCCGATCCACCGGCTCTTGGAACAAGATGGCTGGCGGCGCAAGTGATGATCTTAGCGGCCAGGCTGCCTTCTTCTTCGTTGGTGCCCTCCTCTTGACTTCTCCGTGAGCATGGGCTGCACATGTGTGTGGACACGCACACTTACACGCACATGCATATACAGATCATGTCGCTGGCCACTTACACAATCATATGCCGCATGGATTGTACATGCAGGCGTATATACGCGCCATAGGTACATGGCGACGTTGATCTGGTGCAGCCACGTTCATCGGCCATGCTCCAGCGTTAAGGTGTACTCCCGGCATCCGGCAGTCTCCGGATGGAAACGCCGCTCCTTGCTCTGGGTGCGAACGAGTGCTGAGCAGCCTGTAGGCGCTGGCGTGGTGGCTCTTCTATCCCTCTGGGTACCGATGGTCCTCCTCCTCTAGACGTGAGGACACGTCCTGGCCATGGATGGATCTCGGCCAGCGGTGGCGCGGTGACGATCTCATCTGCTAGATGGAACTGGTAGACGCTCGGCGTCGAGATGTAGATCAGGACGATGTGGATCGAACCGTCTTGAGGAGAGCGCCGCGTGACGGCGCGACAGCATTGTGCACGTCCGGCCTCCGAACAGCGCCATGCTGCCTTGTACACACGAGCTGGATGCCAAAGAGTGCTCTCTTCGCTCTGGCCGCCGGCAGCCTGTGGTCTGGCGCAGGGCCGGGGCACACGCAGATGGCGCTCTGCTCCCTGCTCCTCTCCCTACGTGAGGATGGCTTGGCCATGAATGGATCCTGGCCGGCGGCGGCGGATAGACGCGCTGCGATGCGCCGTGCCAGCGGCAGCCTGACGGCATGTGGATGCCAAGTCTGATCCACCGTCGTCATCGTCCGCTCCGTGCTCCTGGTGGATGGCAGCCAAACGTATGGCGTCGTTGGCTTGCTCATGGATGGATGGATTTGTATCTTGTCGACAGCTTCATCCTAGGCGGCGGCTGCCTGCCTTCCGTCTTGGGCGCCTGGTAGGGCTGCCATGGCTTCCGGCTTGATGGATGAAGAGGCCTGCCTGCTACGCAGCCTGACGGCGCGTGGATGCAAAGTCAGGTCCTCCCTCTCTGGAGTCCAAGGGTCTCTTTATATAGGCCACGTCTAGGGTAGCCAAGGGAGCCCTGGCTGCTGTACGCGAGCGCCGCCGGAAAGTTGTTGGCCAGTGCGAGATATCCGGAGCCTCGTGCATATCCTTTCCTTCGTATACAAGATAAACTGGTAATGTACTTATCCCTACGGGATGGGATATTTATTCTAGAAGATGAGATATTTGATGGCCGCGTAGACGTACGTGTACACGGCGCTTCTGTGTTCCATCTGATACCGAGATCAATCGATCAGCACATCTCCCATGCAGCCTCTGACATGCGGGCCCAGCAAGATGGAGTGCTATTCATTAATCTTCTGGAACAAGATAGACGTCATCTGGACTCGACGATCTGTAGCTGATAGACGTACGTCGCCTAGCTGGGAATCCATACGTGTTGGCCGTATATACCGCAAGTTGTAGAATATCAGGAATATACGCTACATAGGCCGGCGTATTTACAAACTCTACACTTGGTTATCTGAACGTACACGTATATAAGTGCACGTATATATACGTCTCATACCGCACGCGCTAACTTCCTTGCTGGCACGTCAAAGTGTATGAATGCGTGCATGGCCTTAGCACATCAAAGCTTGTTATTAGCTTCTGATATATATGCATATACGGCGCAGCACGTAGAAGCCTTGTTAGCTTCTTAGCCTTGCTTGTTGTATGTAACAAACACACAAATATATGGATACACATGGATTTCAATGTGCCAAAAATCCATCAAACATACTCTACATTGTTGCTACCTAAACCTAATAAGGTCTTTTTCTGCAATGGATGGACCAACTAAAGCCCAAACCTTCTCTCCCTTTTGGGCACTGCTTCCTCACACCATGACTTGTAGTGCTTGGCGCTTGTAAAATTCGGTTCTTCAAGGACGAGGCGCAAGGGTGGGCGGCAGCAAGCTTCAAGGACCTCGCGTTTCTGCTGGCGATGGTGCAACACTATCAGTGGATAACTTAGCTCTTACTGTCGCACAATAGTTTCTTCCTTTAGGACGCCCTCTCTGCAGCGCCGTGTCAGCCGGCGACGTTTGTTTGTGTGTCCTTGTGCACGGCGGCCAACTTTTTTTTTTTAGATAATGGAATTACATTCCGGCCTCGTGGTAACGCGACACGACCAAAAGCCTCTGGCATGACCACAAAAATGACCAAACTTATTACAAAATCTAAGAAAAAAAAAACTTTAGTACATGAAGATATGCGTGCTAAAAAGATCAAACGGCATCCATAGCGTCGAAGAATTGAGATCCATGGACACTCCACCTCAGCGCACCCGACGAGAAGGCAAAGTGAAGTCGCCTTCCAAAACTCCCCCACTGCAGCTGGCAATAGATATCTTTGCCGACTCTATGTGATATCGGGTCGTCAGGTGCATCGCGACTCCGAATGGTCGCCATTGGAGAAGCATGTCCCCGGCCGAAGAGAGGTCGTTGCTCACTATTAGAATGTGTGAGCAACGGGCGTCATCGTCGTGTCAACTATGTTGACTAAAGTGCACAACGTGTAAAATTCCTCGTTTCCCTTAATAGAATACGGCCACATTGTGTCCGCTTTCGAAAAAAAAAAAAAAAATGGTTCTTGCTCCGATATATGCTAAATTATCTTTGTGTTGGGCACTAAGATTTGACTGAAACCGAGGGAGTAAGATGCTCAAAAGGTGTCTGCGTGTAACATGCAGAAACACGTCCACCCATAGCACATTGAAATGAAACTTTGTGTACATAGATCTGGAGAGAGGAGAGATCTGGATTATTCATATTATTAGCTAGGACCGGCAGTCCACGTGATAGTTGAATGAATGTCGCTGCTACATGATGTACAAGAAGAACGACAGCTCGACATGCTCGCTACGCCTTGGTCCCGATCGAGCAACACGGCCTGCAAGTATCAGGACTGGCCTGGAGGCTGGAGGACACACATGGAGCTCATGTTTTGCCTTGCCGAGCACCAACCGCGACCGTCGGCACATTTGCTGAGCCTGCCAGGCGATAGGATGACAGATCGCACATGTTTTTCAAACAAAGAAAAAGAAAACGCCGAAGGGAAGGAAGAGAGGCCGAGCCCACGCCTGAGGATGGCCGAGCCCACGCCTGAGGATGGCTGGACCAGATATGGCTGGACGTCCAGACGGCCCTGCTGCATTCCTGACGTCACTGCTGGTCCTTCTGGAATCGCGTCACGGGCCGGACCCGATCCAATTCAACCGGCCTCCATGGGCCTGCCCCAGACGGCCCTTGTCTGCAGGCTTGGAATCGCGTCACGGGCCCAGAACCTCTGCAGGCAAACCTTACTACTGCTGCCAGGCACTATACTCACTCATCAGTCATCACTCTCAGTACATGATGACTCGAGTACTACACTCTCTGCTGATGCAATTGCTCTAACAAAAGTACTGCTCGCTAGTACGTACGAGTACTCCTATGAAGCAGCTTTGGCATTCAATTTAAACTGATGGAGAGGGGAGGACTGAACTGTAATGTTATATAGAGAGATGAAGCACAAACTGCACAAGTACCACTGCTCAGCAATGCAACCTGTTGCTGCTGCCCAAATGACGTTGGCTCCCGCTTGGGTGCGTTGTTGGCGGCCCTTGGCCGTTCAGGGGTCTGGACAAGCAACCGTTCAAAAAGGCAAGTACTCACCTCTCTCTCTCTCCGCTTTCCCGGGCTCCGAAAAGCTAAAACAGCGGCCTTGTCACGACGCTGATGGCGTTTAGCCTCCTGCTCGTTTGCTAAGCTCCAGAGTGGTGTACTATATATTCCTAGTTTGTGTAACAGTAATGATCCAATAACGGACTATAGCAAAGTGTACATTTGGATGCTCAAATAATGGTAAGCTAGCTAGAAAACACGCTCCGTTCATGCTAGTACTGTAATCAGAAAAAGCACCATGCATGATACATCCAGTATGCAGATGCAGTACGCAGTGGATCGATCGATTGTTGCACCGAAAGGTAACAGGGACCACGGTACTCTTCGGATCGGACTGGGAGCAGCCAGCCATTCAATTCTCCACTGCTGGTACGATCACAAACCATTTGAACTGCGTCAAATGTAGCCTCTTTTGCGGTTGGAACCAGGGAGGCCAACCAGCCTCTTCAATTCTTGGTCTTTAAGGGCATTGCTCGCTTGAACTTATGAACCAATTGTAACATGTTTTTTCTCTCACAGTAGAACAGAACATCTCGGTCAATGGCGACCTGCGTTCAGTTAACGCAACATGAATGGTCTGGAAGGTAGAGATGTCCAGGACTCCTTTGTCTTTGTGGGCGATTCTGATTCTTTGTTCCGTGCCATCCAGGACAGTCAGTCAACGCTGTGCCCTCTGACCTCGTCTCATGTGGCGCTCTGCACAGCAAGGCTGTCACCCATGGCTCTTGCTGTAGCTATAGCTGGCTGGCCACTCAACCCGATGCCAACAGAAGCGCCGGGACGCGCGCGCACCCCCCCCCCTCGCTGCGCGCTCGTGCCACCGCGTACGACGACGAGACGAGGTGCAGCGCCAGTGTGGGCAGTGGCTGACGGACAGTGGCGCTAGCTCCAGCGCCCCAGGGCCACGCCTCGAGCGCTCAAACAGTGCACGAACGAGCTGGAACTGATGATGCAGACGCGCGGGAACGAACCAACGACGAAAGGGAAAACGCACGCGTCCAGCAACAATGACTCATCAATCAGGCAGCATGACACATCAAATCCATTCCGTTGTGCAATGCCACATTCTCAACAGCATCACCAACGTAACACCAGCATTCATCGCTTCCCACACACAGAGATCAAAAAATTCCGACACCAACTTGCAGGACATGGATGTTTCATGTTCTGATGACAAGAAAACAACAATTTACAAGGCTAAGCTCGTATTATCAGCTAGTAGGCCACGCTACGCGCTGCCAGAATTCACTCCTCGCTCTGTTCCCTCCGGCACCAGCGCCGGCTGCGCCGGCTCTGTCGCCGGCGCCGGCGCCGTCGCCACGGCGACCCCAGCACCACCACCACCGCCACCCTCCTCCCTGCTTTCCTGGGCGACGAGCGCGGCGGCGCCGACGCAGGGCCCGCAGGTGCGCTCCACCCAGGCTTCCAGGTCATGGGCGCCGCCGCCGGCGTGGCCTTGCGCCCGGCGCCCGAAGCAGAGCCGCCCCACGGCCACCGCCGCGGCCGCCAGCACGGCCACGACGGCCAGCATGGCGATCACCGGGCCGTAAGACGACCCTCTCCCCTGCCGCTCCCACGGGCGCGACGCCTCCGGTGGCGTACGCCACCGGCACCAGGAGCGCCGGCGGGTGGGCGCCGGCGGCGCCGGGGGCATGAACGACGTCGTCGACATTGCCCACCACGGGCTTGCTAGTAGACGCCGCTGAGCGTTTGGCCGTTTGCTCAAACCGCGCGCGCGCAGCCTCCAGATGACAGCTCTCTAGGGTTTAAGAGGAGCTCGCTACTCAAACTAGTGTGAGACTGAGAGGAAATAAGCGTGCTGTTGGAAACTTGGAGTTCGAGGTGAGGGTTTTTGTGGAAGAACGAATGGGAAGCTTGTGTTGTGGTCGAGACGGCGAGAGAGAAGGAAATTAAAGACGTCTCCAGTTTGGTCCCTGCGGTAACATTTAGGCCGAGGCAGAGCCCGGGTGTGTTTAGCACCCCAACTTTCTCTCCAAATTCCACTATGCAAAAAGAAGATTCCCCATCACATCAAAATACCGACACATTTAACGAGTACGAAATGTAGATAAAAAAATAAACTAATTACACAGTTTAGATGTACATTACGAGACGATTCTTTTGAGTCTAGTTACATCATCGTAGGATAATATTTACCACTAACAAACAAAACGTGCTACAGTACTCGATGTGGATTGGAGGCAATAGCCCTCAAGTGGAACGGTAATCAAAAGTAATTTTAAGTTTGTCTGGACGTGGAATGTGTGTAACATCAGAGAAATGTGCGTACCAAATTTTGGGATCTAAACACACCCTGGTGCAGCCTAGCGCCAGCGACTTGAGTTTTTGGCATAAAAGGGGCTAGGGTTTGGCCCTACGGTGAAAAGCCTTCGCTCCCGTCCCCTGCTACCGGTCGTGTGCCCATGAGGCTATGACCACCGGTCGTTCCAAGTGTCCTTCCGTACAACATGGTACGCGCAGTTTTAGGAGCACAATCAATTAACCTAGCCGTACGACTGGAGGGGAAAAATGGGGGAAAATTTTATACCAATATCTTGAACAAGGGGATTAATTTGATATAAACGTCATGTTCGCTGTATCGTTCCTGTGGTTGAAGCCGGGCTGGGTGAAATCATACAAAAATTTTATTGAAAAGGAGTTTTAGAATAATAAAAATGTACATATAGTAGATAAAAAGAAATCTGGCATTTGAAATACTAGTGGGATGTTCACAGTGGGTTGGTGGAAAACTGGAAATGGCATGAATGGGTGATTGGTGACGGCGCTGTAGCCTTTTCAGGTTGCGCGGCATCGACCCACCCTGGTGGGTTTTAATTGGCCGTGAGATACGCCTCGAGATGCGTGAGATCCTCGACAGTGACGCCTGGCCCTGTCAGATAGGAGTACTCCCGTGCTATGCAATCGCAGGGCCCCCAAGCTGCATCCTGCATGCATGCCTTCCTTCCCCTGCCTTGTGCCGGCCGCCCTCTGCTGCTGACCGTCTGTCCGGCACTCCGGCTCGGTACCCTCCTCTCCTCGTAGGAACAGTAACACACAACACCGGGCCCTTGCAGGTTTATGTGATGCTGCTGGTGCAAATGACGCGGGGGCGCCGAACGCTGAGACGACAGACATCCTGGCGACACGGCCGGTGGGGCGCGGCTCGGACGGATCGTACGTGCGCGTGTTCGGGCCGATCGAGACCAACGTCCTGTGTGATGTGTGGCTCTCCAGTGGAGATTCTCCTCCCTCCCCACCGTAGGGGCGGCCGAGGTAGGGGCCGGTCCGGCTCGGCTCTGCGCCCCCTCGTGGCCGCGGCGAGTGGCTGCCGGTGTCGGACGAGATTACCCATGGCCGGCAGAGAGCACGAACCCCGTGAGCCGTGGCCACTGCCTATCAGTTGTCACGCGCGCGCCGTCCTTGCTGTTGCTGCTGCCCTGTCCGTCCTTGCGTTCCACTTCCACCGCCGGCCCACCAGTGCTAGGGCGCTCCCAGATTTGTCAGCTCCAGCCGCGGCCCGCCATTGCGGAGTTTCTTCGTTTGAACCCGCCGAATATGGTGCTCGACTTGAGGCCCAGTTTAGCGAGAAGAGGCCTCTCGGGCAAAAAAAAAAAAAAAAAAAAGACACTCAAGTGCAAGTGCGTGCTGGATTGATGAAATAAAAATGTGTGTAACATCAGAGAAATGATGAGACAAGAAAAAGGGGGAACCGATTGGGATGGATTTCTGGACTCTCTCTTGCTAGATCAAAATGTACAGTACAAATATTTCTCGCACTGATCTTCTATGGATCATGTATTCTTGCTCTGTCGTCGTTCACTGAATGCTTTTTTTTTTGGTTGGGTAGGATTGGGGGCAATAGCCCTCAAGTGGAACGGTAATCAAAAGTAATTTTAAGTTTGTCTAGACGTAGAACTGGATTAGTCCTTGGGGAAAAAAAACACTCATGTAAACCATTAGAAGCCGCCTCTGAAGACACGATGTTCGTTTCGTTTCGAATTTTTTGCAGCTCAAGACTTGATTTGGCAGCTTCCTGCACCTCAATCAATCCAGGAAAAAGAAACAGAAACAGGACATGCAAACATCATTTCCAATTTTGCATCTTCATAAATCCACAAGTATATGTACACTTTTTTCTTCTGAAAGCGAGTATATGTACACTTTGATCGATCGATTGAATAACAGTAACAGGTACAGGGTTTACATCCACTGCACGATTGATTACTCCCTCCTTTGCTACCACCTCCGCCAATCGAACTAAGCAAAAAATAATAATAATAATAAAGCACGAGTAAACCCGCTTTACCCTGCGCGCATCGATCGCCACCGCCAGTCCCTCACATGCCGCCGATGCAGGAGAAGATCCTGACGCTTCGGCCCCTCCGTATCGCGCCCGGACGGCGCCACTCAGGCGAGGCACCCACCTCCCCCCCAGCTCCTCCAGGGAGCGGTGCCGGCGGTGCGCCGCCATCTCCCTCTCCGACGCCGTTGTCACCTTGCCGCCGGACTCCCACGAGCTGTCGTCCACGCGGGCGCCGAACCGGCCGCGCGACGAGCCTGTGGAGCTGCACCGGGAGTAGTTGCTCCGGACCCGCCGCTCCTTGAACGTCTTGTAGATGAACGGGATCAGCCCCTCCATGGTCTCCATTTCGGGCTGGGTGATTCTGTTTTTCGCTGGAGAATCGGCGTGGTTGGTTTCGGTGGTGGTGAGCGAGACGCCTTCGCTGGTTTTATAGGCGGCGGCCGGGCGCCGGGAGCCGGGCACATATGGGTTTCACTGCCTCCGGAGACCGGAGACGGGTAGAAACGTCGGTTGACCGGACCCGGCCGGCGGCTGGCTCGGGCTGGTTTCTTGCGTGTGGTCCATCGCTTCCGATCCTAGTGTGCCGTTTGTGATTTGGCCCCGGTTGCTTGTGCCTGACAGCGTTTGATGCTGATGGTTTTGTTCAGTTTACAGCTAGTGGGATGTGTACCTTGTGTGCCGTTTTAAACTGTTTTTTTTTTCGTTAAATTGGGATGGCCACTGCTACTCTCATAGTGCGTGCGACGTAAATGTAGCTCTATGTTTGCTGCTAGCCGATGATGTTTCTGGGGTTCCGGCTGGTTTCCTCCCTCCTTTTGTAGTAGTTAACTAGTTACTATCATGAAAATATTTGCCTAGTATGACAAATCAAACCCCTTAACCTTTGATGACTTTTATATCGTCTACCATATGGGAGGGAACCCGCGCCGCTGCCCCAACCCCCTCCACCTCGCAGCCCGGCAGGGCGCCGCCCCGCCGCTCTTCCTCGCCGGCGGCGGCGGCGTGGGAGGGCCCAACAAAGCTCCTCCTCGCACCCTTTCTCTTCCACTCAGGAACCCCCGTCTCCCTCTCCCTTTTTTCTTCTCCGGCGCCGGCGGCTTCCGTTTGGGCGGGGGATGTCCGATCTGCTGCGGGGATCCGGCTCACCTCCGCCGCTCTTTGTGCTCCGTGGTGGGGCTCCTCGGGATCCACCCCCCTTGGCACGATCCACTCGGCCATGGCGGTCGAGGTCGCGGGTGACCTCCCACCCCGAAGACGATCCAAGTACCGCCATCGAAGGTCACATCGCCGGCTGCGGCGTCCCGTTGGCATGCGGCCGTTGGGACATCCTCGTCGTCGTCACGGTCGGATTGCCATATCGTGCGTCAATCCTGGCGGCGGTGATGGCGGCTAATCGACCGCGGAGCGGTGGATCATTGGCGGCGACAACCTTGCGGGCGAGGAGCTACCGGCATCCGATCATTCGCCCAACTTCTCCTCCGTCCTCGCGACTCACCCGATCCGATCGCCGCCGACCTTATCGCGTCGGTGTTCGCCACCGGAGGTCGCATTGCCGCTAATTAATCGTGGGCTGGGTTGTCGCCGTCAAGTACCACCACTTGGTCGGATCATACGACCGCTTCGTCATGTGTGGAAGCTCGTCGTACAACTTGTGCAACCCGTAGATCTTGGTGATATGGTTGCAAAGGGATTGCTGACTTGATGGCAACAGATGGATCGCTCCCTTGATCCCTTCAATTGGCGATGCCGGATCACCGGTGAAAACCTGATCCCCGTTATGGATGGACGTCGGCGGCCCCTTTGGCGTCGCATACTCTCTCGAGCTTCGTCTTAGAGATCTTTGTGAAGGTCAAGGGTTTTGTCTTCGGTTTTTGCAACCTTCCTTATGTTTGGAGGGCTTGCTGTCGCTAGTTTGTGCCTCCAAGGATCCGATACTAGATGTAAGGCGACCTTAATTTAGTACCCGATTTTTCGTACTAAATTAAGTTATCACTTTTCCTTTTTAGTCTTTTGTAATAAGGTTGGCTGTGTATGTGTCTGTTTCCAACGGATACATAGAGGCCGGAATGTATTTCCTTTATCTAAAAAAATATCGTCTACCATATGAAAAATCTCTGGCTCTGACTAATCATTTCGGTAGGGTGTGTGCGCCAAAGAGAAAACGAATTGGACAAAGAAAATATCAGGAATTACCGAATTAGGAAAAATATACAGTATACAATCAGGATTGTGATGACAGACCAGGATTATGTGTCTTGTTGCTTGTTAAGTCAGTTTTGTTGCGTACGTGGTAGATAGATCAGCTAGCCTGGAAAAGTCAGCTCGGTGGCCTGACCCCTGACGGCATCGCCATACCACTCCTTTCTCCATCAGTTTTTTCTAGGTGCTAAATACGGTACATTCGAGGCAGGCGTGTTCTCCAGATTTTCACCAGGCAATGCGATGCGCCTTGTCGTCTCGTCGCTAGGAAAGTTTGACAAGCATCCCCGGCCGGCTGAGCAACACGAACTCCAATCATCATCTTGTTCATTCATTCTAATGTCTCTGGTCTGAATGGCTGGATGACCACAAATTCTTCAAGGTTAGATACAAGATGAGGGGCACGATCTTTGGATTGGATCCCAGCTTGGAATCTGCTGGCAACATGAACACCCAACGACCCAACATGTTTCGGTTCTGCTTACAAAATGCACGATCGATTGCTCTGTTTCTATCTATACAGGGTACTACGTGATTGATCGAGATGCCGGCGTGCTAGATGACGTGCAACGACCACACGATTTAATGAGTACTATTAACATATGCTAATCGCTTAATCCTGAGGTCTCTCCGCACCAAGGCTGCCTTATATATATGGGTGTGCATCATTTGAAAAATACAGTATGGTTGTCCATGCCTTTGCCAGTTGCCTTAATCAGAAGTTCTTGACTGTCATCCTCAAAGTATTTTATATATAAATAGATATGTTAAACAAATGATTTTCGCTTCATCTGGATGCATAAGGTGTGGTGCTGTCTGTTTACCTGTGTTGCCCTTTTCTCATAGAAGCGGACTTGACTTGCACAGCCAAGACACCCAACCAAACCCATTTTTGAAATGAAGCATAACAACCAATGCTTTTAAAGAAAAACAGATAAAGCTTTCCAAAAGTTATTAGGCTATCTTTTGAATAAACATGTTATTGACGAAACGCAGAACCTGGTTCTAGTCAACTGAGAGTAGCAGTGATGGAAATGAACGGCAAGCAAAGATTATCCTGTTCTTTGGAATACGTAAGAACTACAGCTTGTCACAAATATCAATTGATTTTCTTTGAAACATGCCTAAGTTGAGCGCTGCATCTTCCATTGAATGCAAGTTGTCACACTGAAAACGTGGAAAGCGAGCGTTGCAATAGCAAGAAGACAACTGAGCAGTTACAAGTAACAATCAAAGCAAAAGGAGAAAACAATCTTGTTAATCGAAGCATCGTCTGTTTCACATGCACATCAATTCTTTTTTTTTTTTTTTTTTTTGGAGAACATCTGTTTTGGATAATATCAACCCAGGAGTCGCTGCACCAGTGTTGCCGTCATTCTGAAAGGAAGCTAAACCCATGATTAAAATTGAATACTACTTACGTAGCCATCAGTGACAGGTTCTGTTGAGCCATAGTAGCCCACAGGTAAGCAAGTAGAGGCTGAGGCTGATGCCCTGATGGGATCATCATCTATCTCCAAGTGGACGCTACAAGTCTACTATTTAGATTACAGTGTCTGAACTCTAAAGAGATAGGGGTATCCAACTCAAGCTTCCAGATAATGCAGAGAAAAAATCATTACAAATGGAACGTAGGCCACCGTTGAAGTCGCCTAGCTCATCGATTGGATGGCCGCCGGAACAGACAGACGTTCGAGAATTAATTCAGAGGGAAGTTTGCCGATGCAATCTATCAGGCGTCCGCCGCAGTCCAGCTGACCAGGATTTCCAATCCCACTCTTGTATTAGTAGTTGAATAAAAGAAAAAAAGGCACACGTTGTTCTCAAGGTTTAGGTGGTGGTGTTGACGTGGTGAACATGGGGCACAGTCGCGGAGCCACGCCAGCACTCACTGCGCGATAGACGACTGGCCACCTAACCTAACACAAGCAGCAGCTGGCTGGCTTCAACGTAACCTAACCTCCTCCCAAGCTAGACTGGCTCGGCCAGGTGTGATTTTTAGAGTGTAATTCACTCACTCACCGTAGTGTTAGCCACGCGTCAAGGTTTGTCGCTTTCGAGAAACACTTGAAATTCTGTGACGAGTCGTAGAATTCTTTTCACCATTCTCTCAAGTATAGTAGCAGATGCAGGTGGTGTCCGGTCGGCAAAACGCGATCGATGCTGACCCGGCGTTGGGACACAAGGAATCGAATCGGTGGACTCCGTCCCGCTGCCTGCGGTTGCAGACTTGCGTGCAGTAGTGCCGCCGTTGTTTCGCAGCCGTTTCGCTTCGACGCGAGTGCGCCAAAAGCCGGAAAGCGGCCAGGGCAGGCCGCCAGGGGAGAAGAGACTTGTCGTAAAGAAAAGAGGTGGTGATCAAATCAGGTCAGCCGATTCTCTTGCGTCACCGTCTCACTATCGCTAACTACTTCAACGCGGCTCTGATGGGGTCATCTACTCATCTTGCCGAGGTTTTTGGATAAACATGAACGTCACGTGATTCTCGAAACCACAGGCACAGAGCCTCGACAGAGGGAGTAAGTACTATTACGACGATCCCTCAAAAAAAAACGACAAACGAGAAGCTCTCAATCCGGTTCGGCACTGCGCCAGCGCCGGCCTACCAGGTTCGACGCGCCTCAACGGTGCCCGGTGCCCGTCTCGTAGTGGTCTTTTATTTTTTTTTCGTATATTTACGTGTATGGGGAAGTATTTTTCCGCACTCTCAAAGATTGAGAGCAAGTATTTGAGACTTGTTAGAAAGAAGTGTTTTTCATATTTTTCTCAAAAAAAAAAAAGATTGAGAGGTCATATAGTGTACCGTTAGAGTTACTAATTGTTCTAGGTAGACTCAAATTTGGTTTTTGAAAGTCAAGTAATAGGTACCGTTAGAGATTGATGTTTTTTTCCATTCCAATACTGTTTTGAAAGTTGTCAAACTCATGAATATTGGAGACTATTGGAGATGCTCAAGTGGTCATCCAACGTCAAGGGGGTAACGGCGAAATTCTTTTTAGGCCCACGTAGCAATGTAGCGGTGATTGCCTCGACCGAGGATTCACATGGGCCTTTATGGGCTAAGGATTGTGCACTCGCGTAGGACACCGTGGCTCCTCAAGGCTGGCTGGGCTGGCCTACTCGTGCAAATCCCTGATTCCATAGTCAAAGGCCGGAAACCCACGATGGCTTTTTCCAAAAACACGTTAATTGTTTCAAAAAAAAAAAAGCTTCCAAAAACACATGTGAAAATCATCAAAATTTCCAAAAACACTTAAACACATGTTGGTTAATTCCAAAAACACGTGGCTAAGAGATGCTGTAATATGTTATCTCAGCTGTTAGGTTTTGATGTAGGTTTGGACTTAGCCAACATTGGAAAAATTTGGATAAGTAAGAAAAGAAATGCTTTGATTATTTAGTTAACTCTACTATTTTATGGTCTATGTAGAAACTCAGGAATGATCTTAATGTTTTAGAACGGAAAAGAATACTTTTGTACACAATTATTGGTCACCTAAAGAGCTGGTCTATCCTCTGTCCAGTGGAAAAAAGAGATCAGCTGTCTCATATCATTGCAGAGTTGCAAGAGAAAGCAAGAATTGTGTTGTAGCTACCTTACAAACCTGAGAATCAATGAAGGTGTTGTGTGAACTACAAGATGCGGTTCAAGCTACAACCAAAAGATGGTGGAAGAGTCATGGTGATTCAAGTTATCGGGACATGAACATAATGGAGTTCCCGAGAAGGCTACAAGCATACAAAACGATGCCACCCCAAAAAGTTGCGGTTGTTCTCTTCTTGGTGAAGGGCTCTCCGATAGAGTAGTTGGCTATCAGTAGTTTTGTTTTTTTATCTATCTCGCTGTTTTCAATCTCGCTATAGACTGTCTCTGTGTAACTTGTTTTAGGTGTTTAGCTAACTGTTGGTTAACGTTAAACTTTTTGTTAGACTATGCATTGTAAACTGAATTTGGTATTTTGATAATAATTGAAAGGCTAGGACATGTTGCCCTCAAACTCTTAAAAAAAATAACTCACGTCTAACAATAATCATACATATAGTAGTTCGATTTTAAGACTTATTGGGTTGCACCCTTCGTGTCTTTGTGATTTGTATTCACGATGAACCGTATTTCTTATAAGTTAAGAACAACTTACATATGGTAGGTATAGAGTCTAATCTAATTTGAATATATATATGTATTGGGTTTCATTGTAAGGTACGGACAAATTTGGTTCGGAAAGGAAGAAGGAAAAGAAGAAGGTGAAGACAAGGAAAACGTTGACGGGCTGGCAAAAATAACAAGGCGCAACCTGTTTTCTCGCAGCGCGTGCTGCTCTCGTGTGAGCAGTCTCTTCCCTCGCCCCTTTGCTAACCCACGCCTCACGTCTCTCGATGCCGCCCAAATCGAAGGCGGCCGCCGCCGCGGAGCCGGTCGCCGTCGAGGACCTCTTCACCTCGATCCACCGCCACATCGAGGCCGGTGCTTTCGAACAGGCCGCCAAGGTCGCTGACCAAGGTGGAGCACTTCATCTCCTCCCTCCGCGGGGTCCCAGGTCTCGTGCCCTAACCCCCGTTCGAATCTGACTCCCACTGGTTCCGCAGTTCTCAAGGCGGCGCCGGGGGATGAGGACGCGGTGCGATGCAAGGTGGTGGCATACATCAAGGCCGACGAGATCGACAAGGCGCTCGCCGCGATCCGCGCCGCCGAGCGCCTCCCGATCGACCTCAGCTACTACAAGGTGACGCGACTTGTCCTCACCTGCTCTATTAGCTCGCCCCATGGGTCTGTCCCTTCCCTTTGCTTTCATCTCTGCTTGGCTCACTAGGGACTAAACTGTGGTGAGGATGCGGGAGTGACCAGATCTGTATGGGTTTATGTCCTCTGATAAAGTAAATCAGTTGTTTTGTGTGATTGAAACGGAATTTTTCAGTTGATGAACTCCTCCAATGTAGTTTAGTGCTGATGCTGGTGAGTCTGTAGCGAAATTTGCTATTGAGGTCATGCGATTCAGCGTAATCGTTGCATAGCATGCTGTGGTTCTGTGCTCTGCCCAACTTATATTCATATGTGAGGAGAATGACATCGAGGGGGTGGGAAGGTAGTAGAAATTCACGCGCGCAGTTACCTGTGACATTCTGCTAGAAACTGCTGAACGAGAATGAGCTTTCATGTCATGCTGCAACACTTTTTGACTTAAACATGAATTAATTTGATCATTCTTTTGGTTGAACACAAGAGATGATTTATGTTTAGTGTATTTATATAGCTGTTCTAACATTCCCCAGTTTAGCTATTGCTCGTACAAGATCTATTCATCTAGCTAAACACACCTTGACAGGGCCAACACTTTATATTCCTTCCACTCATTAAATTAATGGTCTATAATACCTGTGTGAATTCTTAAGGCTGATCCTGTTGCATTTGAAACAGTAATTTTGTTTGCTGAAGTTGAATTATGACTAAACTCATTCTCTATTAGGTGCTGTTCCTTGCGCTTCGTTGAAGTTAATTACTTCTGTGGTGTTTGTTTCATCTAAGATGAAATATAGTGTTGGAGAACCATGCACTTACTTTTTTGCCAAATCTGATCTTAGGGCATTATTTTTTAAAAACAATCTGTGTGATCAAACTAAGTATTATTATTATCATTCAGGCCTACTGCTGCTACAGGCAAAACAAACTGCAAGAAGCTCTGGAGCTTTTAAGAGGTCAAGAAGAAACTTCAGCTGTTGTGCAGTTGGAATCCCAGATCTTTTACCGACTAGGAAGAATGAATGATTGTATGAGTAGCTATGAGAAGCTTCAGAAATTTAAAATTGACTCAATGGATCTGAAGATAAATATCATTGCTGCTCTGGTTGCTGCTGGAAGGGCTTCTGAGGTGCAGGCAGCTATGAAGGCGCATAAGGTTGATCTTACCACAAGAGCACTCAGGGATACTCGTAGCTTTGAGCTCGCATACAATTCTGCTTGCTCCTTGATAGAAAACAAGAAGTACTCTGAAGCCAAGGAGCAGTTGGACTTGGCTAAAAGGTGAGTGTCCTAGCGTAGTGATTGCTAAAATGAATGTGTCCCTTCAGTTTACTGAACTAATTCTTTCATTTGCACATTCTTGAATTCAAGGAAAACCAGTATTTTTCAGTAGTTAACTAGTTTAATTGTTTCCATAAAAAAAGGCTAAAATATTCCTACACAATCCCATATATTCTGTTTATGGAGATGCCTCAGCTAGTGAAATTATGAAGGCCATTCGGCCTTGATGCGTAAACAGTTGGCTGGATTATAATTTCGTCTTGTTTGCTCTGTAGAATTGGGAAAGAAGAGCTTATGGTGGAAGACTATGGCGACGCAGAGATTGAATATGAATTAGCTACCGTGTCTGCTCAGCTTGCTTATGTGCAGCAGGTAACTAAATCTGGAGAAACTCTCTTACATAAGCCAACCACTATTCTATTGATTTCTTCATCATATTTTCAGCTACAAGGACAATCTCAAGAAGCTATGCAGACCTATGTTAATATGATAAACGGGCAGTCAGCTGATCCATCATCACTTGCCGTGGCAACAACAAACCTTATTTCACTAAGAGGTACAAAAGATACTGCAGATAGCTTGAAGAAGCTTGATCGGCTTATTGGAACAACTACAGCTCCAAACCAGTTGCATCTTGTTGAAAACCTTGACATCAAGTTATCCCCAAGGCAGAAAGAAGCTCTGTATTCTGCACGTGTTCTTCTACTGCTCCATGCAAATAAAACTGATCAGGTTTGTGTATGAAAATTTCATTCATCTCCTGCTTCCCATTTGTGAAGAAATCACCTATTTGAAAATGAGTGGTGTAGTGGAATCATTCTGTTATCTGAATTTCGCTTCTCATACTTGTGAGATTTCTAAACCTTATTTTCAGATAAAGTTATTATAATTCTAACCACTAGCAGTGGCATGAACGATGACTGACAAGTCATATCAAAATAGTTTTGCCTTTTTAGTTAAGAAACTAGCAGTTGTCATTGGACTGCAAAGTAGCATATATGTTGCTAAATTGGATTTGTTGCATGCTCATGCTGAACCTCTTTCCTGACATTTTAGCAAGGCCCTACAATTAGTCAGTTGAACATGCTACAAATTTTGTTTTCAAATTGGTATAACTGGAATCATTGTGTGTTCAGTCCTTGACTAAATGACCATGATCAATATAATATATGTTTGACTGTATAATGAAGTTTGCATTAAAAAACATGTGTTTATATGATCACCTCATTGGAAAATTATTATCATCATCAAAACCCTTTTCATCTGTTTGGGTGGGCTTTTTTTGTGAGCCTCTCAATGTTTGCTCATTTCTGTTCTTATTTTTTCCCCTGAAGGCACACGGATTGGTCAGTGGACTCCTTGGTATGTTTCCAGATAGTTTGTTCCCTGTTTTACTTCAAGCCGCTGTTCATGTGAAAGAAAAGAAGGTTCAGAAAGCTGAAGATGTTCTTAGCCAGTATGCTGAGAAGCATCCTGAGAATTCTAAAGGGCTGCTCCTTGCACTTGCTCAGATTGCTGCTAATGCCAACCATTTTCAGCTTGCTGCTGACTCGCTATCCAAAATACCTGACATCCAGCACATGCCTGCAACAGTTGCTACATTAGTGGCTCTTAAAGAGCGCCTAGGTGACTCCAATGCTGCAGCTTCTGTACTTGATTCTGCTATCCACTGGTGGAAGAATTCCATGACCGAGGATAACAAATTAGATATGTTAACACGCGAGGCTGCTGCATTTAAGCTAAGCCATGGTCGTGATGAAGAGGCTTGTTTGTTGTACGAGGAACTTGTGAAGAGCCATGGAAGCGTTGAAGCTCTGGCTGGGTTAGTGATGACTTCAGCACGCACAAACCTGGAGAAGGCTGAACAATACGAGAAGAAGCTGAAGCCATTGCCAGGCCTCAAAGGAGTTAATGTTGAGAGCTTGGAGAAGACATCTGGTGCAAGGCATGTGGATGGGCCCCAAGACATGAAGGTAGATGTTCCTGAGGAAGTGAAGAAGCAAAAGGCAAAGAAGAGGAAGCGGAAGCCTAAATACCCGAAAGGTTTTGATCCAGCAAACCCAGGGCCGCCACCAGATCCAGAGAGATGGCTACCAAGGAGAGAGCGATCCAGTTACCGTCCAAAGAGGAAGGATAAGAGGGCTCAGGTCAGAGGTGCTCAAGGAGCTGTGTCTAGGGAGACAGCGGGTACCAATGCGGGTGGTTCCTCAAAAGGAAGCCAAACCACCAGTTCATCAAAGGCACCAGCGGCAAATCCTGATCAGCCAAAAACTACCAACAAATCCAGGAAGAAGAAGTCCAGGTCTTAGATGAGAAGTTTAAGTTAGTAACACAGTACAAAAGAATATGTTCGTTTATCTTCTTGACGACTTGCAATTTTGGGCTGGGTTGCATTCAATTGCGGATTTGCTTTGCTTTTACACTAATGTTTCAAGCGACTGAGACTATTGAAAATTTTGCTGAGATGTGTTTCGGTGGTTGCCCCATTAGAATTCTATTTTAATAAGTTAATAAACCTTTAATTGATTTCGTGGGAGGATATGGTAACTCTTACTGCTTTTAGATTCCGCGTTACCTCAGGTCCCTTGTGACTGTTTATTGTTGCTGCTAATGCGATCACGACATGTTGTTCTATCGTGTTAGCTGCTGAGGTAAACTTGTTCGTGCCGGTCCAACAGTGCCAGTTGGATGCTGGAAACAGTTCGGCCACAAACCACTTCCAGAAACTCTGAACTCACTTTTAGAAACTTTACATCCATTCAAATTGTGAGATGTCTAGGCTGTTTGGATATCGTACAAGGGAAAAAGCCGTAACTGTTTACATCATTAACTGAGTCTACGCGATCACTACTTGCTTTGGCTAACTGAAGAAACAAGCAGCCGGAGCCATGAGTGCGTGCGGTGCAGCTAATGCGACGGGAACCAAGAACGCTGTTGACATGGGAAGCATGCAGGGCGCCGGCGCAGCGGCGACGAAGCCCTGTCCAGCGTACATGGCCCGCGGCTTCCGTAGTATCTGCTCCGTGTCCATGTCGTTGCTGCCAGTACTGCTCCTCTCGCCGTCATCGAGCCGCTGGTCGGCTTGCGGCGGGCGACGCTCCTTGTGCTCGTCCCAGCGCTCGGCGGACGTCGCGCGGCCGATCGGCCACTTACTGCTGCTGACGAGGGAAGGTGTGCGTGAAGACGACGACGACGAAGCTGGGCTCACTGCCTTCTTGTGCGCGTCCCACTTGTCCATAGAGTCGGCCTGGCCGTGCTTGGGTGGCGGCGAGGTCGCGGTCTTGCACGGGGATCCCTGTGCGGCGATGCTCCTGACGCTGTCGACGGCGGAACGAGGGCCTGATGACGAGGCTGAGGGTTTTTCGCTGGCCGGCTTGGTCGTCTTACGGGCGTCCCACTTTAGCTCCCCTTTGCCAACTAGTGAACTAGTTAGTGCCAACTAGTGAACTAGCTATTAGTTGATCATGAACTAAAAATTAATCCTCCCATTAGTGCACCTGATTGGTCCTTGTATCCAAAGCAGGCCCTAAGACACCTATCAGATGGGTGTGTCAAATAAGGACAGGTCATGACTAACGTGAATTACATTGTTCTTCTATTGGGGACTTGGGGCCAAACAATAACCCTTACTTGAGAACAAGCCACAACTGGAACGTCCCACATACCACAGGCTGACACCACCAGTGTTGCCCTGGAACGTCCCACATCCCAGTCTCTCTTGGCAGCACCAACAAGGCGAGTAAAAGAGTAGCGATACCGAGTAGGAGAGGAGTGCAAGCCATTGGGAGAGATCTACGAGGTCAGTAAACACTTAACGTGAATTCTTCATTTCTTATGAGCTTGTTACATGGATGGAGTCGTAATGTGGCTTGGAGAGCGGCTTTGGAAGGATGGCACAATAAGCACGTCGAATAAGGCACAATAAGCATACATCAAAATTCATTCTTGCAATGCATCCAGGTCTTTGTTGCTAGCGAAAATTTGCATCCAAGTTGAATGGACACCGGTTGTCAAAAAATATATTAATCTCAGAACTATGAAGTGCAGTCAATTCAGCAAAGAGACATACATTAATAATCACGTTACACAGACCAACTGCTTCTCCTTAACCTACTACAGTCTACAGAGTGTCCACGATGATCTCCCGCAGCGCGCGTCTTGACGCCTCCACGTCGCGCCGAGCAACGAGCGGGTGGGAGAGCAGCTGACCCACCGTGGCGCGCCGCGCCGGATCCTTGTGCAGGCAGGCCGCCACGAAACCGCGCAGCTCCGCCGACGCCTCCGCATCCTGTGGCACGGACGGAGGCTCCCCTTCGCAGATCGCCTTCTCCAGTTCCTCGTCAGACGGACTCTTTACACCGGGCAAGAGGGAGAGTCGCCCCAAGAAGAGCTCCAGGACGGTGACGCCGAGGCCCCAGACATCGGCCGCCATGGCGCCGTGCGGCCCGGCGTGGGCATTGCGCGCGAACCGCTCGGGGCTGAGGTACCTCGTGGTGCCGCCGGTGATGGGGACCTGGAGGCGCTCGCCGGAGCCGCCGTAGACGATCTTGGAGAGGTTGAAGTCGCTGATCTTGATCTCCCCGCGGGTGTTGGCGAGGAGGTTGTCGGGCTTCACGTCGAGGTGCGCCACGCCGCGGGAGTGGAGCTGGGCCAGCGCCACGACGCAGTGCGCGGCCACCTCGGCGACGGCTGCCTCCGGGATTCCCTGCCGCCCGCGCCGCCGCAGGAGATTACCAAGAGACCCGGCGTCCATGTACTCGAGCACGAACGTGGCCTTGCCGCCGGTACCGCGGAACAGGGCGTGGAAATCGACGACGTGCGGCGCCCCAGCGGCGCGGCGGAGCACCTCGGCCTCCTCCTTCACGACGCGCGGGTCCGGCTCGAACGACTCCTTGAGCGCGAAGACCGCGCCGGTGCGGCAATGGCGTGCCTTGAAGACCCTGGCGAAGCCGCCCTTGCCAAGGTCGCCGATCCAGTAGAGGTCCGACTGCCGCAGCTCCTCTGGCGGCGGCGGCGGCGCTGGAGCCGCCACCGGCACGGAAGCGGCCGTCGTCCTCAGCTGGTGCGGCGGAGCGGCACTGACCCGGCGAAACAACTCGTGAGGCATCATCATCTGGATGACGGAGCAAGCCATCGGATCGGATCGGACGCGCTGTGGATGGAGACGAGATGCAGGAAGGCGGAGGGCTGCAAATATGTGCGAGAACAAGATGAGAGAAAGCAATCGAGTTGCTGGGGATTTATGGCAATGCAAGGTCGGCGGGCTCGCTGATTTTGGCGCGCACCCTGATCGTGATCGACTTCGACTCTGAGTCGAAGAGGGCTACACCGGTGGCCGCGGGAAATCTTCAATCCGACTCTGATCAGCTGTTGGAGTTCCCGCGTCTCCCTTCCTCCTATTTTGTCCCCCGGAATTCGTTTCTTTCAGGCCGTGACGCACAGACACGTGTGGCGTGTCCGATCAAATTAAATACTTTTCCGCGGTTAAAAAAACATCGAATCGATGTGCTTTTAAATACTTTTTTGGGATTTAACAAAGGGTATTTTCAGAATTGGATATATTGCAAACAAAGTCAAGGAATAAGTTAGGTGATAGTATTTTGGATGATTGTCTAGTCACATTCACCGAGCACGATATTTTCGTTTAAATGGATGGATATGAAATAATTGAGACATTCATGTTATTTAGAAAGTGGCATTTAAGGTTATGTTTAAAACAATTTTATTTCATTTAAACTATTTATGTTGTAATTTCCTAACTCAGTCTTAGAATTTAAGGCTTGGAATAGAAGTGTTTTACCGAATTAGAATAAGTACAATTTTAATGATTGAGAAATGGTTTACCGACTTGTATAAGAATTTTTGTGGCATACCTTGTGGTAAAAATCCAAGGGCCACCACTGCATAGAATTCTATTTTAATAAGTTACTATATAATCCTTGATTTTTCATGTGTGAAAATGGTCGGTTGGGAAAGGTTGTCAGAAAAAAGCGCTCATCTTTTTTGTTTTGGATGCATTCTGTCATGACCCGTGAAATAGGGCCCGGAAGGACAGGCCCGATAGGCCTAAGGAGCGCCGGTGCCGCCCCGGCCTCAAGGCTGCGCCCCCCCGCTGCCGTCCCTCCCTTCCGCGGATTCTTCGGCAACTAATTCTTCGGCTCAAAAAAAAAAAAAAAAAAAAAAAATTTCGGAGAAAAAGAGGGAAAATATCTAGGATTATCTTTAGGTGTTTTTGGTGTGCAAGGGATATATCTCATCTATAAGGGAGACCCTTATTAGAAAAATAAATAAATAGGACATGCTTGTAAAAGGTATTCCAATCTATAAGGAAATCTTTAGAGGATTGCTTGAGATACAAGTCCCACTAAATTTATATATATAAGTAAGGGTGTCTCAGTAATCTTTCGGGACAACAAGCAATAAAGAAATTTTATCCCAATCTCCCACTCCTCCTCCCTCTCCCCCCGCCCCCCCCCCCCCGCCCCGCCGCCGCCCCCCACGCCGCCCCCCGCGCCGCCCGGGGCCGCCGCGCCAGCGCCCACCACCGCCCGGTGCGGCCACGCCGCCCCCTCCACCATCGCCGCGCCTCCGCTCTCCTCCCCCACTCCATCCTCTCCTCCCAATTCCTCAATCCACGTGTCAAGCCCGAATCCGACACATTCATATTTATCTAAATTCATGTGTGTTAGAGTGGACTTGTATTCACATAAATCACCTAAATCCATTCATGTGTGTTGGAGTAGATTAGGATAAAGGTTAGTTTAATTTTACCCTAATCCGCTAGCACACAAGTGCTTCAAAAATGTCTGTAAATTCTGAGAGCCCTGCGGGTCTTTGGTCGTCCACGCTGGCCGATCTTTGTGAGAGAAAGACCGTTGGGTTACGGGCGGCCGGGTCTGGCTGATGCTTTGAGAAAAATATCGCCGACCTGGCTGGCCGATAAAGCCAAGCGAACAGGGCCTACTCACTTTCAGAAACTGTCACATCCCTTTGCGAGAATACATCTAGAATGCATGCTCATCCTTTCAAATGAGTTCGAATCAATTAGCAAAGATGTTACAATTAAAAACATTTTGTATGGAAGATTTGAATGGGATTGGGGAGGCACCGGCGCTTGCAACTTTACTTGTTCTTTTGTAAAAAAAAAAAAAAAACAACAACTATCTGTTCGCTTCTTTGTGTGGGGGAAAAGATAAATTCCCAAAGGGCAGGCGCGAACCCAACGGCCCACGGCAAAACCTGCAAAATTCGTTCGCCGTCCGAACCAAGCTGATGCACGGCCATGGCCTTCGTCCTCAATCTCCCCTCCTCGCCCGCCGCCGCCGGTTTTCCTTACCACCGGCGACGCTCCGGTGCGTTTCTCCCGCTCTTCCCTCCCTCCCCGTTGCTTGCGAATAAGAGTTTCTGATTTCTGACCCTGGCGGTTTGCGACAGCAGCCTCGAGCTGGCGCGGCGGTTCTGGGTTCGCCGGCAATGCATGGCCCGGGTTCTCAGCCAGGCGTGGCTCAATCGCCGCTTCATGCCCGCCGCTTTCCAGAATGGTACTCTATTAACTGGCTATTTGTTTACTTATTTGTTTCTTGCATGTGGTTTAGGTGATGCGTTTCTTGATTTCTTCCGAGTAGAATGTTAGATCCCCTGTGCAATCTATGCATAACTCGTTTGCTCGATAGCTTGATATGCTATAATTTCACACACCAGTTTATGACTTGGAATGGAATCTGACTGGCAGAATTATCATTCTCACTGACCATACCTTCAGCAGGGCAGCAAGAGAACATGTTCAGTGGATCCAAAAGTTTCTCAAAGTGAGGCAGAAGGCATGTTCAGTGGCAGCCAGAGTTCTAGGAGATTCATATGGAGCAAACACAGGACCAAGTTCCTCACCAATTACTTGATGCAGCAGGCTTCAGATCGTAAGGGAAAAGACGCACTGTTCAAGGAGGATACCCTGCGAGAAGTTGCAGAGGCTGTTTCTCAGTGGTTTCAGCGTGAGTGCTGCGTTGCTGATGTTCATAGGAAGTTGACAGCTATGAGGGAGAAATGGAGAAGGGTAGAAAGGATTAAATCACTTGGTTCTGCATCGATGGATTCAGGGTTTCTGAATAGGCCTATTCAAGACTATGATGAGCTTTCTTTCATCTTCGGTGATGGATATGATCCATCAGCAACTGAAATTCAGCTGGAAAGGGATCAAAACACTCACTCTGACGATAGTAAGATTTCTGAAGATCCCATGGAGCAGAATATAGCTAATGATGAGGATATCCGCTACTTAGTTCTGAAGATTGGAGAGCTAATAGATGTTGTGAAAAGCTTGAAGCCCAGAGACTTTGCCGAAGACTTGTGGAAAGCGATTACAGCTTGCAGCTACAATGAGAGGATGTCAATCACTGCATTCGAATATTTTCTGAAAAATGAGGTCGAAGGCAAGATTTTCCTTGTGCGTAGCCCAGACCTTCGCAAGGAATGGTTGGCCAAGTTCTTTTCTAGCCTTCTGTAACTATTCTTGATTGTTTTTATCCAGCATTTAGGTCGGTATTTTTAGTTTACTTTTCTTTGCATTGGGAATCACACTTTTAACTATGGTATGAACACCATATTGTGGAATCCCTTAAGTTTGTACTAAAAGAATACCCTTGCACACAAGAACAATGGCTAAGGATGTGATTTATTTTCCTCCAGTACCACTAAGGTCAAATGTCAATTCTTACAAACATTCATCAACTGCGAGGGGCAGTTCTAGAACTAACACAGTAGTACAATCACAGTAAAACGTACTCAACACTGCACAACTAAAATCCTATACGCCATTTGAGAAGGCTGATACAATTGCTACAGATGGCAACCTAACCCTGCATAGCTAAAAGTTTACACACAATATGTGACAAAGCTGCTACAGTTGCTACAGATCAACCTAATCTCTACTTGTTCAACAAAGAATCAACATCAGGAGTCACAATAACATGCCGATTCTCAACCTCTCCAAGTAAGCAACAATGTTTGTCTCGAGTGTTCAGAGCTACTACATGTTGCGTCATCCTAGTTTCTGCTCCTGGGCTCACCTGCAGCGAATGAAGTTAAGCAAAAAAATATATGCAATATCTTGCTAAGCTCAAAAAGATGAGAAATCTGTACACTGACATCAAACATGATATCTCCTAACTTCATTTTGATCTTGCCGCTCTTGTATACCAGCATTTTTCCCAAATAACCCTGAGGCAGCTGCTGCAAGTTGGATCCTTCCTTCACTTCCTTGACAGTGGCCTTTCCTTGTCTTTCAACTATACTGGTACTGGACGACCTTCTAGGCAAAGGAAGAGATTTTGGGAGCTGGAAGAGGAACATTCTTTCTTTGCTACCTTGTTGCTGCTAAAGGTTGCAAGTGAATAATGTGAGTGTTCAGACATTATATATATATAACTTTGCAGAGCTCAGAATTTTGTTGAGCGCAACAAAGATCATAAGTTCATACAAGCAAATCAAGCTCCTCCGCTGGACGTGTTAAAGCTTCGCATTCAATTGAATCTGGCAGAGTCTCCTGCAACTCAACATTGTCACTACCATCATCGTCATCGTCATCATCACTGTCTTCTTTGTAAAGCATTCCTGTCAAGAGTTGAATGTTCCCATGAAAATTCTTAGCGGAATGTATTGTTGAGAAGAACAGAGAAGCTTATGGATCTTCATATTCACCTGAATTAACAGGAACAGGGAAGGATCTAGGAATTTGGAGTGGCTTCATTGACACAGAAACAAGACAAGACAGAGCACAGAAGACAAGTTCATAAGTCTGCCAACAAACACATGGTGTTTTATAATACAGCAAGGTTACAGACAGGTTCTTGCCTTCTTGGGGCACTCACCAATTGATTGTCTTTTTGCATTCCGAATTGCACGGGTGACAAGCTAAAAGCATCTGCAGAAGGTGGTGTCGAGGGGGGATTCCGCGTTGCACGATCACCTACAAATGATATGTTCAGTCCAATTATTTTGGTATTACTGACTAAATCTATGACAGTACAATACATGCTCTTGTATGTACATTTGTTTTGATCTGATTGAAAAGGCATGTTTTTTTCCTAACAGTAGGATCTCGGGGCAGTAAATACCTTCTGTATTTAGCGAACTTTTTGCAGCCACTTGGCGAGTCTGAAAAGAACAAATATAAGTTCAGATATGGAAAGAACATGCTCCTCCTTTTCTTTCCACGCTAACCAAACTACAATGCTATCTGAAATCATGATACGGCAATTGGATAACCAGTTACCCACCCTCAATATCTTCATCAACTCTTCATCAATTGGCTTAGGGTTTTCTTGCTGTGGTGGCCTGAAACAGAAAAATGTGTTGCACTTATGGTAACTGTAATACAGTTGATGTAAAAAGACCTGAGCGTCACCATTAGCAGCCAAAGACAGAGAGATTACTTCCCTTCAAAAAAAATAAAAAGATAAAGAGATTACTTTTGTGCACTCTTCTTTGGCTTCTGTGGAGGCACCTTCGGTTTAAACTTGAGCTTCTGAAGGGATGAAGAGACAGAAGTACAGAAAGATGTTAACACGCAGCATTCTTCTCGACAATTCGCTGGGCCATAGAATAGAAAGACGAAATTAAAACTGGTGAACCACCTTCACAGCACGACGAACTGGGCGACTTGTCTTGGAGCTACCATCCGCATCCATTTCTCTTTACTCTGTCAGAGATAATTAAGAACCTAGTTAAGCTCTTGTGTTTAGAGAGAAGCGGTTAACATTTTTTCCCATACCGAAGCATGCGCTTCCCTGTCTCACTAGCAGTGTCTAGTAAATCTAATCTAATAATCCTCTCCGTACCTCTCAGTTCTGGCACCTGAAATTCTTTCAGCCTTTTGTATAATTGTATTATATCATGAGGAGTCATTTTATAGTCACCCTGCCGTACGGTATGTGCAGGTTTTCGAAGGATCTACAGTATGCACTTCATCTAGAACTACAACCTCCCCGCCCAAAAATCATGCTGTCCAGAAGTTGACCCCGAGTGTTGGAACTGTGCAAGGAATCAAGACCCTGAGTCGCACGACAAGCACACTGAGTGCTCCTCGATCCCCATGGCGCGAAATCAAACCTATCACACTCTACAGTCTGCGCCCAAGAAATTCGATTTGGTTTCGGAGCTCGACAGCGTAGAAACCAAGAAAGAGGCAAGCATAGAATTCGCCACTGATAGGAGTAATCTTCAGCTAATCCCCGGCCCCCTGGATTAGAAACACGCGTACCTGGCTGCAGCAGAGAGTTGTAGCGCTGCAAGAGCTAGCTAGAGCTCTCTCGCCGCCGGAGAAATGGCCGCTCCCGAGCTGCAGACCTCCTCCTCCTGCTGCTGCTGCTTCGAGGCGTTGAAGAGGGAGGGAAAAAGACAGGTGGTACTGGTAGTGGAGTAGAACAGTTGCATGGTGGACCGGCCGGTACAGGGTCCCATGGTTCAGTGAAAGCGTCCTCCAGAAACGTGTTCATCCAGCGAGATGGAGGATATCAGGGTCGGATCGGATGCGGCGTGGGGTGCAGGGGAGACGGTAAGCACAGGTGGGTAAGAGACACGTGCTGAGCCGTGGTTTAAGGTGTGTGATTGGAGCCTGTTTTGGGCTGGACGGGCGATCGGAATACCCGAGAGGAGGAGACCTGCTGGCGCCGGATTTGTGAGTCGGTTAAGTCCGCCGCGGCATCGGAGTAACTGAATGGAACGAAGACGTTATCTGTCACTCGTCGGCAGTCCGGCGGCCGACAAGTCTTTCGGCCCGATAGGATCCTGCCGAGCTGCTGATATGGCTGTTGATCTGTGGGGGCCGGACCGGAGGCGCCCGTGAGCAGCCAGCGTGCCGCGAGCGCCGCCCGTGCTCAGCACCCGCGCCCACACAGGCCCCAACCCTGACGACGAGGTAGTCGAGGAAACATTCTGTGATTTTTTTTTGAGTTTCAGAAGAGCAATTATCCTAGGACAAAGAGAGTATGTTCGTAGATCCTGCCCAATGGTGCCCATAGCAGCTTAAGTTCCCAAAGAGGGCATATAACTAGATCTCATTTCTTTGATTCATAGAACCAGTATCAAGTGCAAGTGCAACGTGTTCCCAGAACCATGAATGTACGGCCTCTCCTTTTCTTCTTCCATCAATTGAATTTTGGGCCTCAGATTTCCAACATTTTTTTACATCATACTCCCTCCGAGATGGTATTAGAAGTCGTTTTGGACAAGGTTTGAGTCAAACATCGGGAATATAAATCATAAATAACTTTTAAGTTGTTGAGTTTGTAAATGTAAAAATTATATGAGTAGATTTGTCTTAAAAAAGTATTTTGATAAAAGTATACATATATCACATCTCCATAAATATTTTTATAATAATAAGAGGTCAAAATTGTGTTTTGCGCAGACCGTGTCGCTGTCCCTAAGTGACTTCTAATACCATCCCTAGGAAATATATATTCTAGCTAAAACAATAACATAGCAAGTTTTCTTCATTTCTCATTCTCTTCTCAACTGTATGTCCTTTATTTTGTTTAGGGCTTTGCTCTTTCTTCTTTTTTTGCTCATGATATTAATTTATGTCGTGCGTCATGTGCATATAATTCATTGATTTCTACCGTGTTCCCGCATATAATTCATTGATTTCTACCGTGTTCCCCCACCCTCCGTGCAACCGATGAAATAACATTCCCTCACAAAAAAATTAATGATGAAATAGCAGGGAGCTATAGAGTTTCATATATATTGGAGAGTCCTGCCACTAAATGTCATTAGCCCTGTCTCAATGGGTTTTATGGAGAGGTTTCATATACATTTAATAGGGTGCCACATCAGCTTTTTGCATGGGGAAGAGAGAAGGAAAAAAAGTTTCATCTTGGTGAAACTCTCTAGCGTTGTTTCCAATGTCTATGAAACCATATAAAACTCGCATTGAGAACCTCCGTTCGTTTCATCCCTGTGGTGCTCTATATGGGGAAGAGAGAAAATGGAGAGGTTGTGGAACCTACAAGTCTAAAAATAGTCTATGAAAGTGTGCATGAAACTACGCATTGAGAGAGAGCCTATTTTATATCAAAGTTTCACATTTTTGAAAATCGGAAGGTGAAAGCATCCATTGAGACTGACCTTAGCTCATTGATCTACTGGAGGACAACGATTGCGTTGTGGTCCGTTTATCCATCTAGAGTGAAAACAAAAAAAGAATTACCATATTAGTATAAGCGTCTGCCGAGAAATCCTCCTCATGAGTGGCCATTAAGGAGAGTAATTGCTCGTAGTGAGTAGACCCACATATAATAATAGGTGCAACTCAATGAATTAGATCAACCTTATGTACATCTAGCACCTTTTTCTTGGCTTACAAGAGAGAAAAAAAAAAAAAAGGCTCCGTGGAGAAGAGAGAGTGGTAGTAGTATTTTCTGGGGTTCCTGTGTGGAGATCGACTCGAGATGGCACCTAGAGACAAGAGAGAGTGGTAGTATTTTCCATCCCTTGTGTGGAGAGAAGAGATAACTCTATGCTATGATCTTGCAAGAGATCATCAATGATTCGTCCCTCAGTTATTGTACGTGAAATATCCACAATCTTGATGTCTTCAATCTGAGTTCCACCAAATAAATTAAGGTTCGACTTTTGCGCCCCTAAGTAAGCAACCCCAAAAAATCTTCTTCTTACTGTCCGAGATTTTTTAAATCATGTTACATGAATACCTCTAGTGATATTTGGAGATGAACTTATTGTAATCCCACAAGAAAATAGTAAAAAGAAGATTTGGCAAGCATGGTTTTATGGTTTTTATCTCGGTCTGGAAGTTTTTGCATATTAAAATCTAATGTCTTTGGTTGACGTGATGATTGCTTTCGATTAGTTGTTACTGTTGCTATATATCCGCCACTCTAACATGTCTTGCATATGTGAATGCCGAAATTATTGCTTCCATTATCACTCGCAAGCTCTGTTAACCTAACGATCCCAAATAGTGCCGATCATGTTCCGCAAAAAAAAAAAAAAAAAAAAAAAAGAAGTGCCGATCATGGCATGGAGTTTGTTTTTCTTCTCTTTACTTAATCCCACAAAAAAAAAGTGAAAGAAGATTTGGTGAGCGTGGCTTTATGGTTTCTTGGATCGGAGGTCTTTCGTATTAAAATCTAGTGACGTGATGATTGCTTTCAACTAGTTGTTACTGTTGCTATATGCATGCCCTACTTAGACGTACGCTTGCATATGTAAATATGATTTTGGGTTGATTTCAGAGTGTGCTGAAATTAATGCTTCCATTACCATTGCGTGCATATGTAACGATCATGGCGTACGGGGAGTTTGTTTTTCTTCACTTTATTTATATTGCCATGCAAATTCATTGCGTTTATAGTAGGTCCTGTTTCATATATACAGGGGTAATTGTCACGTCAAGTCACAAACATGGCGCGTAACACGTTTTATTTTGCATACTCATTAACTCGTGCATTAGCGGTTCAAATATTTACAAAGCCAAGAAGATAATTCATTTTGGATCTTCCGTGGAAACTCAAATAAGACAAGTAGGCGCGCAGCATGAGCCAGGAGCACAATGATGAATAATATAACACTATGCTTTTGAACAAATCTTGTTCGAAGATCAAGCGATCTGGTTTAAAATTTTGGGAGTAAAACACGCGGGGGGCCGGCCACGGGGATTGTTGAAAATCAGGCATGAATAACTGAATAAGCACGCGTTGTTCCAGCTCGAGCTTGGCTTGTGATCATGAAGCAGCTTGCCATGTGATGTGATGTGTGTGTGTGTGTGTGACAGCCAACTCTTCCCCAGTGAAAAAACACTGCACCGGCCGGCCGGCGGCGCACCATTTACAAATTCACCAAACTTGGCATGGATATAAAATGTGGTTTCAGAATCATGACTATATATAGCGCTTACTACATATACTTATGTGCATGTGTTAAGTATATATATATCTACCATGCATTGCATGCATATATATATGAATCGATTTTTTTTTTTTTTTTTTTTTTTTTTTTTTTTGCCAACACAAAAGAGAGAAAGAAAAGAAAGGAAATAATTGTATGCATGGGGTACAAAATCATAGGGTGCTCTCCCTATACCAAATCACAAATCTCAAACTATGATAATCCTAATATATAATACTATAATCGATCGGCCAATCTTCTACTAGAAATATATCATGACGAAAAACCTAAAACTTCCTTAAACATACGGGAGAGCCCATACGCTCTGATCCTTCTCCACTGTGGCCGGCCGCCTTCTCCATTCCCACTGTGTCGCCGGCCGCCTACTTGTGCTGCTGCTCACCGGCGGACGAAGAACCACCCTCTTCCGTCGTGCCGGACCCGGACCCTTGTTCCTCTGATGGCGGCGCTTGTTGTCCCAGAGGTCCGATGTCAAAGCCAAAGAGACGCAGTCTGCCGTTGCCGGCCACGGCAGGTGCAGGTGCAGCCGACGACGACGGCTGCTCAGCTATAGCATTGGACAGCGCGAGCCTAAGGTCGGCCTCGCTCACGATCGGCGGCCGCGGTGTCCCTGCGGGAACGAGTTCTACACACCTCTTCTTGCTCTTGTGCACGATCGGCGGGCCAGTGTAGTGCATCCTCATGTGGCCACCCAGCGCGACCCCGGTGGCGAACACCTTGTGGCACTTCGAGCACGCGTGCGGCTCCTCCGCCTTGCGTCCACGGCGGAGCGCAGCGAGGTAGTCGCCACCGCCGCCGTTGGGTAGCATCATCATCCCCGCGGCCGCCGCCATAGCTTCCTCTTCCCTCTGCCTGTTCCTGTGCCCGGCGGCGTGGCCGCCGAGCCCCTGGTGCGTCGGGTAGGTCTTACCGCACACTTTGCAGCTGTACTCCCGCGGTGGCTGAGCGGGGAGGGGCAGTGGCACCAGCTGGTCGCCTTGCTGGAGCTGGACTGCAGCTGCTGGCGGTGGCGGCACGAGTGGCTGCTGGGCGAAGTGAGCTTTCTGCGATGCTGGAGGAGGCAGTGACACAGGCTGGCGGTGGACTTGTGGAACGGGAGCATGATCAGACGCCGCAGCCTGCTTGTCGTCGATGAGCCCAGCAGCACCAGCACCAGCCCCACCAGTGGAAGAAGGGTTTGCACCAGTGACCACAGCCGCCGCCGCCGCCACGGGCTCATCACAATGCATCGGCTGCGCAGTGGCGGTGGCGGTGGCGGTAGCGCTGGCGCTGCTTCCCTCGTCGTCCACCCCGGACAGATTGGTTTTGGTGGAAGAAGGCATCGGCGGCAGATTGGTCGTCGTCACCGCGAACGCCATGGGCACCGGCTCCAAGGGCTGCTGCTGCACTTGTGGAACCGCGACGATGGCCGTGGAGTGGCCCGTCGACTCCGAATTCAGAGAGGCCGCCGCGGCTGAAGCAGGCTTGCCCCCAGTACAGCCGCGCCTGCCGGTGGCGGCCCAGCCGCCAGTGAACGGCGCCGCCTGCGCCACGACATGGCGCGCGCCGCTCCCGCTCCCGCTGCCGTGGACCCTCATGTGGCCGTCCACTGCCTTGCGGCTGCTGAACCCCTTGCCGCAGACGTGGCACGCGAACTTGCGCGCGCCACCGCCGCCAGATGAGTTGCTGCGGTGGTCGCTGATCGTCCCTTCAGATTCGGACGAAGGCGTGATGGGCGACGCCGGCGGCAGGGGTGCACCGGCGCCGACGCGGCCGCCCACCGCGATGATGTCGTCCAGCCGGCGCATGCGGCCGCCATGCCGCGGGTGGACCTCGTCGTCGTCGTCGTCGGCCTCGCGACCGCACGACTGACGACGATCAATGCTATCGTCGTCGTCGGTGTCCGAGTCGGAGGACGAGTGGTAGTGGCCGGGGACGTACTCGCCCTCCTCGAGGTCGCCGTCCCCTATCCCTTTGCAGATCGCAGGTGGGGGCGGCGCGGCGGCGGGAGGACGAGGAGTCCATTGGATTGGGGTGTAGTAGGGCTTAGCTAAGCGATTTGCTTTCTTGGTGGTGTGGTGTGATATCTGCTTGTGGGTGGGCAGTGGGCTTAAATAGCGCGCGGAGCGGCGGGGGGCTGAGATGGTTGCGTGCGCGCGTCGGGGACGCGAGATTGCGCGGCAAGCAACTCGATCGATCCAGATCAGTGGGACTCCGCGCAGCAACAGGCCGGCAACAGCAACCGGCCCGGCCGATCGCTCTACGTCGTTGCAAAATATATCTGTTAAAAAGAATATCTAAAACCAAAATTAACCAGCACAGCAGCTGTACGTGATCTCTTAAGCCAACCAGGGAATACTTAGACTGGACTGATCCGTTCGTAGTAGACTGGAGATCAAGAAAGGAAACGACAGATCAATCTAGCCGACGATCGATGATCGGGTCGTTTAATTTTGTTAGCTATATTGTGTCAGCACAGAACGATTTCACCGCTCGATCGATCTAACCTGGACGCGCTCTTAATTCTTTCCATGTCGATCGATCGTGTGGTAGGTGTGATTTTTCGGGCTGACTTGGTTTCTTCTCTCCATACGACTTGATAGTTGTTGCCACACGAATGGAAAGTTTACTAGCTGTTCATCGTGCTATATATATATATACTCATATATATTTAGTGTGTTTCCATGTATAAATCGAGCTACTCTGGTGCCATGTAGTGTATAGGTTTGGTACCATTATTACTCTCTGTTTTAAGACAACCAGTAGTAGGCCACCAGTAGTCGTGTTTAGATTGAACTGGTGATGAGGAATTTACAAGGTGTGAGTAATCATGATCCATATTACTGCCTACCCGTCTTAAACTGATACGTTTGGGAGTTGGGATGGTGATATGAATCCAGCTACGATACGATACGGTAGGTGACGCTGCAGATGTGATTTGTTTGAGATTATCTCTCCTATATCTTCATGCTCCAGCCTAAATAAACGCGAGAAGATTTTTATTCTGGTAAAAGTTGCCTTTCTTTCAACAAGAAATTCTTACGGTGCAACCTGCTTGCTCCTGTGAATGTCTCAAAGGGAAAAAAAACTTATATACCCACTTTTTCCCCCAACCAAAGGGGGATTATATTAAGTTAAAACTACGCACAATAAATTCTCTAATTACATATGAAAAAATTGAAATAAAAATAAACATAGGAGAAAATTGAAATAATAAATAAGCAAAAATGCAATCCTTATACCGAATCCAATGACCAACCCCAAAACATTGGGCATGCTGCAAGATCCAATGCTTTGGAACCCGCGACACATCTGAATTCATAAAAGAATATCGGTAGTTGCATCTTCAGGAGCAATATAGGTTGCAGATTCATCACCTTCCAACATTGAATTCTTCTTCGCGACCCACGCGCTAAGATCGATAATCCGGAGTTGGTTTCTTCATTGGGGGCACCCGGACACACCCCTCCCCTTGAAGATAATGGCCACAACTTGGCCGCCTGCCGATGAAATCGACGCTTGCAATAGCGATCTCTCTTCATAACAATCATCGAGTCATCGTAGGAAACACGACCCCAACAAAAAATCATCTGATTTTGCTTGAAGACTTATTTGGACTAAACCCTAAACACCTGAAGAAAAAACTACAGAAAACTAAAGAGATGGATCCCATCCCATCCTCAAGTTACCCTCGGCGCATGCCTGAGAGGAAGAAGGAGAGGGACACTAGGTGCGGCGGTGGGCGGTGGCGAGGAGCATGAGTTGCGACAGGCGGCGGCTTGCGAGGCGGAGCGCTTTTCTCCAAGGAAATGAGCCTTTGTTGGTTAGGTTTCTCGTTATATAGCCACATTAGTCGTGGCGCCCACCGCGTCTCAATGCACAGCCTACGAACCGGCCATCACTATAGATCGACCCAATCTTGTTTGGGCATGTATAACCCTACAAACAAGTGTTGTTGCCCGTACCTATCACATAACACGTATACAACTTTTTTGAGAATTAACATGTATACAACTAAACAGGAAACTTAACTAGGGCACGTGTTACACGTGTTGCCCATACCAATTTTGTAAGAAGACCCCTCGTGGATAGTAGTAAATGGGGGAGAGAGGGAGAGAGAGAGAGAGAGAGAGAGAGAGAGATCATATCGACTTGGCTCGTGGATCGATGACAAAAGGACGGTTGTTCTAATGTTGTATGCCTCCAGCCTCCTTTCCAACCAAGGCTCAAGCTGATCCAGTGCGATGGTGAGCGGTCAACACAAGAACATTAAGATGGGGGATCTACCACCGTGACCTTGAAGGAGATGCAAAGAAGGAACAAATGAAGCCCAATTGAAGTACATCGATACAAGCTCAAGGTTATGGTGCTTGTTAGTGGGCCTTGGTTCACACCAGGCCATCTATGCATGATGATGGGTCCAAAGTACCTAAGGTAGTTCTAGGCTTCAAAAATCAAAATAGAAGAGGGTGACATTCATGATCTTGTGTGTAGCAAGAGCTTAACTTTAGTTAGACAACTTCCATATAGTGAAATTGGGCATTGTTACATGAATATAAGTATATCACTACAAATGCATGGAAGTAGGGAACAATAAAACACAATATACAAGAGATGGATGTGTGCTCTAGAGCTCGAGGGGGAGCACAATACACGTAGGAGGGAAAGAAGCATTGATGACAACGTTATTGTGCTTGATCTCGTCCTCTCCACACCGCATGCCGACAACGCATGGTCACCTTGGACCCTTGCACGGCTCTAGCCCCAACCCTATCACCATGACCCCCCTCTTCGTCTTGTGACTACCGTCAAGGCCATCTATAGCATCTCTACGTGTTCCTAGTTTGTGACGCACTGGCCCATGGACCAAGACATAGACGATTCATCACGTAATATGTGTGTGGGCTCTTCCTAGACACTAGATATCCGAGGCAAGGGGCGGGGGGGGGTGTTTGCAAAGAGGCAAGGGAGATGGACGTAGGCGGAGTTCTACCGGTGACAAACAACGGAGAGGGAGTGCGGCCAAGTTGGTGTAGACTGTGGAGGACATGTACAAGGGAGAGGAGACAATGTTAGACATGGGCAGATGTGTGAGGATGGAGGCCAAGAAGAAGAGCATGGAGAGGGAGGCCTCCATGATGCCTGTCATGACATCGACACTACATGAACCCACCCCGCAAAGAGTACTAGGTGGTCACATGTGACAGCCACTACTAGATAACAGATTTTCGGTGGTGGGCAAAATAGATTTTCGGTGGCGGTTTTCCTGCACGCCACCAACGTAGGGTCACCGAAAATAAATGAACTTCGGTGGCGGTTTTTTTGCCCGCCACCATTAATACAAAAAAAAATATAAAAAAAAACCCTCGAGCCCGCAGAGCCCATCCAGGGCCCGTCCGCGAGCCCATCCGTCATCGCCGGGCGTGCCGCGTCGCCGCCCGCCGCCCGGCCATCCGCGACTGCAGATCCGGCCACCACGGCCGCGGATCAACTACCGTGGCTGCAGATCCGGCGAGCTCGGGGAAGGGCCGCCTCGACCAGCCGCCGCCGTACGTGCCGTCGGGATGCGTGAGCGGATCTCCGAGGAGGGGAGTAGCCGGGCCGCCCGCGCGCCACGCTCCGACCCGCCCTCCGCGCGCCGGTGACCCGGGGAAGGGGCCGCACCACGCACGCCCTGGATCTCGATCGTGGGAGGGGAGCCCGCCACCGCCGCCCCGAGATCCACCGGGCCTCGGGCCCTCGAGATCCGCCACCTCCGCCGCACGCCCGGCCCCGTGGTCGCCTGGTAGAGAGGGCCGGAGAGGGAGAGAGAGGGACCGGAGAGGAGAGAGGGCCGGATTGAGTGAGGGGGAGGGAGAGGGGATGAGGGTTCGGGGGAGGGATGGGACGCGACCGGATCAGTAGTCTGCGAAACCCTAAGTCCTCCCTCTCTCGTATATATACGTGTATGGAGTTTGGGCTCTTTTCTGGGCTTTTGGGCCGGGTGGTTGGGCCACATTAACCGTGGCGGTTTTTATACCGCCACGGTTAATCGATTTACCGTGGCGGTTATAAAAACCGCCATGGTTAATAAAAAATAACCGTCATGGTTAATCATAATATTAACCATGACGGTTTTTTAAAAGCCCGCCATGGAAAATGATTCTGAAGTGTCTTGTAAAATCAATTCTGTAGTAGTGAGCGACATGCTGCTAGGGCCTTCACGTCCCCTTCATGCTAAATGGCATGGACTCTAACGTAGTGCTAGCCAGTTTGTGTGTGGAAGAACCCATTAGAGTGTGCGACATAAGACACAAGTGCCACATAGGGGGTTATTTGGTGGCACACTCAGCCGGATACGAACGCCAGGTGAAGGTCATCGACCATATGAAATGACACTAGTAGAGAGATGACTTTCGGTACACACATTTAGTCTCGGTTATCCTAAAGTTCAAAACTAAAGGGAGCATTATTGTTGAACCAGTGCTAAAGGGTGACCTTTTTGTCCCAGTTGGTGTTACCAACTCGAACTAAAGGTCTACCACCCGGGATTAAAGGTCCCCTATGGGTCAATTTAAAAGGAGTGCGCCTAGTACTTTATCACATGTGGTATGCAACTTAGTTGGTAAGGAATCTATGCACTATGCAAGGGATCTTGGGTTTGAATCTCACATATTACAAGAGAGGACGCCAAGATTTCACTTATTTTTTTTCGTTGTGAAAATGGACTTTAGTCCCGATTGCGTGACCCGGAATTAAAGGCTGAGACCTTTAGTACCGGATGGGTAGTCTCGGTTTTAAAACTGGGAGTAAAGGAGGTTGGGAACCGGGACTATAGCCCCTTCTGTACTAGTGTGAAAAGGGCACTAAACAAACATAAGTGGTTTTGAAATATAATTAAAAAGTTTATGGACTAATTGGCATACACATAAAAGTTCAGTGGACGCTGGTGCTTTTGACTCAACCACGGGTATTAGTCACTCCATGTTCAAAACAATATTCAAGTTACAAGTGTGCCCGACTATGGCTTTGCTTGTGGCTAAGGCTAGATGAAAAACTCGAAACTCGTTAGCTTGCTCGGCTCGTAGTTGTCTCTCAACTTGTTAGGATAACGAGCCAAGCGAAGATTTTAGCTTGTTGGCTATAATGATCCAACAGGAGCTACTCGCAAGCTAAATAAGCAACACATCCAGGAAAGAAAACAAATTTATATTAGTTTTGTGTTCGTGCATTATATATATGTTAGCACATATTGATTTTTTTTTTTCACTTGAAGGCGCTACATTTTGTGTATTATTACTATTCTCCAACTTCAGATAAATGCACATATTATATTTTGTGTATTTTTATATCGAATTTGGGAGCTTAACGAGTCGAAGTCGAGATGAAGTATTTGCTAATTATCTTAACGAATCAGAACAAGCCGAGCTAGCTCGTTATGCAGACCTACCTGTGGCGGGGCTATGGATGCAATGGACTACCTAGGCTTATGGGTGGACTACGCGCTTAATAGTGAATCTAAAAAAGTATATAAATAGCATTTTTTCCAAGGTGGAAACTTAGAGCAAGTGCAACAAGAACAAGTCTTGTTATGTATGCTATTTTTAGAACTATCTAGTCTCGCCATACTAGAAATATTGTTTGAGTTATATATATATTTTTACAGATTTTTCTATTTTAAAGGTTGGCTAAATCATACGTTTTGCTAACTATTTTTACTAACTCTACAGAGTTGCTCTTAGTTTGATATCTGGTGATCCAGCTTCAAGTTTTTGTTTAGCGAAATAGGGGGCTGCAAACAATTTCACCTACCCACTATATATGCACCGGATCGATCTGTTAGCTGCTGTGGTGCAAATATGGTATGTATTTCCTTGTTCCTGAGACTAAACAACTCATTTTGAATCTCTTCAGTTGTGCTGTCATCAGTCTATAAAGCTAGATTGTTGCTATGTGAATGAATGGCAATTAAATTAGCCAGGATTCATTGTCTCGTATATTTGCTTGAAACTTACACTTTTTACTTGAACATAGAATTCAGATCACAGCTCTGCATGCAAGCAGGTAGAGCTCTGGAAGCAAAGCCACCGCCGGTAGAGCTCAGCATGCAAGCAGGCTGAGTGACCAGGCATAGCTGCAACCCAATTACCCAATTCCACTTCCGCGCAGTTGTTAACAGCTCAGATCGGCCCAAAAGATTAATATCCACACGGGCTGATCAGCCCATGATACACAGTTACATGGCCCAAATCAGTGTTCCATCTTCACAGAAAAGCCCACGGAAATAAAAAAAAAAAAGGACAAGAGCAAAAAGCCAAGGCCCATATATATCGGTATTAACTTAAGGAATCGGATAGCCTGAAGACGCTGAATCGCTGAAATCGTGGCTCGTGTGGCAATCCATCTTCTCCCCGAAGCGCTGCTATCCTGCACAGTGCTCCAGCCTCGCGCTTCCATGGCTCTCCTCCGACTCCAAGAGCAGTGCTCGCTCCTTCGAATCTCCAGCTCCCACCACCCAAATCCTCTCGATGCCCCTAGAAATCCTCGCAAGAACAAGCTTTTACTGCCCAATGCGGCCAAGATTGCCAATGCCTCCGAAATCCCCACTAACGCTTCCAAGGGCGCAATCCTGGCTCCGAAGTCGGCCCTTTGGCGGGACGCCCTTGTTATCCCCGTTAGCGCTGCGCTCGCATCCTGGCCGCTCCCTTCCCTTGCGGCGGAGGGCGATGGGAAAGTGAGCCTCGAGTCCATCGTGGTGGCAATCGACGACTTCAACAACCGCAACCCTTTCTTCGTGGCCGGGGTCGTGTTCGTGTGGCTAGTGGTGATCCCGCTCGTGCAGGAGTACGTCTTCAAGAAGTACAAGCCCGTGAGCGCCATCGATGCGTTCCGCAAGCTGCGCGACGTGCCGGAGGCGCAGCTGCTGGACATCAGGCGGGGCAAGAGCGTGCGGTTCATGGCGCCACCCAACCTGAAGCTTGTCGACAAGACCACCGTACATGTGGAATTCGACGAGGAGGACGAGAAGGGGTTTGTCAAGGAGGTGCTAGCGAGGTTTCCAGACCCGACCAACACCGTCGTCTGCGTCCTTGACAAGTGAGTGCTACATGGATAATTGATTGAATCATTTACCTAAAGTACCAAATGCAATGTCTTATGTCTCTCTAGATTGAATGGGCGATAATAAATGTGTCTATCACACTGGAGCCGCATTTTGCAAAAGATAGTATACATACTGTTAGATGTGCACTCTAAGTGTAAGCATTGAAATAATTTGGTTTTAGAAGCGGAAGTAGTTGTACACCGTCTAGTAAATAAAATGCATATAGTTGTGTCCTGTGTAAACTAAATGGCTATTTGATTTTACAACTCCTAAAGTCTGAATTGTGCAAAGTTCTTGGTAAATACAAGTGATTGGTGTGTATATTGTTCTCAGGAACAATGAAGAATTCCTTCTGAACACCACTAAGTCACAATTTGTAGATGCAGGGAACTTAAACATTAGGAGGGAGATTTGTTATTAGCATTTCTATCCAATCAGTTTCAAATTTACATATGATTAAAATAATATATAAATCTAGAAGAAATATTATTTTCCTTTTTTTTTCAAAAAAAAAAAACACAGCCTAACCAAAATGGATGCCATGTAACTTTTCATCTCTCTGGGTTTTTTACTTCAACAAGATTAATGGAAGCTTTCGTTTAGATTTTTTATATTTTTTATTTCATACCAAAGCAATTATATTTAAGAGTAGTCAATATTTAACTTCCTTCAGAACCTTTGGTCTCTTGACATGCTGCCATCTAGTAGCACTTACCGAATTTTCTCCTCCACATTACCAACTTAAATTTTGCTGTGTAAGGTAGCTTTGATGGTAATTCTATGAAAGTTGCTGAGCTGCTGGTCGAGAATGGTTTTAAGGAAGCCTATGCAATTAAAGGGGGTTTGAGAGGCCCAGAAGGGTGGCAGGTAACATATCATTCTAGTATTATGTTAGGAATAGCACACAATTCATTTTTTTTTCCTTTCTAAGTCTTTTTCATCTCCATTAGGCGGTTCAAGAAAATTATCTTCCCCATCTGTTCATGTTTTCCCGAGGAAAAAGAAGGATGCAAAGTTAGCTCACACAGATGCAAGCAATGATGGAACATACGGTCAGCAGCAGGGAAGCGATGAATCATCTGTTCCCCCCAAGCAGGTTTGTAGTCAATACAGGCAATGAATCCAAAGATGTTTATGAAAATTCCAATGCAAGTACAATTGCTGCAAAACATGCAACCATTATTGCCATATCCAAATGTATCATTCTTTTTCGCTTTTCTCCACCACACTCGAAATTAACCTGCTTATTCTAGATTTTTCTTCATACATCCAACTGGTTCCCGTTTATTATATTATTCAAAATGGCACCAGTATTCACACACGTCTTACTGCTTTTCTTTTGTACTGACAGTGAACTTTGTAAGATTAGGAACACGGAATAGTAGATTGGTCTTCCAATTTTTTTTTAAGATTAGGCAAGGATGGCCGATGGTTTATAGAAACAGAACAATCAACGGAGATCATTGCCTTTGCATTTGTTATGCTTCTAGGCTAGAGTGATGACTATAGTAGTTCTTTTAAAGCTTTATATGGATATTTAGGGAGAAAGTAGATAATGGTAATGATAGCACAGCCGATTTTTTTTTTTAAGATAATGAAGAGACTTCCGGGAAGAACTGGCCATGGCTTTTATATTTGGTATATGCTTCTAGGGATAGGCTAGAGTTATGACTATTATTTCTTTTTAAAGCTTTATATGTTAGTACTTTAGGAAGGAGTTGGATCATGGTAATCACAGCATGAGCTTTATTTTTAAGATAATGAAAAGAGTTCCAACTTCAACCTATTCATAGAAGAGACATCATACCACAACTATTACAAACTTGTACTCCTAGTCCAAGCTACCCACATGCCTTACTCAAGTCAAGACCTTGAACTATTGACGTATCTTCAGGTTTAACTCAAGACAGCACACGGCTTATTTTTAGTGATTCATTAAAGCTCAAATTTATGTTTATCTGAATGTTAGATAGTGGAACTTTGGAGGCACATAAATGGCTTGACTCTGGTCCACAGAAATTACTTACAGGCAAGGACAAAGAATTCCAATGCAAATGCTATTTGCTGACATAAAGTAGACACATGACAGACTGCTCTTTAGATATCTACACTCATTTATATCCTATGGTTCTTCACTCTTTATGATTGTATGATGCAAACTGACCAGTGACCACAAGAACTATTATACAACTGTACAAGCTGTCACAAGACTTGAGTTTATTGTGCAGTACCCTGACTTGAAGCCTCCATCTCCAACACCATCAAAACCAACGAAGTAAGAGCAATGCTGGACAATAACATGTGTGAAACTCATAAGGTCAGAAGCAGTCATTTCCTGCACAAACATTTTTGTATACTTCTAACGTGGATGTCGAGGGGATTGATTGGGATGACATGGAAGATGACTGTTTGGAGCTCTTGCTGCTATTGAGGCCATGGTGAATTCTTAGTTGTGTAATTGTTAAGCTTGTAACCTTTTGTTGTACTATTAGTTGGTTGTAAGTGGGGCAAAATGGCATTTTGCACCTGACTTGATACACTTTGTTGTGCAGTAGCGTTCTCAATTTGACAATTGTGGTTAACTCACTATTTCATTATCACTGGTTCAGACACCATATAGGTTGCAGCACTACAATTGTAACAGAGCTTCAGATTCAGACTTCAGCTCATGCACTCTGCGTACATACTGAGGTTCTGTAACAGAGCTTCAAATTCAGGCTTCAGCTCATGCACTCTGCGTACATACTGAGGTTTTAACATCGTCATTTTTTTTAATCAAACATCGTCAAACTGGTAGATATTATTATGCCTAAAGAAAGAGTTATATTTCTTTTACAACAAATTAAGACCGTTTCCAGCCCGGATTATATTGAAAACTTAAAAAGTGGTTTACATTGGGGAATGGGGATACCAGTTTGAGCGACAACATTACATCCAACAAAGAGAAACACACCATCTAAACGCGGGCTTAATGCTGTTCCAATAGCCACCAAACTACATCGATCGACTTAAACGGCCTCAGGCTAAACATCAGAATGCTGCCCACGTCCTCTCGCCATCCTGCCAAAGTCTCCCACTCTCGACTTGAGATCTTGCTCACTCTCTCCATCTCTTCTTCAGCAAATCTTTCACCATGTGCCTATTGAGTCAACCATGTTCTGGCCAGTGTAATTATGGTAGTACTTATTACATGAAATGTTGTTTCAAATTCGTTGGTTATCTCTGAAAAATTCAGAAACATGCTTGAATTTAAAAAGAAAAACATGAAATGTTGTTCAAATTTGTTGGTTATCTGATCTGACAAACTCACAAACAGCGTGGCCGTGCTTAGTAAAAAAATCGAAAAAAAAAAAACTTCCATGAAATGTTGTTCAAATTGGTTGGTTGCCTTACCTGACAAACTCACGTACATTCTAAATATTCTATTGAAATTCAAACAAATTGGGCCAGAATTCAAAAAAAAAAAAAAAATCACAAAAACTGCGCCAGAATAAAAAAAACATTTGGCCCATGCAGGTCCTGCGTTTTTTTTACCGTTCGGTTTACCGCGGTAAATCGCGGTTACCGCTTTTACCGGCCCGGTCCGTTCGGGACGGGCCGGTATAAAAGAAGTCAAATTCAAAATTTAAAATTTGAAAAAAAAATGTTGAAAAAATTCTGTAAAATAGTTCGTGATTTATAGAAGCCAATGGTATAAAAAATTTGTCAAATTGGAGTTGGTTTGGTATAAAAAATTTCAAATCTAAGTTTGAAAAAAAGAAAAAAAAAAAATACACAGCCGGCCCATTAAGGCCCATTAAATCATGAAGGTCGAAAAACATACTAAACACACTCAAATTTAAATAATTTTGACATCATTGGATTCTACAAATCATGAAGTATTTTTAGGAATTTTTTAGCATTTTATAAAAAAATTACATTTTGAATTTTGAAAAACCGCTCAAACTGCTCAAAACCGCCGGTAAACCGCTCAAACCGGGCGGTATAAATTCCAAACCGCCGTAAACCGACTCTTACCGCTTCGCCTCAAGCGCCGTTTGAATTCAAACGAATTCAAATTTGAAACCGTCCGGTTACCGCCGGCTTGCACCGATAACCGGACCGGTTTACCGCTTCCGGACCCCGGCGTTTTTGGGGTCCGGTCGGTATAAAAAACGCAGTGCAGGTCTCGAACCTGCGACCTTGGCGTTATTAGCACCACGCTCAAACCAACTGAGCTAATGGGCCTTTTGAGTACAGAGTTCAAATCGTGATATAAGTTCATACCAAGGTAAAACGACTCGTTTCAGACTAAAAGAAGAACGCAGAAATGTACACAAATCGTTTGAAGGTCATCTTTTCTCTCGTTGTTTGAAACAAAGGAATGAAAACTGCACTACTTTTGGAGGAATCAGAAAATGAACTATGAGCTCATTGGAATCTTTCCAGCTTACATTCACTGGTCTCTTGCTTGCTAACCAAACTTAGCTTGTACAACACTTGAATGGACATAGGTTGGAGGCACATACTATTAAATGTCACAGGTAAGTATAACACAGTTAATTTGATCCACTATTATTAATTGAAGATGTTAATATTAGTTTATTACTTTTCACGTATCTCATTCATATGTGTAACGAATTCATGCATTCAAAACAGTGTGTTTGTCCATTATTTACCATGGTAATTGTGGACTGTTTGCATTCATAAAACAGTTTTTAGTACATATCTCTGGATGCTAAATAGAACGGCTAAATATAGCTAGGCTAACTGGTTATTAGAGTCTATTAACCCTCAAAACCATTTCACAATTGCCTCCGTCCAGTCGTGCCGTCTGTGGCTACTGCTCGTACACTGATACTACTCCCGAGGATTGACGATCGCCATGAGCTCTGACGGTTGATGTGGAACCAGAGGTCACAAGCCCTGGACACTGGGTGAGCAGTGAGCAGAGCACCCATCCCTTCCAGCTGCGATCCAAGATTAGCAACTGATCTGATGCTATACTCAGCCGTCCGTCCGGTTGACGTGGATCATAACAAGCAACCGGTTGAGTGTGTACGTACGAGATTTCCATACTAGTACTGCTGCTGATAACAATAGTGTCATGATTAGTGCGAGCTAGCGACGGCGCACCCAGCAGCAGCGTCCACGAAACCAATCACGACGGCGACTGCCGAGATCACATCACTACCGTAGGTGTCCGCGTGTCGGCCGGCCGGCCGGCCCCGCGGGCCACCGGCCGGAATTATCTCTGCAGGTGCCTATAGTAACAGTAGCATCATCATTAGTACTAGCAGTAGTCATCACGCTCGTATTATTATCTGATGATGTATGTAATGCCCCAGTTTTCACCGTGCGATCGAATCAAAGCGTGTTTGGCTGACTTTCTCTTGCAGCACGGTGCAGTGATGAACATGTGGATGATCTGACGAGCTATCCCCGTCCGATCGCAGCCGCACGTTTGTGCGTGCCTGACGAGACGCGTCGACTGCGCTGGATCGGTAGTGTCCCTTGGACCGAGCGCTGCAGGCATGAACCGATCCCATCATCCATGGAGGTACTGTAGGCGTTGCTTAGTCAAGTCGTCGGTGGTCAGTGGTCACTCGTCATCATCACCGAGGGGTAGATGTGTGTTTCGCCAGCCGACGAACGCAAAGACAACGGGGGAAACGACGAACGAGCGTGCGTGGCAACAGTGGCCATGGGCCGTGGAGCCAAGCCAGCCAGCGCAGGAGGAAGCGAGCGAGACAATCAGACAAGACTGGAGGAGAGAGACGGCGGCGGCGGCGGCAACCGGCATGGATGATGATGGATGGATGGGCCGTCGTTTCGATCCAACGGCCGGCCCGCCAGGGAGTTTGGACGACGACGGCAAAAGGGATGTTCGCGCCGCGCGGCGGTGCGTGGGTCAGCGCTCAGCGCCTCTGCCGCGCCTCTGCCTCTGATCGAGTAGCTGGGGCCGGCTGAGCGAGCGAGGAGACGTGTGAGGGCAGGTACAATAATGGGCTATAAGCCAACCTAGTCAGCAATTTTGATGACGTGGAGGGGAGAAGTGAAGAGAGAGAAGAGAGCTTGGCTCTTGTTCTAGACCAAGCTGGGCACGGATGCATAGGTATTAGTGGTCCCAATAGATATGGATGTGAGGAGAATAGGAAAGAGAAGGGAAACAAATAATAATAAAAAACTTTACAGCCAACTAAGAGACTAATTGTTGTATAGCTTGACTCTTAATACTGACTTATAGCCGAGCACTTGGCTCTACTATTAGCCATGCTCTGAGAGCGGCCGGACGCAGGCACAGGCAGGCACAAGAGGCGCAGGCAGGCGCGTGGCCAGACCAGGCCTCGTGGGCGACGCCGCGCGCGGCAGGAGGGGGCGCAGAGGGAGGCCGGGCCGGCCGGCGAAGCATTCGCATTTAACGCGCGACCACCACAGGATCCCCATCGGAGCCCGCCCGCCGATGATCTGCACCCTGCAGCAGCTGCGCGTACGCCCGCACTGTGCTGCGCTATGGTCACTCGCTGCCACCGTCGATCGCCATCATTGCCGCCGGCCCCTCCGATCGCCCCCCGCCCCAGCCATCATTGCGCTCGTCTCGTCTCGCAACAATCCGCTTGTTGTTCAGTCCATTCCGTCTCTGCATCAGTGCATGCCCGTGCCCGCGTCGATCCATGCAACATCCCAATTGAATTGAATGAATGTGAGTAGGAAGGGCAGCGAGGAGTACTTGTACTACTGTACGACGCACGGCCCCCCAGTCAACAGTGCGCGTCAGTGGCAATGTGCTGTGTTTCTCAAACTCACTGTGCTGTTTTGATCACTGAAATGTTAAACTGCAATTCAAAATGTTGGCCCTTCGTACTACTGTGCGCGCGTCTGCGAGAGACTAGGGGCCTGGGCTGGCTAGGGAAAGCGACTGTGCTTGCGGGGGCGCTGGCTATGAATGCAGGGATGTGCATTGAATCTCCCCTGCAGGACGACATTTTTGGGCGGCCCTGCCCCTGCCCCTGCCCGCGCTTCTCACATTCATTGATCATCATGGGTGGTGGCGTCGCGTCGCCATGCCATGCATGCATCCATTGCTTCTTGCACCAACTCCCCTCTCATCCTTCCCTTTGCTACCTGTGTTAGTGTGTTGTGTCATCCTGCGGCCCCCAGTGTCGTGGAAAATGCCTTCTGCCGTGTCAAACAAACAGCCCAATAAATTTCAGTTAGCCGAGCTTTACGGGGTGTGTCTACAACCTTGGAAAAAACACGGTTCCGAACTGAAAAGCAATATAACACGTTTCGTTTATTTGTGGTAAATGTTATCCTACCATGAAGTAACTATGCTCAATAGAATGGTCTCGCAATGTACATCTAAACTGTGCAATTAGTTTTTTTTATTTATATACGTTTTATAAATTTATACTTTAGGTATGCGTCTTTTGATGTGACGAGAATTTGAGAAACTTTGAAGAAAAGTTAGGGCTCTAAACACACCATGGTCAACGAACGAACCACTCATGCACCGGACAGCTCGGATGTGCGTGTGTGTGAGAGAGAGGCGGCATCGATCGTTCAGCTGACCGGACGGTGGACGGAAACTAACCACTGGTGCGCATAGCAACAGCTTTTCCCGCTGCCTGCTGCGGCGATACATGTTGCATGCATGCATGCGCCGTGCCATGCCGACCTCGATGCTCGATGCTATGCTCGCTTCGTGCAACGTATCATCGCCCACTGCTGCACAGAGCAACTATTCGTGCATTTATTCATGCATGGAATAGAGCCAGCAAGCAAGCGCGGTGCGCGCGCAGACCTGGCTGGCTGCCATTGCCATGCGCGCGGCTTGCTTTGCTTTGCTACAAAAAATAAAATTAATAATGATGCTACTACCCTCATTACGATTTGTTAATCCATTTTTTTTTTCCTGATGGCTTGGCAACAAAGGGTGTTTGTTGCTGCTGCTACAGGGCAGATGCGCTGCGTGCTACTACTCCTAGGGTCCTACCAGGTGACCATGATCCCCTAAACTTTTTTTGAATAAGACGGATGGCAAACACGATGTCTAAAAGTCAAAAACGTCGTTCTTTCTGGGACGGAGGGTGTACCAGTTAAAGCTGAGCGCTGCAATCTTTTTTGGGGTCACCAAGAAAAGATGGATCAATCTGGGTTGACCAGTAGCGCATCAGGATGTGACATTTTGTCATTTTGATGGCTCTCGATCGGTCGAGGTGCCATTTAACACTGATCTGCATGCATGCAAGCGGCCGGCCTAGTATCCGGGGGGTGGAGTAGCTCGTGCCATTGCCGTCTACTCCTAGCTCTATCTAGGATCATGTATGTGCGCCCACGCAATAGCAGGGGTACGGTGCTGCAACCAAGATGCAGAAAGGAGATTCAGGTTCAGAGAGATGGTCAGGGCAGAGACTTTTATAGTCGTCTGCCGTTTTGGCCTCTCTTGCAAGCAAAACCAGCGGGGGAAAGAAGAAGAAAGGATGCATGCGATGCGAGCGCATAAATGCCTGCCGATGTCAAGTCAAGCTAGCAGTGAGGATTCAGGATCCTCTATCGATCTCCATGCATGCATGCAATGACATGCCTAGCTTCTCTAGGCCATTAGCATGCCTTGTTCAATCCATCGTAGCTCAGCAAAGGTCAAAGCAAATAGACGCAGAGCATCACAGTATTTCACACAGAATCACAGATGCATCGATCCATCACGTCTTCATAAGAAACTGCAGGCACCTTCTCAAAGGTCAACTTCATAGTATAGCAAACCTAGCAATAGCAATACATGGAGTAGAGAGCAGAAACTAGAAACAAAGGACGCGACTGTTGGAAAAAAGTCCGGGACAAGCTTCCATTTTTTTTTTTTTGCAGTACAGCAACAACATAAGACGCCACTTGTGGATGATTGCATGGAATATCTGACGATCTTGTGGATCGATGGAGGCTAGAGAGGGAGGTGGCAATTAATAACAAACAAGGAATTAATAATTAATTAAACAACATAAGCATACAAGCGATCTTCATGTAAAACCGACTGAAAATTAGCCCTCCATGCTCAGGGTGGACGACATTTAGGATAATCCTTGCACTCAACTTAGTCTTCAGCACTTCATGGATTTTTTTTTCGTTTCTTCACACGTCAATAATAACCTGAAAAAGAAACAATTACAAATGTCCATCAGTTGGTATATATACAGCTGAACAAAACCTTAACAATATGGCTATGAAATGGAGTGTACTAGTATGGCCGAAAATGTAGTACGCACGATTCTTAGACATGAAAAAAATGGGAACTGTTCAAACTGTTGTGAATAGAAACTGCATGCTAAATGCAGGGTGGCACGGACTGTACATTTTTTCCGCTTATGAATAGACAAAAAGAATATACTGCTACTATTTCAACACAGAAGCTTCTATGTTGTGGCCTGTGGTGGCTACTTATATTAGTACAGTACAGTTCAAGCTGACAGCACATTCCAATCGAATTGCATGTGTGAGTAGCGAGGTGCTTTTATACAAGCTCTACTAATTTTATAATTAATTAACAAAATGACAGTTCTTAAACAGTTTTACGTTCAAAAAAATATATCCCGGCCAGTTCTTTCCTAGTAAGGTACTACTGTCGCTGGCTATAGCAAGCTAGCTATACCTGCTGACACTGATGCTTCACAGGAGAACATCCGTGTGCGTGCGTGCTCTTGACACTACGAATCGCTTAATTTTTGGCATAGGAAACTTTCTAGTACATGCAAGCGGATAGGAATATATGCATGTGAAGCTCAGCACGTACACGTACGGGACACTAGAAGGCATGCCACCATATGATATATCATGATTGATGCACGTCCACTAAATTGTGTGTGCCCTCATAGACAGTTTATTTATTTATATATTAATAAAAATACTTGTAGAAAATCAGAGGACTGTGCCAAGAGATTGTGATATTCTCCGGGATTTTCTATACGATATTGTCTATTCTGTTTCAACTATTTAACAGGAGCATCGTTATCAAAAGAAAAAAAAAAGATGAAAAAAAAAATCTGTTTAGGCTCACCACGGGATCAACACAAATCTGGTCGAAAAGAGATTTGTTCACCACACCGTGTGCTGTGCATGGATATGCTAACAAGTACTACCCGATCTAAAAAGCAAAACAGTTTGACAAAACAGATGCTGGATTCTGTATTGATAAGAGGTTCAGAGAGAAGCTCTGGTGCTCAAGTACATATAGCATGCAGCTAGTCATCAATAGTATATAGATCCAAACAGTCAGTTGTGCAATGTTTTGTTTGAGCAAGAACGCTCCGTAGTCATGCATGATTTTGTGCTTCTAGCAAAGAAAACGGACTAACCGTAGTCCACCAAACTCGCGAATTACTCGGAAGCAAACTCCCAAATTACTCGGAAGGAAGGAGAAGGCAAAACAGACAAGAACACTGTGCAGGCAGCATGCAAAACAAACCCAACCTGACAAGATGGATGGATCGATCACACGGACCGCCTACTGACCGCCGCTGGGTTTCTCGTCGCCGCCGGCGGTACCGGACTTGAGGAAGGGGCTGATGCCGAGCGTCCCGAGGCCAGAGACAGCGCCAGACCCGCCCATCGCGGTCGAGTAGCCGAACTCGTAGCCGCCGTTGATCCCCAGCCTCGCGATGGGCTCGCCGTCGTAGCTCCTGGACAGCATCTGCGCGTTGGCGAACTGCTCTTGCCCGAACACGGCGGCGGAGCCTCCGAGGGAGCCGAGCGCCGCCGAGTGTCCAATGTTGATGAAGTTGTGCGCGCCGTTCGGCATCGCGTTGCCGATGAACTCTGCCATCGCCTGCGGCCCGCTCGGCGCCGTGGACGCAGAAGCTGCAGCTGCCGCCTGCAATAAGGAAGAACAATTAGCCGCCGATGCGAGAGCGAGACACGTACGTTCGCTCATGTGATCTCTACAACACATGTGGTGTATATGTCAACGATCATCATGTACATCACCTGGTACTTGGAGAGCTCGTACTTTGGCGCGGGCGAGGTCCTGCTGGAGCTGGCGTAGGTTGTGCTGGAGGATGGAGATGACGCCAACGCAGCCGTAGACGGGGTCGCGGAGGCGCATGTCGGCCTCGTAGGCGAGCGAGTTCACGGCGTCCCCGCGCTGGAAGGGGGTGCAGCTCGTTCAGCAGCTTGGTCACGTTGCTGGCGCCGAAGACACGGTGCACGTGCACGAACTTCTGCGGGTTGTCCGGCGGGAAGTAGGGCGCGAACACGCAGTCCGGCTGGCACTTGCGGCGCAGGAACTTGCACGCGGCGCATGGCGAGCCCGTGCCGCAGATCGCGGCCGCGCCGGCTGCGGAAGAAGACGATGCCACGGTGATCACCGACCCTGATGGCGCCGGCACCGACGAAGCCATGCGTCTGCTGCTGCCCTGGCACAAAGGATCACGAAGCTGTTGTGTGTTAGACTCTTGCTTGTGTCTCGTTTCTTTAGAAAGTTTTGGAAGCTGCTGGAAATCAGGGGAGAATAGAGAATCTGGCTGGACTTCCTCTTTTGCCAAAAATGAGGAATACGGACCCAAATAAATCAGGGGTGGCGGACCCAGTAGATCAGATCGGAATACAAAGAGCAAGTTAGGGTTTGGGTGCTTGGTTTCGCCACAGCACAGGAACCAGGAAGGAAGACCCAAGGGTGTGGGCGTACCTGGTGTTGCTCGTCGCCGGCGAAGAGTCCGAAGAAGACCCGGCGGAAGTGGTGTAGAGCAGCAGCGAAGCAACCTGGGCCTGAAGAAGACCTGGGCACCTGGCGTGGTCGTCGCCGAGAGTGAGGGAGAGAGAGCGCGCAATCTGGGGGCGGGGGCAATGGAAGAAGAAAAGGCCCTTGCTGCTCGGGGCCTTGTAGGGCCATTTACATTGGGCTCAAGGCTGCTGCGGACTTATACAGCGTCTTAGAGCTATCTTTATCTGGTACCAAAGCAGTCATAATAGCCACATGAGTCAGATAGCGTAATGATATGATTTTGATTTGCATCTCGCGCAACGGTGCTACCTACGTACTTAACTGAAGTGGAGGTAAGAGATTTTTTTTTACTATTTTAGACCTTCTTGTTCTAGTGAATCCAAATGGTCCCTCTTAAATTAGTTTTTTTTACTACTAGTTTAGACCTTGGTCTAGTGACTCCACATGATCCTCTCTTAAATTTTTAGAATACATGACATAGATAGGCTATTTGCTCGTACTTATTGACTACTTTGTCTCCTACTTCTTTTCTCTAAAAAAACTTTGTCTCCTACTTTTTTTCCTATCCACGTTCGTAATGGCTAAGCCATCGGGAGACGCCCTCACTTCCGTCGCATGCCTCTCTTTCCTCCCTCCCTCGTCAATCCCTCCTTTTTGAAGTGTCGTTTAGATATTTCTTGTACATATTTGATTAATACTATTAAAATATATTATTTAATGATTAGTGTATGTAATGATAGTTATTAAGTATCACATATATTAGTAATCTCTTATATATGTATTTGATTATGAGGTTAAATATATTTGATTCATCCGTATACGTGAGCACAACACAGTTAACAAGGGACTGAAGAATTATTTTTTGGAAGGTCAAATTGCACTGCTATTTGGAAGTTCTGATGTTACTATCTATAAAAATTAAATTTCAACACATCGTCATGATATCCTATTATTTTCAGAAATTGTGGTCTCCAGTTTCCCAAAACATAATTAAATGACCTGGAATGAGCTAAAAACATTCATATTTAGTAGGATATAATTCGGTCGCCAAGCTAAGTACTAAGTAACCTCTATCAACAATATATGTAAAACAAATTGTCCAGCAAAAAAATACGTCTACCTAAACAAAAATAAGTTCTTAGTTTCGCACTGATCTTGGGAATTAACAAAAATATCTACTAATAAAACTAAATTGTGTTCTCCTTCAAATAAGCAAAAAAAAAAAATGGAAATAAAAAATGTGTGCTCTATATAGTTCTATTCTCGTTACAAAAGGACACTATTCTTTTCACTTCCAATGCTAGTTCCTGCTTTTGTTATCTTTGTTTAGATATACACTTACGTTTGTGAATATACCATAGATCCATTTTTAATCCATGTGTAAGATTATATCCATATCATTTGTAAAATGCTACCTTGTTCACATAAAATAATAAATAATAAGTGTGGATGGTGAAAGGAATGAAATACTACAAATCTTCTAAATATATCTTGGTCTATTTGCTCTCTCAAATCATAGAATATTCTTTTGTGTTAAACTGTCAATGTGTAGTGTAAATATCTAACACCAACTATTTTTTTTTTTTTGAAAGCTAATT
>JADLZK010004217.1:0-27412 GCA_015847255.1 Hyparrhenia diplandra | reverse complement strand
GTACATACAAATTTAGGTGTTATTTTACTTTTCATGATTGCTCGAAGTTGATAGTTAGATGCAAATAGTGGGGTTACTTTTTATGATAAAATGGCATAGGCATGTAATTCTTTTTAGAAAAATAGAAGAGATCCAGTAGCTATTATTGATAATGATGATTTAGGTCTACCAAATCAAAGGCTAAATGTTTCGATTAAAGGGATGCATGCGTGCGTGAGTGCGGCTGCTCCTCGGGAGCTGGGCCGACCACGTGTGGCATAACTAGGCACCCGACTAGTGACATATATTGGATAGAGAACAAATTGTAATAGCATGGTTTTGAAATAGATAGACTCGTAGTGGCATACCTCCCTCGCTAAAAGATGGCCATTTGGCCCGCATGCAGCTGCCCGGTCCGGGAGGCGGCAGAAATGGCTCGGTACTCGGCCCGGCCCGTCCGTTATGTCACGGGCCACGGGCGGCCCGACCCGGTGGCGGGATCGGGCCATGGGCCGCTGCCTCGCCATCTGGCACGCGTGGCGGTCGGCCGGGTGCCCGGTTGGCCCTGGTGGCGCGCGATGTCGAGCCAGCCCAGTGAACTCCGTGCCCGCTAACAAGCTTTTTGAGAAAGGCACGCTAACAAGCCCACGACCCACCACATCCCCACCCTATCTCCAATCCCGCTCCTAGCCGAGTCCGCCGCATTCCTCCTCGCGGTCGCGTTCCTCCGCCTCCTCCCTATGTGCGAGCAGGGCGGGGGAGCGGCATGGCAGCGGCTGAAGCCGAGGCGGCCGGGCGGCGTGGCGCTGAGCAGTGCACGCGGGGAAGGCGGTCTGGCGGCGCTACGGCCTTGGCGCTGTGGCGGCAGATGGCGGCGGCCTGGGCGGACCCGGCCCTAGCGCGGCGGCGGACGCCCAGCCGGATCGTGGCGGCGGCGGCCCGGGATCTGCTGGCGGCCCGGCCTTGGCGGCGTCGGCGGCGGCAAATGCTGGCGCCGGCCAGGGCTGGGCGCTGGGCTGCGCCACAGCGTCAGCCGGCAGCAGCGGCGGCCCCTCTACGCGGCGGTAGCCTGGGACGGAGGCAGCATCGCTGCCGCAGCGGCTGACGGCGTCTCGGGCGTGGCTCGCCCGATGCCCGTGGCTCGACGCGGCCCGTGGCGTCTGCAGAAATGGCCCACGAGACCGGGACCATGGGCCGAGGACGCGGCCCGAGCACTGTGGAGGCACGCCCCGTGGCTCGACAGCGGCCCGCAGCGGGCCGGCCCGTTGTACATCTAAACCCTCAGCAGAAAGTCGTAATAGCATCAATCTAATTAACACTTATATTTTAAAAAAGGAGAGAGGGTAAAACAAAACAAAAAAAGCAAAAGGCTGATAGAATCATCACTTGATCAGCACCACGATGCATATCTATATATCTTGTGAGACATAAAGGTGGCAGCTCATATATGCATGCCAAGCTTTGCAGGAAAGAAAAAATAAAGCGGCTTCCAAATGCAACAAAGAAGAAATTAAAAAGCAGCGTCCATGCATGTAATAGATGAGATGCTGCAACTAACAATGCAAGCAAGGCATCGTACGTACTCGTGCCTGGCAAAATTTGTGAGTGTGCTTTTTGCTTTTTGCCTTGTTGGATCGGCAACAGCTAGCTGCTACTTCATTCCAATTCCATCGGCTTCTGCTTCCATTGGTGGCATTATTCATGCACTGGCATCTGCCTTCCATTGGTGGCCAGTTCATCTCTCTCCATGTCAATAATTTTAGCCTCACATGTGAGAAGCATAATCAAAAGAGAAGAGAACTTTGAAGAAATCAACAGTAGAAGTTGCTTGCCACATTATTATTTGTTACCCAGGAGGATGGAAGACTTCATGGCATGCCATGCCATTGCCAGCTTGACTTAAGAACTTTGAAAAATAAAAATTGTATTCACTTTTCTCTGCACGGCTGGTGGCTTATATTGGATAGAGAGCAAATTGTAATGGCATGGTTCAAAAATAGATAAGTTGTAGTGGTATACCTCCCTCAGCTGAAGTCGTGATGACATCAGTCTAATTAACCCTTTGTTTTTATCGTTTTTAAAAAGCGGAAGGGGTAAAAACAAAACAAAAAGCAAAAAGGCCGATGATAGAATCATCACTTCGTTAGCACGACGATGCATATATCTTGTGAGATGACAATGAAAAAGCAAAGGGGGCATCTCATATATGCATATATGCCAAGCTTTGCAGGAAACGGGGAAAAAGCGGCCTCCAAATGCAACAAAGAAGAAAAGCAGCGTCCCTGCAATGCAAGCAAGGGATCATAATCTTGTGCCTGGCTTGTGAGTGTGCTTTTGCTTTTTTTGTTGCCTTACTCATTGGATCGGCAACAGCCTGGCTGGCTGCTACTTCATTCCAATTCCATCAGCTTCTGCTTCCATTGCACTGGCATCTGCCTTCCGCAGGAATATCGATCCGCTAACGACTCAGTCTCCATCATCTTCATCTCTTCCGCAGAAACTAAAAGGTACGCTGTGTAAGTGTGTTATATTGTTACCTCAAAAGATATTGCAATCGTGATGTTTAGATGATCAATATTCCATAATTCTTCATGTCATATCCGATGCAAAGTCAAATAAAATATTAGTAATTGCCTCATGTCATATCTTATTGTGAATTTTAAATTGAATGCACATATGACCTTGCAACCAATAATTAAGTTCCAACTTCTCAGTTAAAATCAATATTGCAAGGATCACTATTTGGAAAACAGTGAAAAACTAAGCTCTACAATTAGATTTAAGCATGAGAAGCTCAGTAAATCCACATTAAGTATTTTCTCAATGACACTAATTAAACATTGTCCACTAATTTCACCCCTTCTTCATTCGAGGCATGTGTTGTCATTTACATAGGACACGCACCGGCAACTTTGGCAGGCAGAGGCCATAGCTCATAGTCTCTTCCAACGGTGAGCCCAACACCGCCACCCATGCAAGGAGGCAAATGGGGCGGTGTCTATGTCGCTGTTGTACACACTCATAACCGCCATAGGACCTTTTAAGAAACCCACCGGTATTGCAGTAGTTGCCCTAAATCTCCATTTACTCGGTCTATGCATTGATCTCTGGAAACATGGTGCCAAAACTCATGAGTCTGATGACAGTTAACATATTAATTAAGGAAATGAAAGATTAGTTTGGAGTTGAGGTGGCTTATAGAAGCAAATTACTAAGCAGCATATTGCCATCTTTGTTGCACTGTTCATTTGTTCCTCTTTTCTGGTTTCAAATCCATGGCACCTCTTTTTTGCTGAAAACAGAGACAGACTGAGGCAGCAGCCTATAGGCAGACTCAAACAAAGATACATCTGTCATTTCTCATATTAAAAGTTAAATTGACACATAAATCTTAGGCCACATTGCCACAATAATGAAAAGCTAAGCAAGATGTGATACAATAGGCCACCAAACAACAAACACTAAGCCAACTGATCCTATTGGAAATCAAGCTCATGATGATCCAAAGTCAAGCAAGACACAAAGTCCATCAGGCTTGGTAATATAGTTCTTGTAAACTAATATTGTCAAGTATATAAAGTATCTATATGATTTTAAATTAGCAGGTGTGCATCTAATAGCTGGTTCTCACACTCTCTATGAATGCATCCCCTGTCAAAAGAGTAGCATCAGACTGCATAAACTGACATATTTAGTTAGTAGGAACAATTGATGAAAAGGCATCAGGTAAAATAGCTAAGCCTATACTGATCTGGTGAGCTTTTTCATAGGATCGATTAGGGGTTGCCTAGTTTCTTTAGCAACATAAAAGTAAAATACATAGTTCCAAGTTTGATCCTTTGCAAAAAAAACTATAGGTAAAAATGATTACATATATAGAACTGCATGTGGGTATCAAAGAGATGTTCAAGGATATGGTGTCATTATCAACTTGGTTCAGTACCAATACAATGATATTGAGCTATGAAGGCATCACAAAAATAGCAATGCTCGGTGTTTTGACACTGATATTGAATTATATGAACTATCAGTTACAAATTCCCAAAAGCAAATGAGGAGCTTTCCTATCTGTTTGGAGAGACATGCAGTGTAGCCAGATCTAGCATGTTCACTGCATGCCTTGTATTATCAATAATATAGGCACTCTGAAACCTAATACAAAATAAAACATGCTTGTATTATCAGCAAACTGATAAATATGAAAACCCTAATACAAGTAGCGTAATAATGCAACTGGACCCATGTTTAAGTGAGATGATGAATAAAAAGCATGCACCAAGTATTATAAGGCTTAAGTGCTTCATCCAACAAAGTTCAAACTATTTGAGGCCTTGTTGTTATGTGAGCATATCAGTTGCTATTTTGGAGCACATATTATCCCAATCAAGGAGGCGCCACTTGGTTTGAGGCCAAAAGAAAAAAATATATAATTAATGAATAATTGAGGTTAGAAAGTTTGAATAACACAATTTGAAATGGGCAGTACTGTTGTACACGTGCGCAGGGAACTAAATAGACTTCACTGCAACTGACTCTCACTTCTCCAGCAATTTTCAGACCTCAACAAGCCTGCAGGTTCAGGATCTTGTTTTCCATTTTAGTCTGAACAATGGCATTGACAGTCTGGAGTTCAGAATAGCGTCGAGATTTGGCATCCATTTATTACATTAATACAAATATTTCTTTCACGTTGGAGAGAGAGAAAGGTATTAAGTGCAGTAATTACTACTACAGTATTAAATAACAGAGTTTATCAGCTTATATTGGATTGGGCAAAGTTTCAAATAAAATCTTAATAAAGTATATTTCTCCTCAGAAGCAATTTTTGTGTCAATGACGTATATAGCACATTTTTTACATATTATATATGATCGATTAAATTTTTGACTTTGTCAGACTATTTGGGACTGTAGAAGTGTGGGCTGTTACTACAATAGTCGGCAAGGTCCCACTGGATCGGATAAATCAGGTGCAGTCGACATTGTCATGTCATAAAGTCAGTCGGATTCCGATCCATCTTCTTCATAAAATCGTCACGTCTGTGGTCTCGCGCGCCCGGCCTCCGGTGCCGGCATCTCTTCTCCACCTTCCGGGATAACGCCTGTCATCGCACTTCCAAGCATAGCTCATCTGTATCCGGTGGCAGGAACGGGGTGCGCGCGCGCTTGATTCGCCACTCCACGGCCGCGACGCGCGCCTTCCGTCGCCTCCCGCCACCGCCACGGCCACGATGACATGCTCACGACCGCTTCCCGCGCTGCGGGTGCAGTTGCGGAGGGCAGCGGCGGCGCATCTTCGCCCGCTTCGCCTGGACAGGCGAGGGCGGCGCACCATCAGGGAGAGGCGATTTCTCGGAGATGTGGGAGCGGTTGTGCTATAGGCGAGCACAGGCGCAAGCGAGAAATTGGGGCGGGAGTGCTTAATTGAGGGGCGAGCATTGGAGCTTGGAGGGACCGTGTGGCTAATCGTGAGGTGCTGACTCTTGTGTGCGCGTGGGCGCGTGGGGAGCCTGGGAGGCGCCGTGGCGACGCGGATGGAGCACCCAGGTGAAGTGAACACTTGATGACATCCGGGTTTTTTGGTAAGTAGCAAAGATGGGCTGACCAGTCTAACACAGAGGACCATTGCCTGCTTTCCATTCTCATCTCAGAAACAAAAATAAAATCAATGGAAGATCGCATCGATGCTGCGTGCAAGTCTCGAAAAAAATACTAATGTTGTGTGCACGCCTGCCTACATACCGAGGGAATCGACTCGAATGCACTGCACGTTGGGGGATTGGAGAGCAAGGTCGTCTTTTTTGAGATTATCAAATGTTAGCAGGCTGGGATGCGGATCGACTCATGCTCATCATGGGTTGTTGACGAGGACTCTGTCTCCTCGTGACTCCCTGTTGATATAATTTGCTCCTCTTGTAAGTAACAGAGGAGTTTCATCATGGCACGAGCGAAGGTACCGCTACTCTCTGACTCTCATGTTTTATGCATATTTTCTCAGCAGTTTGTTTTTCTTTCAAATTCCTTGTATAAATGCCGAACCGATCGATCTTAACTAGCTATCCCCACGTTCCAGGGAATCTACGCAATAGATGTCGTTGGTGCCAGAGAGGAAATATTGAATATTAAAGGGACCTCAAGAACAACATAGTCTTTGATATGGTGGCGGCTTTGAACAACGGTTCTTAGATCCTTGAAAGCACTTCCATCTATGATCCTCCTCCAAAATTGCGCTTGGCAGAACCATTTTACATTGATTGCTCAAGGTGGAAATTAAGGTCAATGCAGAGAAAATTGCAGAGGAGCTGGGACTTGGAAGGCCAGAAGGCTATGGCATGTTTGAGGGTAGGACGAGAGGACAGGCTTCAACCTTGGATCTCGGGATGTACGACAGAAGTTTCAAATGATTACACAATCCCTGATGGGAATTAGATTTATGATGATTTTCATCAATGGGAGTACTGATGAAGATTGATTGACCTAAGAAAGGGAACTTGGTATTGCTCGAAGATGCAGGAATGATAATGGACATTTGGAGGAGGTTCATTGTATGCTGCAGTGGGACCCATGGCGTTGAAGACTAACAGAAATTTAAGACACACTGGCACTCTTCATTGGTACCTATAAACTACCCACCAGTCATATTAAACTCACAACAATGCGGAGGTGTTTTCTTGAAGAGGCTGCCAACATAATTGCTAGCTATCCATTTATGAAGGACATCGTAGAAAAGGTCATAGATTGCTGTCGCTATGATTTTACAATTCTTGCAACACCATAAATTGGATTAGCCCAACTTCTGGATATGCGATGGGATCATTCCAGAAGGGGGATGATAGAGCTAGAGGAGGTTAGCAAAATGAAATTTAGTTTGGAAATAAGGGTAGTGGTGAGCGATTCTCTGCTTGGTAGGGTGTTTGCTATGATGGCAGATCATTCAGAGTCTTCTCATCTGCTAGTTGAAGGTGAGACATTGACAACGTTGATATTAAATGAGCCTTACAGATTGGATTTATGTCACCTTACTCAAAGAATAAGGTACATGAGAACAATACGAATACTGGCAACTGCATCGTCAATCTTCTATCATTTGACAAGACTAGTGCACCAAAGTTACCAAATGCCTTGTTTAAACAATGCAAACGTGTTCTAATTCTCTTCAATTGCCTTCAATTTTGTGTGTCCCCCTCGCGCTTTTTGTCTGTTGCAATACATTAAGATTCCTTGGGCTAAATACTGCATACATCAGAATAATAAGTGAACGAAGGAGAGACATCGCAAGTGGACATCATTTCTGCATAGCCTGCTTGACCTGCGTTACACAGACTGGGGTGAGTCTTATCTGGGAAAACATAGCTCTTATGGATGAACCTTCGTATACAAAGGAAGGTTAACAGGAGCTGACTATGGGCCAGGTATTACAGAAGAGGCTACCTTATCTTCAAAGACTTCCGGATATCGATCCTACCCATCAGGAAGAGAGACATCCATGGACACTAGAAAAACTCATTTTGTGGATAAAAACATCTAAGAAATATGATTTGTCTGGTAACCGGCGTGACATGAAAAGCTGCCTGGAAGCTCATGAAAGCAAACTTCAAGTACTTGTTGTTCTAGATGGTTGTGACTTGAGAAGGTTAACTCCTCACACTAAGATCGTTTGGTTTCGATGGTTATGGTTCAACATCGTTGGTACCGGTCCTTTGGGCTCCCACTGGTTTCAGCTACATGCGTAGGCTATTCAGCCTGAAGCAACAACAACAAGGAGAGGTGAAGGTGGTGTGATCATCAAGCAGACACAGCTGCTAAATACAAGTATTCTGACGCGTCTTTACGAAGGTTGGTGATGGACCAGCCTGGTGAGGCGCCCGCAGGGCCCAACCAGGGGACATTGGATTGCCATGTTGAGAGTGGTGAGGAAACCGTGGCGATGCAGAGTGAGGTGGAGGCAAATCGCTTATGGTGATAATTTGGCTAGAGTGATGAGATGGTATGCAAATCTCTGCATGTGCATGATTTCTCGACTTGCAGCAATACTAATGCCTACATTGGGGAATCCCTCGGGTGGTGTCGCGTCGAGAGGTGCCCCAACATGCATGCTGTCTTTCACCTCTCCGGGTGCAGAGAGGATGTGAAAGGTAAAGCTAGAGACCATCTGGGCATCAGTCTCCTGATGGCCGTTGTGTATGGAGCAAAGGTGTGCGGCCAGCGGACAGTCATCTTCAGAAATTTGCCTGGAAATACTTGCTCCTGCGCTGTTGTCCAAGAAGCCTCCAGCGGACTTTGCGATGGAGCAAGCGTCCCTCCTTCAGCATGCCCTCCACATCGTCCACTGCGGCAGCACTCAGGCACATTTTCGTACCGGGTAGTGAGATGCCAGCACAGCAAGCATCCAGTTCCCGAAGCTCACACCATCCACCTGCATGACCTGTCGGCGCTGCAGCAGGTATGCGAGGAGCTGCCGAGATAGCTGGCGCCTGCTCTGGAGACCATCGAGAGTGGGGATGCTGGAGCCTGTGTCGCCTGCCGCCTTGAAGGGCCGTGAGCCCGGGCATGAAGAGGCCAATCTTGGAGATCGAGAAAAGACGTGTGGGATGCGCTGGGGTGGGATGCAGGGGTGCATGCTGGCCACCACCGCTTCGCTTGTACATGGCATCGGCTCGCGCTACTACAGAGGCGCATGCTCCAGGACCACCGTTCTCAGGCAATATTAAATTACGCACGCCCATTTCATATGCGTACATACGTACATCTTGTTTGTTGCTAAGCTAGCTCAATTCATAATAAGGGTAGCACATGTACTTGTTGTTAATTGATTTGATTTGCTTCTCGGTAACTCCCTCTGCCCAGGTGATGGAAACTCATTGATGGATGCTGCCTACCTGTTTGTTGTGTGAAAAGGCACAGGGGCTTCATGTTAGCCTGCCTGATGACCAGCTGTCCGACCGAATTGTCCAGCTACCCTCATTTTTAATTCTCCAGTGTTTGCTGGTTTGAAATAACAAGGGACAGCCAGGCTGAGTTTGTTTCATTGTTTGTGTGTCTGCTACCTCAGCCCTGCACGTTTGTGAGGGGATCAGCAGATGGTTGTAATAAGAGGCGCGTCGTCAGCACCTGTCTTGTCTGGTGCGATTTGATGGCTGCGCTCATGGGATTGCTGCTTTGCTTATATATGTATGTATATATATCGCCCTTGTGAACCAAGCGGCTGTGTTCATGCTGATCGTGTGCTATCCTTGTGCTCACGCATATGATATGCCTGCTGTATTGGTGAACCATTAATCAAGCTACAACATCTATGATTTGTGGTGTGGGATTGATTTTTATAACTCTCTGCTTGTGGCTCTACTCTGTTGAAGCATTAACACAGCTAGTTGCCTTGCATTCCAACCAATTTCTTGTTGTCTGTCATCATTCCCAGCTGCCTGTTGTGGCTATCTATATATCACTGAGGACTATTTTGGATACACTTGTTTCCTATGAGGATTGGAGGGATAATTTCCGTGCCGATCGCTTCAATCCCCATGGAGAGTTATTGATCCAAGATTCCAAAGGTGCCCTGAAGCTCTTACAACAAGGTTGCTGTTATTTTGACATGCAGATGCCCCCTCGTTTTTGAACTTCATAGCCCAAAAATCAACAAGCTCATTCTCCTTTTTCTCCAAGACGTGGTGCCGGAATAGCTGAAGGCTCCCCTGCATACAGAGTAAGGTGACGGCCATGAAATCTAGAGAATTAATTACCAGGTGTCGGTTTCTAAAACTCAATGCTTTCTTAAAAAAGAAAAATAGCCGACCTGAATTCTTCAAAACATGAGCCATAGAAACTCCAACAAATTTCAGTTTCCATGTGTGTCCACAGAGCTTATACCACTTGTCCCCAACCATTTGAAACATAATGAGACATAGCTTGCTTTATAAACATAATCAGAACGCCTCAACCTCATTCTTCAGAGTTCAGAATAATAGATTTCTGCTAACAAACTCTATACGGTTTGATATAAAAACCAGTAATATCGACAGCATGAAGCATCACATGATAGTTTCACTTCGCTAAGTAAAGTATTCCAGTTTGTTTATGTCAGCACGTTATTTTTGCACGAGGTTACGGTGCTGCAAATCAAAGAGGGAGCTAAGATCTGGCATTGTTAAGTTGTGTCGAAACATATTCTGCTAACACTTGCAGCTCAAAACTAAGCATCACAACTACAAGCTATGGTTTTTCAAAGATCAAATCAGATAATGTGATTCTCAGACTGCAACCGCTGCATCTTCAGAAACCAATGCTGATCTCCACAGGGCAAAAAAACCTAGAAACAAGTGGACAGCCTCATTTTTAAGTGCATTCATCCTGTCCCTCGGGTAGTACAGCTTAGCTCTCGACTTTCTTCCTGTCCAAGATCTTGATTTCTTTGATGTTTGGTGAGTAACTGAACAGGGAAAGTCGCATCAAGAAAAATAGTCCAAGCAAATAGTTGATAGCTAATTAGAAGAAGACATGTGGCCATTCAAACAATGATATGTTTCCATTCAAACAGCGGCAGGTTTCCATTCAAACCATATAATATAATTTGGTGAAATCTCAAGCCATTCCATTCAAACAGCGGCAGGTCCCCATTCAAAACCATATAATAAAAATTTGGTGAAATCTCAAGCCAATTAGTATCGTATATGCAGTGTCATATGTAATGATATGTTTCCTATGATTATGCTAGCTCTAAATATTAAAAGTTGAATTGTGAGCGAAGCACAAAAGGTCCTGATAATAATAATAATAATAAAAACCTAGTACTTATAGTCTTATAGCATCTTTTCAATGCATGTTTCGAGCAAATGCAGCAAAAGAAAGGGTATGCTCCAAATTCGAAACGAGGTATGAGCATAGCTGGATGTGTTTATGAAAACTATAATCTCCACTGCATTGTTACTAGGATGAGTGATAGACAGGGGCAAACACGCTATGTCCATCATTCGCACAAATGCTAATCCGCCTATACAGCTTGGGGTACATCATCATTAACTTGCTTCGAGGGTCATTAGCTTTGATGTGTCACAGCATAGTTCAGAATATATAGCATTCATGGATTCTCGGGATGTACAACAAAAATAAGAACCAAACCTTTTTCCCAGTTTAGCAAACATCCAACTACATTTCTCATGCAGAAATCACACGACTATGTGTAGTTTAAATGGTCGTTTTGCGGATGAACAACAAAAATAAGAATTAAACCTGACAAACTGAGCACAGTTTTTCCCAGTTTGCAAACGTCCCAACTACATTTCTCATGCAGAAATCACACGCCTATGTATAGTTTAATGGTCTTAATTTGATCAGAGTATATTGTAAGGTTATGCATGCAGCAGAGGACAAAGAACTCCATGTCTTCTATCTTAACGGACAGGGAGAAATGGTCCACTAGATAGTAGAAACATTCAATGAACACTACTATCAGACAGGTATCAATGAAGAAGTTAATTCTAGCAGCACGAGGATAATTAAAAGATCTCTATAAGAAGCACTTTCACTTAGCATGATATGTTCCAAAACAAGGCATCCCAAAAATTAGAGTGGAGGGGCAAATGTTTGGATTGACTTACTGTGGAAAGACAGACTCGACTCCAACACCAGACACTAATCTACGAATCTGAAGGTTGTATTGATCCCAGCGCTGCGCTTCCTATCACAATCCCTTTAAATGCCGATTCGCCTTTTTGTTCTCCAGGAACTTGCTGTTCATGGATTCACAAGAAGGATCAGTATCAGAAACATATATCCGAACTGTGCTAAAGCAGAAACATGAAGCAAAATGGTATTACCAATCTCATCTGAACTCATACATCCAGGCTGCACATCAGGAATCTCCCTCTCCAAAGCGGACATTTTCACCGCCTCTTTGTTCAGGATCTGCAGTCAAACAAGAAAATTATTTTTTGGGGTGATTTTGCCACTGTCACTGGATGTACAACTAACACATGGTCTCATGCAAGTATGTAACACTCACTCAGCTTACATATATATATCATCATACGTGCCTGGCGGTCTTGTCGGGCCTCTTGAACTCTGATGCGCGGGGGTGCTCAACCGCAGGAGCGGTGGAATCATCCGAATCAGAAGCCACCTCCGCAGCACTCCCCACTGTCAACAAACCCCTTGTCGCACCGAGAACTTTTTGCGCAGAGACCGAAACCAGAGCCAGCGGCGGAATGACCCGGCTCTGCGCACGTATGGAATGATCTACCCCGATAGGGCGAGCGAACCCGTACGGCTGCCTGAGGTGCTTGGAGGCCGAGGGATGGCTGCGCCGCCCCCGGATGAGCCGCGGCTACGGGAGCAGCGGCATGCTCCAGGAGCCTCGCCGCCGGTGCACGGCTTCCGGCTCGGCAGACATTCCGGACCAAAGGCCCGTGCCCTGCGAAGAAATTTTTGCACAGCATGATGGGAAGGAAGGGAAGGGGTGGGAGACTGGGAGTACCTGGTGGGTGCTCGTCGCCGGCGAAGAAGAGACCACCGAAATCCCTCAGCACCGGAGGGATGCAGCGGACGGGAACAGGAATTGCAGCGACGTCCGGCCCAATCCGGGTCTTCTTGTGGGCCGTTTCTTTCACACATCTCTTGGAAATTTCTTTTTATTATTATTTCTCTCCCTTTCAATGTTCTTCTTTGTAGAAAAAAGAATCTTGGTTTTCATATCTATCCTCCTCTTGGGGCACTGTGAATGGCAATGTAACATTTTTGTATTTCTTTCTGTGGTAAAAGAACTGTGACTACAGTAATGATTCCTGGAGCATAAAACCCTGCATGTTACGGATCAGCAAACCAATACATGAGCTACAAGACCAATATACTAATAGTTCTGAATGTTTACATTGTGTTCGGAGCGTGATTTCCGATTCTGCTATAAAAAGGGCGATCCTGGTCAGCGAATGCAATGAAGGGTTTTTAGGCTTCTGCTGCATTCCTATATGACGACATTCTTTTAAAAATTAGCTTTGATCATAGAAAAAGATTTTGTTTGGAATTGGATCTCATTTTTGTATGATTTCCCCAAAAATACATTTCCAATTTCACCTACAAATCGCTTGGCATGATTACTGAATCTATTCTCTATATGAACCACATTCTCTATATGAACCACTATGCTTCCAAAGTCAAGCAATAGCAATGCGCTCTAGCTTAGCTAGCTAGTTTCTCACAAATCAAAACTGCTCTTCGAAAAACAGAGGGGTCGTGAATGCTCAAACCAGCAGGCAAGGAAAAATCAGATCAGAAGAAGAGGTAGAGAAGAGACAAAGCACAGCCTGGGCTGGAGGCCCGTGCATGGGCTGCCCCTTGTCAAGCCCAATCTCATCCTACCCCGGCCTTTCAAGCCTGGCCCACGATCACATCTCTTCTTCTTACGAATTGAGCACCAAAAAGAGGCCCAGCAAAAGTGGCCACTGCCGACAAAGACATTATCGGCCGTCCGACGGGCGGTCTGACGGCTCTAGATCGGCGAGTCTATCCGACTTTTTGCAAAAAGCCCTCGAACTTTATCGAAATAGAACGCCGTCCAAATCCCTCCTCCTCTCATAGTAAATCTTGCAAAAACATCCTCGATCTTTTTCCAAAATAGTACCAACCATCCAGCAAATGTATGGGCCCTGCCTCTCATCAGCTTTGACTGGGCCGGCTTCGCCACCGCTCAGCCTGAGCCACCGGGGCCCAAATGGCCTTCTCTGTCTTCTATTAAATCCTATAATATACTAATTTTTGTTTATTTCATACAAAAAAATAATAAAAAGCTCAGTAAAATCATGAATGAAGACTCACCATGATGCACTCTATGTACACAAAAAGAATAATCAAAATTATTTTACAAAAACCTCCTTTAATTAAAAATAAAACTTCCACGATGTTTATTTTCATGAATATTTCGTGATATTAACAAACCTCTTTTAAAAACCGAAATATTTCAAAAATTATTATTCCATCCTCACCTAAAAACATTAAAAAGGAGTTCACTGGCCATTTTTATGAGATTTGGGATAGGCAACAAAATAAAAACTCCGCGATTAACATGTCCAATCATCCACAAATGATAATTTAGGTAGCCCACCATTATTCATATTTTTTTAAATACCTAACCGCAAACGGCCAATGGCCATGCGCTGAGCACGACTTTCTAGTAGCACACGAAAGCAACCAAACCCTCTCCTGAGAGTTTTCCCTCGTATACCCTTATAAAATTTCTTACGCTGCACTCTGCGCATTTCTTTTCCTCTTACGTCCAACTTCGACTTCTTTTTACGCATCATACCCTTCGTTTGCCTTCCGTCCACTTTCCTCCGTTAAGACGTTCTGGCGTGTGGGGACCGCATTGAAAAACTGTCCAGATTGCCCTCCTGGTTTCTCGAGCTGTCTCGACCGAGACCGAGACCGAGCGGTCTCTGCTTTCTCGAGCTCCCTGTTTCTCCCGTGTATGACCGAGCGGAACTCGTGAGCGGCCGGATCGCGACCCACTGGAACCCTAGGTTCGTGGCCGGCGGGGGCGCGGCTCGCGAGGCGGGACTGCCTGGGCGCGGAGCGGACTGCGCGCGCGGGCGGGCGACTTCGCCGGCAGGCGCGCGCGCGGCGGGCGCGGTTCGCCGGCGGGCGGCGGCGCGATTCGCGCACCGGCCGGAGAGGCAGGCGGCTGCGGGCAGGACTGCGGGCGCTCGGCCCTGAGGTGGCTCTGCCATGGATTCTGAGCGCAGCAGACTTTCTTTAAACAAGTTGCTATGCATTTTCTGTGGTTCCATGCATTTTCGAAGTGCTTTGCTTGATTTTTCTTTCTTTTCCCACAGCAGAAAAACTTTCTTTTTAAACAAGCTGCAGTCTAACTTGCAGATGATCATCGTTATTTCTCTCTCTCTACCTTTTCTCTTTGTTTATGCCATGGAACAACCTGCGACGGTTTGGTCTGGATCTGAACCTTATGATTTCGATCGCGAAAGGGCCACTGATGAATGCTTCTTTGCTTAAAAATAACGATGTAAACTCGTACTTTTAAATCTGTTATGTGATGGAAACACATGTGCTGTGATGTTGGGTCTCAATTCTTATTTTATTTATATCTTCATATCTACCGGTTGTGAAATAAATATTGATTATTTCGTTTTAAAAAACAACAGCCGCTCCCACAACGGCCAACAGCGCCGGGGTAATCTAGTCTTTTTCACTCAAGCGATTAGCACCGCTACCTTCAAAAATCGCGATGTATGCGAAGCGAAAAAAGTTGTAAAGTCGGACACATAGGAGCGTTTTTGGCATTACTAGCGACAAAAGAATTTTTCATCGGTATACGAGGGGAAGCTCCTCTCTCGGCCACAGATCGTAGCGGGCCACGGCGAGTGTGTTCGCTTGCTTGCAGCCGCCGCCAGCCACCGCTCATCGCAGTGGACCAGTGCCATCGGCACTCACTGTCCAATCTCCGCGCGCCACATTCCCCGCCCACCATTCGCTCTCCGGGTCCCGGGCCGCCTCTCCCTGCTCCTCGCTGGCTGACCAGCCAACGACTAATCGGGAGGGAAGATCCCTGTGCTTGCATTCTCAGGTTACTGATCCTCTCTGCTTGTCCTCCCATCTATTCTTTGAGTTCCACAAGGCAGGCAATGGTCCCACGCGATTTGTGATTTGGAGCGCTTTGGAGACATAATATGTATTAACCAATCGCCTTAGGTGGCCTAGGGTTGATGTTGTTTTTGTGCTTTTTGGTTGATACATTCGGACCTCTTGGTGTAGGATATCTCGATTTTTCTTGTTTGTGTTTGTTGAGCAATGCTTTACCGGATGGTGATTAGACTTTGGGTGGGTTCACATGAGAGACTTCAGCTCTATTGATCTGCAAATTTCACGAGGGACAATAAAATTTTTGTTGTGACGGCACCATACTCCTAAGTGGTTAGCCATGTCCATCTTTTATGTCGAATTCGATTAGTTGTAGTTATCAGTTGTGCAATACCTTTTAACTGCTAGTCCATCTAACTCCGTGCTCTCGCACGGGGCTAGAATCTTAATTATATGATCCACATTAGTTATTATTTAATGTCTCGATAATAATAAATTACTCGAATTAAATTATATTGTTCTCTCTTTGTTCATTTTTGTAACAGTTGTCACTTCGTAAATTATGTAGTTTTTATGATAAACATATCAACTATTGATCTATTTCTTTTCCATCTATATCTTATGATGTCATGAATCTAATTTTTATTTTCATTTATTACCCTCTTTAATTGCTAAAATTTGCAGCTTAAAAATAAAAGTTGAAACTCTCATTTCTTATTATATCTTTTTACTCACATCATTTGGTACTTTCAAGAATGAAGACTTTAAGTTGTAGACGCACTACACCCTTAACTACAATGATGGCATGAAAAACAGTCATTTTAATACTACATTGCTTCAGATTAGTTTAGAGCTTGACAAGAGATATTGGATTGGTACTAATGCTATCCTCAAGAGAATATTAATATTTAAGCCTTATCATTACTATTTGCACCAAAGCAATCTCGAATGCCACAAAGATATAGTCACTTGTATTCTGAACTATCTTGCCCGCCGACTTCTCAAAATGTTTGAATTTTTATTATGAAAAGAGTGATTTATGCAATAATGGTTATACTATCAATATATTGTTCCAAAATGTTTTTAGGTAAGGTGTATCAATAGCTCAAAAAGTAACCCTTATACAATATCATGATTGTCAATAATTTTAATAAGTTTTTAGTACCATTGATGTATAATATATTTTCTTGTGTTGCTGAACATAACATATTTATCTCTCTCTCATACATGCTTTTGGATTTAATTTATACACATGATGTCAGCAATATGTGTTGTTACTTTAATTAAATTTAAAAATATTGACTTTTAAAAAGGAGTGGATAATATAGGAACACATTCGCTACCATTAAAAAGGAAGGAACATGTGATTCTTTATAGTAATTTAAATATTATTTTTGTAACATAATGTGTTGATAAAGTGTTTAGATGTAATTTTAAGGATTTGAGGGTGTAACAGCATGAGGACAATTGGATGAAAATCTTTATTTACTTTAGAAAAATGTTTCTTAATTGCACAAGTCAGTAACATAAAAAGATTCACATGTTACCTTAGATTGATTTACAGATTTTACATAGGTAGGTAATTATTTATAAAATAGCATAACTCCTATACTTATTGTTATCAATGGTAATCAACATATATGACTGATGGTTGTATGGTTTTTGCTTTTTGTGAGAACTTATAGAATTTCTATCTTTTTCTAGTGATGCCGTTAGGATTGACATGGGCTCCATTCGCTACCATTAAAAAGGAAGGAACATGTGATTCTATATAGTAATTTAAATATTGTTTTTGTAACATAATGTGTTGATAAAGTGTTTAGATGTAATTTTAAGGATTTGAGGGTGTAACAGCATGAGGACAATTGGATGACTGTTACTTTTTGAAAATAACCTTAGCAATTGCACAAAGTCAAAGTATAAAAAAAGGTGCATCAATTACATGGTTACAGATTGCGTTACATGGTGTTGCAAAATAACATAACTCCTATACTTATTGTTATCAATGGTAATCCCAACATATATGACTGATGGTTGTATGGTTTTTGCTTTTGTGAGAACTTATAAATTTTTCTGAATGCCGTTAAGGGATTGACATGGGCTCCATTGCTTTCACCTTTTATTTAAATTTATCGGTTTATATCTCAACTGCAGTGCAATACTTATTTAAGTGGAGATTACGTGGCCATGTAATACCATATTAATCTATAATTTAAATTTAAATATCTAGATATTGTGATTATTTTATTCACTACATTGTATTCAATGTAAATATTTTATATGGTTATATACTTTTACAATTTTAGTTGATTGCTTGATATGTTATTTTTTGCAAATTTCCCCTCTTACTACTAAATAGCTTAGAAACATTCTTAAGCATAATATACATGTTAATTCATATAGTTTAAATGTGAGAGTTCACTCATCTGTTGAATGTATTATTACAGAATGTGTTTTAAGTAATAAACTCTAGGTGCTAACAAAATATAGGAATATATGGAGATTAGTATTCTTTTTCCTTCATTCTTATGCACCTTTTTGAGACAGGTCACACCTTGTCTTACATTATCATCAATTTCCCTTCTTCAATCCCTCATCAATTATATTAACATGGGTTCATTAATTTATGGGTTACATATGATTTATTTCTTCTTTACTCTAATTTGCATAGACATTGGCGTGCGTAGTAGCATGAGCAGGCAAGAGTAGCATACCTGTAGCTTAGTGGTGACAGACCGCTCATGCGTGCCACTAAATGTAGACGGGGACCTCAGGCTTCTCATTGCCAGCCAAAGCTTGCGGCCTTGCGCCTGTCACAAGAGATGCATACCTTTTTGCACCTGTCGCAAGAGATGCATACCTGCAGAGCAAGAACCGCGAGTATGAGCCAGCAAGAGCGGCGTACACGTAACAAAAAGTAGTGTATATGCATTCCTACTGACGCGTTGACAAAACCGGGTTTATGGCGGTTATGAGATGTCTAGCGCTAGCTCGTCCAAACCGATAACCTGGTTTTTGCATGTTTTCTGGCTGGTCCGTTTGTGGTTTTTGAAACATGTATGCGCTCCCAACTCAAATTGGAGATTGATTTGGTAATTGAAAGAACAACTAATATACTCCAAAGAAGCCTCACCAAGCCTATCCGTCATCTGGGGTGCAACGTGCATGGAACTGGACAAGGTGTGATCGGGGAGGAAAGCCCAGGCAATAAGTGGCCGAGGGAAGCCTCGACGTAATAACGTGCTCTAATTTCTCTTTCTCTGCGCGACTCTTCCTCGCAACGCCAGCAAAGAGAGAAGCTTTGGTGTACGTATATATCCAGACGTCGTCCAGACCAGCAATTGTTCGGTACGGTACCTGAGCTGAGGCTGGCGTCACGGCAGCGAGGATGCCCTGAGGGCCAGTGGCGCAGCGGAGAATTCGATCCTTGCTTTCGCGGACGCAACCAGAGTTCGCACTCAACACACTCCGGGCGTCACGACGACCGTAGACATAAAGTAGGGATAATCAACACACTCGCGTAAAAGAGCGGCGAAGTTTACAAGCAAAACCGGCAAAGGATAACAATCGCGCTACGTGATCTGAAGAACGCTAGTTTCCCGAGCAAACTAGCAAAGAAGCCGCCGGGCTTCGCCGAGGGACCCCGCCGTGGCAAGGACGTCGCCGGGTTGCTCTAGGTTGGCCGGCAAGTTTAGGGCGCCATCCTTGGTCGTCGGATCAAGCCGACGAACAAAGATGTAGAAGGCTGAAGAGAGAAAGTAGGGTTTGTAGATTGGTTTGTGTCGCATTGGATGTAGATGGGATCAAATCGCCATGAACCCCTTCATTATATAGGGAGGGTGGTCTTATCCTTAGGAAGGCGCCCTAGGACGCTTTCCAATCACCAAAAATCGCACCAAACAAGTTTGGAAACAAACCGATGGATATCGATTCGGATCAGCCCGAAATCGGGCTGACCGGACGCCGCTACAGTAGCACCGGACGCACCGGCCGCTGGCGCTCGCGTAGAGGTCCGCAGCGCCGACTCGACCGACGCGCTGACCGGACGCTGGACCGGACGCGACGGGCGCTGTCCCGTCGAAAGTCCCGGCCTGCCTCGCCGCAGACGCCGACCCGACCGACGCGATCGATCGACGCTGACCGGACGCCGCCGCTGAGTCCGCCGCTGAGTCCGTCACCTTCCGTAAAGCCGCTCATCCCTCCCTCGGTGAATTTGGCTAAGTCTCGAAATTTGTGACTTGGACCTCAAAAATATGGCTAAGTCCGAATTTTAGGCGGGTTTAGCCTATGCCATTTTTGTGTCAACATATGCTCTGCTGTGTGAGAAGTGCACCAACCTCGAAAACAAAAACAAGAAAACCAAACAAATACCGGAATGCCCATCGATCGTTGTCCAAGTAACTGGGCGGAAGTATTACCATGTACGCCATTTTAATTCACACATAGAATATGCATGACCGAAATAAAAAATTTTTCTTTTGATCATTGATAAGCGGATAATTTGGCAACCCCCAATAATATAAAGACCCATACCAAGGATCAACAACAAGAATATGAGGGATAACTATGCAAACCATGAGGTGAATTCCACATATGCACGCAGTAGAAAATGGATGAGGCCATGACCAATGATTTTGATGATTTGGTGCAAACCTCCAACTTGGCTATCATTGTGTCTTTTGTATCTTTTTCTTCTATTCTTGTTTTCTTCAAGACCCGCTGTTTGATCACCATCATTTTTGATCTTTAATGCTTCCTTTTGGGACCCATGCTAAACCCCTTTCTCTTAGCCCCGACCGAAGCTTCTCAAGTAATTTTTCCTACACCTGGGTAAAACCCATTGAGCATACGTTTAGTGTCCCTCTAGACTCAAGGCAGCAATTTCTTTTTATTTTTAGGCACTTGCACCTTCTTTGTTCAGATTTGACACCTACAAATATCAAATAGATGGATGGTTCTTATTCTTTTTACCACGGAGCAATGGATTTTTCAACAAAGTAATCGCTTTTCAATAGTTGAATTCAGATCTGAACTTTTCCGGCCCATCATACTTCTTCACGCCGTAAACTTGTTTTACCACCTTTCCCCCTTTTGGTATAAGTTCTCCGCACCCATTTTGATCAAATCGGTCTTTGTAAGATGATGACCTCTTTCAAGTGTTTTGGAGTCGCATACTCTACATGTTGTGGTTCGGTTGACGGAACATAAAACCTTCCTTTAAATGTTGTTTTTGAGGTTTATGTTTTAGAGGCAACTTTGATGCTTGCTTTTTTAATCGTGATTTGCTTCCCCTATCTTTTGTATATTTAGCTAGAAGCTTTCCCTTCGCTTTAAGCTCGGGTCTTCTATTGCCTTTTTCTTTGTCATGCTTTTTGCCTCCTCGCTAGCTTTATGAGCTATATCTCCTTTCCTTCATCTTGATGATAGGCTCTAAAGAGGGACCTCCGTACCTCCTCCTTCTTTTGCTCAATAGAATTAATCGCCTTTTGGTGGAGATGAGATGAAGATTTTTATTTGCCCCCGCGCTGTCTTCTAACATTGAGCAAATTCCTTGCTATCTTTTGAAATATCCTCAATTTGAACTTTGTGGATAACATTTTTGGCTTCACTTGAGGGTCTTTTCATCTCTCTCTTGAGCCGCTAGAGCCTTTTGAGTTTCAAAATGAATCGCTAATAATGCAAGCCGCATTTGAAACCTCACCAGATGCCATCGTGCCCGACAGAATCTAATTCCGTCCAACTTGTTGAGCTCAGTAAAACCTCAATCGGTCATTATCAATGTCCGAATTGAATCCTCGTGGATGAAATACATTGCAAACTATGAGTATTATGATCAAATGAATTACACAACTTGCAATATATAAGCTCTTTCCAAGTTCTGAATTGATGGTAAAACATTGTGATCAATATGCCTAATAAATTTTTACCTTCTTCAAAGAAATATGTTAAAAGATAAAGTATCACAAATGTATAGAACCAAAGATGAAAGTATTAATTTGTAAAGTTTTATTTTCTAGAATCGCTTCAATGCTTGCGGCAAGCGCAAGAGATTAAATTTGACATTAATCCATTCGCTATACCTTTATTAATCATCTTTCATGCTTAAATTAAATGTAGAACAAACATCGGCATGAGCAATATTCTTTTCAATCTTTAGCCCCCTAATCATAAAAATCCAAAGTAATTGTAAAACTTTATAGTATCTCATTTTAACCAAGTATGAATTGAATTTAAAATTGGGCAAAAGTAATCCACATATATGTATAATCTACATTAAGCATTGGAAAAGCTTTTAACTTTAACAACATATTATCATCGCCTTCCAATTGAAGACAACATGTAGGCCGATGTATTTTGTATACCTTAGTGACGAAAGATGTAGCAAACAAAGGTTTTGCTCTTGATGATCTCTTATATCGCACAATACCTTTGGAAAAAAGAATTTGTGTGCTCTCTAAATGCCAATACTAATTTCCTCCACAAGCTTTCTTGTTAAAAGTTCTCGACGCCACCATAGTAGTGGTGAAACTTTCGCAAGCACCGTGGGAAACATCTATCATAGGATTCCGCTTAGCCGACTCGAAGTCGCCAATGTCGCATTCATACTCACGGCAAGAACCTTAGCGCCGGCCGCCTCGATCGCTTAGCCATTTTCGCTTCGGGCAAGGTAGTTGGCTCTTTTCTATCGGGCTACCCATTGGCTGCGGCTCAATTCGGGCCACGTAAGTACGCTGTCCATTGTCAATTTACTAGCATATCAATACCCTCCTTTGTGTGGAGATTTTGACACATTAATGGGTGAGGAACCAATACCCACATTTATGTGTGTGCTGCACTTTTTGCTTAGTAAAATAGCTTGACCGCATTTGAGCAATCGTCTTGCCGGATTTTTTTCTGTCCACTAGTTCTAAGAATTGATTCCAAAAATCCCTTTTGGATGATGACACTAGTGGTTGCCTCCTCTCGCTATGAATGGGGAAACATGAGCTTGCCCCCCAGCCTAGAAGAAGACTTCCCATGGTGATCTTGAGGCTTTCCCCGGGATTGTTGGCTAGATCTTTCTAGCACCACCTCACCTATCTGAATTTTGCTTTCTTCTTAGGCTCTCTAGGTTCGATGACATGACATTTTTTTCCACAAAGGAATCGGCTTTGCCCCGGCCGTATTAAGATGGTCGATTATTTTTCCCAAGATTTTCAGCCATCGGATGTGTCTTTCTAAGTAAAGGCAAGATTGCGTATTTCCTAAACCGTTTTTATCTGGTTTCAGCGCTAAGAAACCAATTTGTTTGATTCGTTTAAATAATCTGGGCTTATTCGACCGACAAGCTTCCGGCTTTGGACCCATTCAATGTGAGTTTCGTGAGTAGCATGCTTCATGTTCCTCACACTTTCTCAGAGTGAGACTTGCCTTTTGATAATCATTTAACCATCCTGCCTCAACCATTGTCCTAATTGTGATTGGTCTTTCTATCTTCTCCCAAAGAATTCATAGAATAATTCTTCTAATCTAGACCATGACCAAAAGGGCATATTTGGGTAAAAGATGAACCATGCAAAGGCAATACCAAAGAGAGATAAAAGGAAAATTCGTGATTCTCATGTAGTCTTTAACAAGTAAGTGTAACCTAATTGTAGAGAGATATATATTAATATGCTCCACGCGCTAGCTGTACCACTTTCCCCATTAAACATATTAAATTTAGCACCCGCCAACCATTAGATTTTTTTTCAAGCAATCATAACATAACACATAAGGTCCAGTGTATGCGCATTCTCCATGTAGAAGATCCAGTGGATTTATGGCATGACCCTCGACCGCTCATTAGCCCAATTTGCTTGGAGAAAGTCGATAAGGCCGAATCATAATCAACATCTTTATACTGTATCTTGTTGATTTTTCATTAATTCGCTAGTATTAAATAAAAGCCAATCACGGCAGAATAATCACTATCACAGATGCTTTGAATTTTTATTGATTCGCTATGGTTATTACTAATAATAGGTGTAGTCAATCATGAGCATCAATACCGCACAAGATGTTGATTTTGAGAGCAATTTATTTTATCATGCATCGCATGTCACGCTATGAACTTATAGCCGGCTTTGTATAAGTGACATGTTGCTAGGAGAATTAGAATTCGAGAAATTTTCAGCATACATCGCTCTTTTTATCATGATATACATAATTATGATGTGAAGGAACACTATCAACATAAAGTAGCCGGCGAAACATATCTAGTACTATGATAACTAGCAACATTGTCATAAGAATTTATATTACTTGCAAAAATAATTACTAGAATTATCGCATGAATTTGCAAGTTGTACCTTGGCGGGAGTGATGATAACAGATAAAATGCCTTGATACGCTCCATGGATCTTTTGTAATTTTCTTTGGAGCTCAAAATCACAAAGACAACACGCCTAAATTTGCTTCACTCGTATGTGATAAAACACCGTTTACAAAATTGATAGATCAATGATGAATTAGGGCTAGGGTAAAGATATATTCGGGCGCAAAGTAGAGCCGTAAACAATTCTTCCCCGAGTCGCCAAAAAAGTATGTTGACGCAAATTAGAGTTCGCACCAACACACTCAAGGTCACGCATTTTATCAGAGGATTACAGCAGATAATCAACACACTTTCGCTGTGAAGAGCGCGAAGTTTACAAGCAAACCGCAAGAAAGGATAAATACCGCGCTTTTGCGGATTTTAAGAACGCTAGTTCGAAAGCAACCAGCAAAGAAGCCGCCGGCTTCGCCCGGAGGGACCCCCGCGGCAAGGACGTTGGCCGGTGTTCTAGGGTTGGCCTAAGAAGTTTTAGGGGCCATCCTTGGTCGCCGGATCAAGCGCGAACAAAGATGTAGAAGGTTGAAGAGAGAAAAGTAGGGGTTTGTAGATTGGTTTGTGTCGCATTGGATGTAGATGGATCAAATCGCCATGAACCCTTCATTATATAGGGAGGGTGGTCCTTATCCTTTAGGAAGGCGCCCTAGACGCTTTCCAATCACCAAAAATCGCGACCTCAAACAAGTTTGGAAACAAACCGATTTGATATTTATTCGATCGCCCGAATCGGCCGACCGACGACGCTATAAGAGCACGTGACGCGACCGGCCAAGCAAGCGCCCGCGAGAGGTTCAGCAGCGCCACCCGGACCGCGACGCTGCGATGCCGACGGATCGACCGACGCACGCCGCTGGCCCCGGCCGGTGTCCCTCGGCCGCCCACTGCTTCGCAGATGCCGACTCGAAATCGGGACGCGATCAGATCGGACACCGGACCGGACGACGCCAGTTGAGTCCGTCGCTGAGTCCGGCCACCTTCCGTAAAAGCCGCTGATCCTCCTCGAATTTGGCTAAGTCCGGAATTTGCGGTGATTTGGGACCTCCAAAATACGGGCCATAAGTCGAATTTTGGCGGGGTTTAGCCTTATGCCATTTTTGGGTGTCAACAAAGTCATAGATTGAATCTCCATGACTTTTTGGCTGGTAGCGGCAGGGCCTGCTAATAGACGTGGAGATTGGATGAGAGGACGTCAGGCTTTTGCACGTGAGATTGGATGAGACATCAAAAAAGAAAAATATAATATATATGTTTGTTTTTTAAAAAAAATAGAAGATTATTACGTTTAGGAGGCATGTTATAATGGCAATGGTGGGTAATTAATCATATATAAGTTGAGAGGGTTACTTTTAACGATTTTCATAATGGTAAAAGTGGGTATTTTTTAGAAAAATAGGATATATATCTAATGGCTATCAAAATTAGCGACCTCAATTGATGGGCTTATCTTTCTCGATGGCTGTGAGAATTTCTTTTTATTTATCTTTTTTTCAGCTCCTATGGGATTATTGTGGTGGCTCCATTGGAGACTTTAATTAGTAATAGTAAGATGTTATCCATATATCGCTGTCATTGATCATTTCCTGATTGCGCCACATGTGCCGGATTTAAGTTACTCATATTTCCGGAATTGAGTATACCTTTGGGGTTATCATTTGCTTGCTCAGTTAGCATGTTTGGTTAACAATATAATTCGTGTGACCAATTATTTTCTCATTTCTTTATATTTTTCACCACTACTGCTACAATTGTCAAGTACTTATTGGTACAAGGCTTATGCATTTGGATAATTATTATATGTACTACTTCGGGCATGCTAGCTGTTATACCTTTAAAGCAGCACCTCTCGCTGCTATTTGGTTTAGAGGGTTTTGTATATCGCTATAACCATAATGCTTTTGCAAATTAGCTGTTGTTTGGTACTAAAGTATGATGCTAGAATGTGGGCATTGTATATCGTAACATCTTCGTTTATTAGTTTTGATGCAGATCTTTGTGAGGACTGCGACTGGGAAGACCATTACTTTGAGGTGGAACCCTTTGACATGACCATCATTGTGAAGGCAAGATCCATGACAAGGAGGGAACTTATCTTTGCTTTGGGAAGCAGCGAGGATGGTTGCATGCTTGCTGATTACAATCCATAAGGAGTCCACCCCTGCAAAACTACCTTTTGCGCCTATGTGGAGGAGGCATGCAGATTTCTGGAGGACCCCTTTTCGCGGATATTTACCCTGAGGTTGATGTATCCGACAAGATAGAAAGTCAAAGGCAATGATCCGAGTGAGGAGGGTATTCCTCGGAACCAGCAGCTTCTTTTATCTTCGCCCGACAAAACAAACTTTTTGGACTGGCACTAGCCATTATGGTGCTGAGAATGATTCCACCCCTCGCGATCTTGTCCTTCCGGCTGAATTATGTGCAAGTATGAAGATCTTTGTGTAACTGATATACATGAATATCACTCTCTATGTAGAGTCATTTATACCATTGCCAACGCGTCAAAAAATAGTCCATGATGAGGAAGGCATTCCTCCGGACAAGTAGGAACTTATTTTTGTTCATCGCTGGCTTGAGGATAGCCACACACTTGCCCAATACAATATTCACAATGACTCAACATTGCATTTGTAGCCTGCTGTCTTATAGCTTTCAGATTTTCATGAAGACCATCGCTAGCAAGTACATTACCCCTTGATGGGATGAGTTGTATCACAAAGTTGCCGATGTCAAGGCTAAGATTCACAAAGTAAGAGGGTATTCTGCCCGAGCCAATATAATATCTTCTTTGCTGGCAAGCAGCTTAGGATCAATACAAACTGCTGCGCAACAGCATGTAGTGGCGCTCTGTCTATCTCAAGCCCCTCTTTGGCAGGACCATAGTTTTTGGATGATGAGTCCTTAGACACAATTGATAGTGTGAAGGCCAAGATTCAAGATATGGAGGGATTCCTGCAGCAGTGTAGCGCTCATCTTTGCAGGAAAGTAGCTCGAGACGGGTGCACGCTGGCCGATTATACCATCCAGATGGGTCCACCCTTCACCTTGAATCCGGTGGGACTGGTTTAGGGTTTACATGCAGGGATCAATGCAAAGAGTCGGGACAGGACAATCACTTTTGAGGTTGGAGTCGTTAATCACCTCATTTTTGGCAGGCAAAGAGCTCCATATTTTGGCAGCAAGCAGCACATTTTGGCAATGTGAATGCAAAGAGTCAGGACAACGAGGGCATGTCCTACTAGCAAGCTGGCTCGTTTTTGGCAGCAAGCAGCTCGAGGACAGGCTTGCACTAATGGACTAGTGTCCAGGAGAATTCCGACCTCCACCTCAGCCTCTGCCTGCTAGGTAGATTCTGAACTTTTGCTGGCGAATTGGGTTTTAGCCTAGGTCTGTCCATGGGATTGTCAGGTTGTAACATGGACACGTGACTGATTGTTCGGCCCTAGAACTAGGCTTTCTTAAACTGGAAGAATACTCTGAATGGTGTGTTTGAGGTGCTTGC
>JADLZK010004215.1:0-50066 GCA_015847255.1 Hyparrhenia diplandra | reverse complement strand
ACTGCTTGACCTCATGACACCGATGGATTGGATGTGGCCATCCTTCGCCGCATGACACCGTGAGTACAATTTCTTCTATTGTGGACTCATTCGGGATGCCTCTTTCATCTATTGCTTACTAAATTTGCTTTGCATGCTTCTCTATTCCTAGATGCCCGCCCGAGAAGCGAGGGCCTCGTCTTTGTCGGGCTTGGCTTTTTGATCCCGAGCCATTGACCTTAGAAGGGTCGAAAGGATGATGGGCCTCTCAAAGCAAGGGCCGTACATATCTAGAATTTGGCCCACGGAAGCATCATGACAAGGACTTTGCCATGTTTGCGCATAATCCGTGCCAACACCGGATTGTTGTTGTCATAGCTATCAAGTGGAGGAAAGTCTATTTCGTTGACTCTCGCGCCCAAGAAAAGACGTAAAACGCTCCCGCTGAAAACTTTAATACAACAAAGGAGTGTTTCCTAACCTACATCTGACCCATGCATTTTTTTCTTAATTATGTTACTAAAAATAGAAAAGAATGTGACCTTTTTTACATTTTACTCATGTGTAGCCTTGTTGAGCATGTTTTCAATCCGAAGGGGACATGGACGCAAAAGTTTGTGGTTCACGCCAAGTATGCAAAAGTAATTGTTGTGCTTCTCCTGAAGTTGTGCACTGGCCACTTGGGTTTCCATTCAGCGAATAACCACTGTGTTTCATATGTTTGCAAAGGCCTTGACGCAACCCGAGATAACAAGACATGTGGGTTCTACACGGCGCACACTTGATGGTTGCGATGAATCAAGCTCATTTGGATCATCACGAGGTAACTCGAAGTGCAGCTCCATCTTGTGCCTATCTTTGTTTGGCGATAAAGACCATGTGTACAACAAACACTTATGCCTACCTTTTCTTTGTATTAGATTTTGACTTGAACAAAGGAACCGCTCAATTTGGGTGATATTAGAGAGAAGATCGCCAAGTTTCTTATGGAACATGTCATCAACCCCGACGGCGACTATTTCGATTAAGTAAAACCATGAGTTGCTTCTGTTCCCTTTGCGCATCACGACGAGGTGGGATACATGCACGTGAACTGTGTTATTTGTGTTGTGAACAATCCGTGGGCGCGCCCCGAACAACCGGGTAGGTGTGAAGAACAATCGATACACTTGAATTTTTAATGCCGCCGGGCGCCCATTTGTTTCTACTTGGACCTATGTATATGTATTATATACACGTTATTAATAATATCAATGCTTTGTGGTGTCGACGATTCTAAGCTGTACAGGTGTCTCAATAATGTCATCATTGACACGAGGCTGCCAACAAGGTCTAAGAGGCGTCTCAAGCCTCCGGATAATTCTGACTGTCTAAGCCCGATGCGCCGCTTCGTCGGTTGTTTTAGCAGATTTTTTCGTATGCGTGCTCGAAAATTAAAGCGTGCGGCAAACGCCAACCTGGTTGCGGACACAGCATGTAGCAGGTGCGCGTCTTTAATTTTCCAAGAGTTACAGTCGATGGGTCGTTGTAAGCGTCTGTAGTCTCCGCCGCACAGGTATCGATTTTAGGTGCTAAGCGTGCCCCAAACATAAGAAAAACACAGTCGGGTACAAGAAGCGGTGTATCAGTAACGAATCCACGTTCACAGACGGATAAAATGTAAGGCGTGTCTTAAGTAGTACAAACCCGCGAGACGCTGGCGTGTGGCGTCGTGTGTGGGTGATGAACAATACGACGGTTGCATTTCGAATGTGTTTGTATTAGGAAAGCGTCCGCGATACACTTTTGACTTGCCTGGCGTGTCAGTCTGTAATCTCCATATTGAAAAAAAGGAAGTCGTAAGATTCTAACGATTCTGGTATACGGTGCAAGACAAATCTATTGATATGCCGTTTCGACTTAAAAGTTATCCCGTTTACGTATGCTCTTTGACACGAAACCACTTACGTACATGCGAAGTCGCCACAGTCACACATTGGGCCCGTCGTCGGTAACTTTGGAAGGGATACAGTCGCTTTATTCATGTACGTGTGTGCGTAACGTTACCAGAAAGCATAGTCACATAGGAAAACTTGTCTGTATCTACTGTTCACTACAATGAAAGCAAAAAACGAGGTCACGAGACCGCAAAAACCGTCTGTGATAAAGTGTGTTACGCACTTCTGGTAAGGTTTTGGTTTGTAAAGTCGACATTTAGAGACCCTAATGGGCGGCGCTGCGCGCGACTGTCAGCTTAAGCCCTCAATCGCGACTGTCAGAGGGCCTTTTTTACATAGTGTAGGTTGGTTTTGTTCCTAATCTTCCTTAGTAATATTCACCATGTGTAGATATAATGCCTCCATACGATGATGACTAGGTGTATTGCACTAATTGTAGTATGCATTGACATATAAGTAGGACTAACTTAGGAATATTCCATCCATCTCACCTATACTATGGTATTTAGCCTTTATGATACTAGCTAGTGGCATATGATGATCTTTGACTTGATGTTATTATCATTATTATTATCTTATTATCTTTATTATGTGACTTACCTCGCTTTTGAGTTTAGTATGATGCATATGGTTTACTCTACATTACACCACCGCAAGTGAATCATCATTAAATCATCAACCTACCCATAGCCTATCCCTTTCTCTTCGGTAGAATATAAATACGATACCTGGATAGACTCCTTGGTGAAGTGCTACAATTGGGTAATTCTATCTGTGCGCTTGGAGATACCAGAATTATATTATCATTGTAAGAGTTTCAAGTGTCATTTTAAGAATATCCGTTCACGCATTTCTTTAGCATTGTGAGCTAGGGTGACAGACTAGTTTTCGTAGGGCAATGCTAGAATGTGTGGTACAACTTTTTGTGCCTATCGTGGTGAGATCAACTCCACCATCGATAATGTTGCGTAGTCATAAACCATAACTAACTCCGTCTAACTTTATTAACTTCCCATTCTAACTTTTATTGAATGTGAGATTAACTCCACATCCAAGCTAACTTATTAGATAGATACCATTTATACAGTTCTAGCGCCGTCCTAGATGTGGATCGCGTTAGAGATGTCAACAAGCATTTCTGGCGCCGTTGCCGGGGAAGAAAGCGTGCTAGCCAAACCTAAACACACATACTTGGATAGATTGATATCACTTGCATCACGTAATGTATCGAGGACCCATTATCAACTACTCAAACAGGCTTACCCTTGTTTGTCTACTTGTTTTTTGATTTTATGCCGGGTAAAAATATTCATTGGAGTAATCGCCCAAAGAGCAATATTGAAAAAATCAGAATTATTAATCAAGAGGGCAAGAATCCAAGCTCAGAACAACATTTACACCTTTTTGATTCGGACGTTGATCAAATTAGGCAAAGCCTATTGCCTATTTTCGAGGCCATGGCGAACAAGACACTTCGTGAATTTTCGCCCAACTACGCCAATGTTCACACGACCGGATGTTGCAATTGGGGATCATGATTTTGAGCATAAGCCTGGGCTCATTAATATGGTACAAGCTAGCCAGCTTTTATGGAAAGGCACATGAGGATGCTAGTGCTCATCTCCAACACTTTTGGAGATTTGCGCACTACTATCACCATTAAAGGAGAGTACCAAGAGATGCAATCCTACTCCGTCTTTTTCCCATTTTCACTATTGGGAAGGGCGGCAAAGGGTTCTATGCTACCAAAGATAAAAATACTACCCGTCACTCTGTTCTACCTTCCTTCCTTGCAAAGTTCTTTCCTATAGGCAAGACCAATGCCTTACGGGGAAGATTGCAAATTTTCAACAAAGAACAAGATGAGTCTGTCCCTAGAAGCATGGGAACGCTTTCAAGATAATATCTCAGAATGCCCACACCATGGGATGGAAAAATTGGTTACTTATGCAGACCTTCTATCATGGGCTCACTACAAGTGCTCGTGAAACAATGGATGCCGCAGCCAGAGGCGCTTTCCTATCACTCACACTTACAAAAGCTACGAACTTGTGGAAAAATGGCTTCAAACCAGAGTTGGAATGAGGAGCGACAACCCCGCAAGAGGTCGAGGAATGCACCAACTGAAGGAGGTAGACATGTTGTCCGCCAAGATGGACCTAATAATGAAGAAACTTGAGGAGAAAGCTCCCGAGAGGAAAAAAGAAGTCATGCAAATTCTAGACTCCAAAGATGACATGTGAAGAATGTGGCAACATTGGCCACTCAGCAATAATTGCCCGTAAATTGAAGAGGATGTGAACTACATCAACAATAACAACAACTATCGCCCTCAAAGAAAAATCAAGGTTGGAACCAAAGAAAGACCAAACTACCAAGGTAATTATACAGTAACTATCAAGGTAATTTTAATAATTTTAACCAACCTTCTTTAAGAGATCTTGTTTTAAATCAAGGAAAAAAACTATGGAAAACTTGTCTAAGAAGTTAACTACTAATGATAAAATGCTAGAAACAATAAACAATAGAATGGATAGTTTTTCTTCTGCGATTAAAAAACCAAAGATAGTTTCAACAAAATGATAGAATCTCAAATTTCTCACCGGCAATTTCGCTTCCACTAACCACATCGTAAAACTCCAGGCCAGCCGAAGAATTAGAATCTACAAATCTTGTAGACTTTTTTAATGCAAAATACTTTACGGAAAAAAAGTGGAGAGCAACCGGGTCGGGATGACTCCCTACCACCAAAGAAAGAAGATCCAGGGGAGGCCACCATCACCATCCAAATTGGACCACACGTATTTGAGAATGCACTATGTGACTTTGGCTCAAGCATCAACATTTTACCTCGGGTAATTTATGAGAAAGTTAATGGTAATCCATTGTTATATACAACCATGTGCTTGCAACTTTGCGGTCGGTCGCTATGCTATCCACAAGGCATACCCAAGATGTTTTCGCACAAGTTGGAAAATCATATGTGCCAAAAGAGATTTCGCAGTAGAATTGAGACAGAGGAAGTGAAAAGGCACCAATCATATTGGGTCGACCTTTCTTGAGCACAGCTAGAGCAATTATCTATGCCCCAGAGTGCAAAGATATGTTTCAACATCAAAGGAAGAAAAGAAGTATTCAGCTTCAAGAACAAGGTACTCACCTCTCCGCCCATCCGCAAGCACAATACCTTTGTGAGATGCCACCGTAACCTACATTCAAGAACATCAAGAAGAACAAAAAGAAAAAACAAGATGGCTCAAATGAAGGTAATGATGATTAACAAGATAGGTTCTGAGAATGACCATCTACTCAAATCTCCAATGCTAAATAAGATGGAAGATCCGTGCATCCCAACGATATCATGCACTATAAACCGCTTGACCTTCAATAATACATATTATGATACGGGATCCGCATCAACATCATGGCCAAGGTAACATATCAATTATTATTCGATAAAATGCCCTTGTACCCTACATATGTGCAGTTGTAGATGACGCACCAATCATGCCGATTTCCGAAGGAATTCGCGAAAAGACGTGCGTGAAAATTAATGATCATTATGTCCTCACCGACTTTTTAGTCATGGACATGGGTAAAGAGTTGGACCCACCACTAGTGTTGGGAAGACCATTCCTCAATACTACACGCCCATCATCTACATAAGAACATGAGAAATTCACTTCCAATTCCCTACGAGAAAAGGTAATGCGATTATACTTTAGTAGTTATACTAATTATGAAAAGAAGAATGAGATCTATGCGTAGACGCCCCCGTAAGAAGAAGCAATTGAAGATTCAAGAAGAAGAGGAGGTAGAAGGACCTAGAGAAGAAAAGTCGCCCACCTCAACAAACGAAGATTGTACAATCTCGAAATCAAGGTGGTAAATAAAAGAAATAATGAACCCAAGACAAAAGATAAACAAAGTTACCGGAACCTCCCGAAACAAGAAGTGGATAAAGAAAAAGACAACTCCCAAAGACATCATCGAGAAATGTCGATCAAATCATCGAGCCACCAATTGTGATTACTTGATATACCTTGGGAGTAATGAGCGAAACAAGAAAGTCTTGTTCGGGAGGACTTTAATCCCCCGAACCTTCGCCAAAAGGTAATTTGGTAAGTTATCCATATTTAATTCCCAAAGATTGCATATTTACTTTCTCCAATTGCATAACATATTTCCCTTTCCCAAAACTACTTTAGAAAAAGACAAATAAACATGTTTAGTGCTTTGCATGTTTAAAAGCCTAAAGCCCCATGTGAGTAAATCTAAGGCTTAATACCTTCGAGAGATACTTGCTGTGGTGGCATAAAAATAAAAATAAAAATGCATTCATCTTTTTCTTGCATACAAATAAGAAAATCCAAAAATATATTTCATCTTTGCTAAAAGATCCCAAACAAAAAAAGCAACGTGGCTAAACCCTAACGCCTAATCAAGTTCCACTAGCTTTGTTGTCTATTTGAGTTTAGCAGATTTCGAAGGGAGAGAGACATGATGAGCCGACACCATTGTCACCATCTACCTCAACTTCCACATCATCAACCCGACATTTCAATCCGCCTTGGGGAGAGCACCCCCAATTATCCCGATAAAGTATCTTTACTACTACTACTATTATTAGCTAGATATTTGGTTTGCTTAATTTGCTTTAGTTTGTTTAGAGTGAGTCTATATAGTCTTTAAAGAGTCTTTGTTAGTTATAGTATGAATAAATGATCAAGAGAGAGTGTACACCTTTTATGCTTTTGCTCAACTAAAAAGAACTTAAAAATAAAGGAGATGATGAATAATTGCTCCGTCGTAATGTCTTTCAAGTACCTAGCTTTCAAGCTTAATTTCTCTCGAAGCTTAAATGTGAAACTTGCTTTGACTTGAGGTTTACCCTAAACCCGAAATCTATGGATTGCAAATGCTTGCTCTAGAGTCTAGGTAATTGACGGATATGATATATGAAAGTTTTGAGTCTGCTATTTCTCTTACTCCTAGTGACACTAGATTTACGGAGATTTATCTTTTTTAAAAATTATAAAAATATACATGATAAGTTCCGTATGACGTAGTGTTGAAACTCCTACCACAGACCATATATACATGCTCCACAGTTAGGAAAACCTTTTATATATATATATGGGCTGCTTGCTTTGCATTGAATTTGTTCGACCTTTGTTGACCCTTAGAAACTTGTCATGCTGATGTACACTCCATCCATCCACACCACATATATTTCATTCCACTAGACTCCACTCATATATGTTGCTTCTACCACGGAGTACGCATTTCACTATACACACCCACTATATATCCGCCAAATATGTTCCACTCCTAGCTTGGGAGAAGAGCAATCAAAAATATTCCATTCCAGTCAACAATCTTACAAAAGCTCTAATCTATCTCTAAAAAGTTTACTGCAAAAAAGAGACTTGGGTTGTCTTAAAAAAAAGAGAGAGAGGGAGATGAAAAATGGACAAGTGTCCTACGGGCGAGTAGAGCCTACCTCCCTAAAAGAAAAGGAGAATAAAGGAGAGTAAAAAAAATGGACAAGCGTCCGCTAAAAAACAATGGGTACTTAGATGCCCGCCTCTCCATAAAAGAAAAATAAAGAAATACAACCCAGGTTCTCTCAATTGTTTTCAAGTTTCAAAAGAGAGATGATTTTTCAAGAGAGCTAAAATAGAATTAGACTTTTTCTCATCACATTCATTCCATTCACACCTACCATCATATTCATTTCATTCCATCATGCACATGCATCAGTGTGACTCGTGACTTTGGATCCATTGTTTGAACTTACAATAAATGCTTAGTAAGTAGATTTAGTTTTCTCCCCACCTATGAACTCCACATATAAGCTTTAGATATAGGGTGAGAAAGAAGAAGGCATAGTGTCCTACTGCCTTAGTCCAAAAATACCACATACTATGAGAGAAAGGCAAAACAACCTTATTGCCTTAGTAAGGATCCACCAAGTACCACATATGAGAGACTTGAAAGGGTCATCTTGAAAGGAACTTTGAGTTTTATTTCGAAAATTAGCAAAAACTCCTGGGATGATGGTTGAACAAAGAGTTTGAGACCTAGTGCTTGACTTGATTGTTCTATCTTTCAATTGCCCAAGATCACAAGAAAAAGCTACAAGCTCCATGATTAAAGGTAATATGGGTAAGTTAAAGGTTGAAATAGTTTATTCTTATCCGAAGATGAAATTTTGTTTGAAAGCATGTGTACTTTTGAGGTGTGAAAGCGTTGCAAAGAACTCCCTCGATCCAACATAATCTTGCTAGGGACTAGCAAGAGGTAAGCTTGGGGAGCTTGTTGGTATACCTTATAGCATAAAATATAGAGGTTTTTAAAACAAAAATAAGGGCTTAAAATGAATATCAACATAGTATAGGGGCTTGACAAACATGATTCCACTAGTTTTGGTGATTTATATATTTTTTAGGGATTAAAACGAAAATGCCCAAGAGTTTGCAAGCCCTACAACATAAAGACATATCCGTGGCGTAACCCAACGTGGAACCTACACTAGAACATTCCGTAAGAGACCGAGAGAGCACCGGAGGGGAAGGTGGGGCCCACCCGGCGAGCCAAACCGCGGCGGCCCTAGTGGCGGCCGGCCGCCCGGTGGGGCCCCCCGTCGACCTTCCATTCAAGGTCGGTTCAGCACCGCCTATGAGGAGCAATCTAGTCTATCCATCAAGGTTAGTTTGATCCAAGGGCTCTCGTTCATCGCCTAGGGCTATATAACAAGACCCCCTAACCCCCCCTGGGTGAAACCCTAATTCATTCGAGTTCATTCAAGTCATTCTACTCCATACCTAGTCCATCATCAAGACCCCAAGTCAAGATCCTAAGCCCTAGTTCCACCATAATTAGAGCAATAGCTATCTAGGTTAGCTCTAGAGGAAGTCAAGTATTGTCTTGGATTCCGATAGTCAAGAAGTAGCGGGGGCGAAGCTTCACGTGGCTTCTCTCTTGTATCTCATTTGTAAGTATTTATTATAATACAATTGCCATGACTTTATTCTATTTAATGATTATATTCTTAGTTATATGCTTCTATGCTTATTATGATTATATATTTAGTTTAGTATGTTTGTCTTTATATTCAAGCATGGAGTCATATAGCACCCCCTTAGATGTACACTATGTGGGTGGTCGACAATGTGTAAACGTGGTGTTTATACAACGTTTGCTGCGACATCACCCTATATTCCGGATGTGTGGTAGATCGTGGATGTGATACTCCCATTGAGTCCTTTGGAGTCCACCCCCGAATGTAGGGCTAGTTGAACTTTGTTACTATGGTAGGTTGGTTTTGTTCCTAATCTTCCTTAGTAATATTCACCATGTGTAGATATAATGCCTCCATACGATGATGACTAGGTGTATTGCACTAATTGTAGTATGCATTGACATATAAGTAGGAGTAACTTAGGAATATTCCATCCATCTCACCTATACTATGGTATTTAGCCTTTTATGATACTAGCTAGTGGCATATGATGATCTTTGACTTGGATGTTATTATCATTATTATTATCTTATTATCTTTATTATGTGACTTACCTCGTTTGAGTTTAGTATGATGCATATGGTTTACTCTACATTACACCACTGCAAGTGAATCATCATTAAATCATCAACCTACCCATAGCCCATCCCTTTCTCTTCGATTTTTGGATAGACTCCTTGGTGAAGTGCTACAATTGGGTAATTCTATCCGTGGCGCTGCGCATACCGAATTATATTATCATTGCAAGAGTTTCAAGTGTCATTTTAAGAATATCCGTTCACGCATTTCTTTAGCGTTGTGAGCTAGGGTGACAGACTAGTTTATCAGAGGCAATGCTAGAATGTGTGGTACAGCTTTTTGTGCCTATCGTGGTGAGATCAACTCCACCATCGATAATGTTGCGAGTCATAAACCATAACTAACTCCGTCTAACTTTATTAACTTCCCATTCTAACTTTTATTGGAATGTGAGATTAACTCCACATCCAAGCTAACTTATTAGATAGATACCATTTATACATTTCTAGTGCCATCCTAGATGTGGATCGCGTTAGAGATGTCAACAATGTTATGCTGTCTTGACTTACTTTTGGTGATCATGTACTAGCTAGGATAGTATTAAAACAATGTGATGATGCAAACTCGATGACCGGGTTGTTCGGTTTGAGAAAATATATGATGACTAGAAGCTTGCGTACAACTTGTTAACCACACATGCGTACATATGCCCCGCATATGTAGCCGCCTAATAAAACGGTTGCACAACGTGATTTTTTTTTGAGAAGGAAAATGTATTTATCTCAACGCATTACACCGCCCATTTACAAACGGGATCCACAAGAAAAGAAAAATTACGAGAAGTAGAAGGCTCTGTTCATCTTCCTCGCGACCTTCGAGATCTGTTCGTTACGCCGCCGGCCGCTTTCCAATCGCCGTCGCACCGAGCCAAACTCTACCGGTGGAGGCCGCAGAGGGAGGGCTTACTTCTAGGCGACATCGCCTCCCAGGCGCATCGGCCAACTCTCGTACCCACGACGCATCCACACCAAAACCACGCGTCGAACTTCGAAAAACGGATGCACCATTGCATCAATCCGTCATTTAAACTTCCACAACGATTAATGGATTGTTCACAAGTTCCAACGGATGCAACTCAACCGACGCAACCATTCGCGACTAGCAACCGCCGTTCGAGACCCCATCTACTTAAGAAGCGCCTTTTTTCTTCCCTCGGCAAAAAAAACACAGAAATGGAGTCATCTCACAAGAATCGGCAAAGACGATGCCTAGAGACCGCCAAGACCGCCGCCGAGATGTGGTCGTCGCCGGCGGCAGATACCCCGTTTATCGACACGACAAATCCGCGTGGCGATGCCACGATCGTGGAGGACTTCATCAACGAAATCCGAGGTAACCGTGGTCCAAAGTCCAAACATTGTAGGTATGCTCGTTGGCCTCGACTTCGAGTGGAGGATTCTTCCTCCCAAACGAGTTTGGCAAAAGGGAGTTCGTGATCGCTACGTTACACTGTGTGTTGGCCATCGATGCCTTGTATATCAAGTGCACTGTGTCAGGGGGCCGCTTACCCCGTGTTTTGAACCACTTTCTTCAAGATGAGGGCCATGTGTTCACCGGGGCGGCCATAGGCAGGGCGTGGAACGCCTTGAAGTTGATCTAGGGTCTGCGTCTCCAATCCACGCGACTTACAATATATTGTGCTCGCTCTTGATGTTAACGAGTACAAGAATCGCAGAACCAGAGTGTCTCCCCTCGCTGGATACTCTAGCGTCGGTTCTTCTGTGATTCCTCGTCGAGAAGAAGAAGAAGAAGCGAGAAGAAGAAGAAGGCGACGACTTCATCGATCACCACCGATGGGGGACTTTGAGTTGTCGGCGAATCGGATTAACTACTCCGGCATAGATGCCTTCCTATCCTTTGAGATTGCTAATCGGGTTCGGATCAAGCATGGTTATGACTTCCTTACGAATGCTAATGTCCCATAAATCGTAAGTAATCTGTCAGTGTCTTTAAAAAAGAACATTTGGCTTTGGTAATGTATTATATGGAATTTTTGTCTTCATGCATATCAATGTCGTAGGTGAGATAGTTATCGACACATACCACTACCGCCGCCCAGTACTCCCACAAACTTCAGGATCGGGCGGGCATACGTTCCAATCGCTGTACCCTTCACGCGTCAGTAATAATCGTATATACGCATTTTGTTGCTATAAATCGTCTCACGCAAACTCCGTGACCGTAACGGACGTGATAGTTATAGCGCTGCGGTACCGCTAAGCGTCTGTATATTGACACGCGTCTGTAATATTTCGAATGGTACGGACACAGCCGACCGCACGTCTGCATTATCACGCATTTGTAAAACGGTCTTGCATCACGCGCACTGGCGGTACAAATCGCCTCTAACAAGACACGCGATCAGACATCATCGCGACGAGTTACAAACATCGCGTAATCGACCCAATGCGCCCGTTTACGCCAATGTGCGCAATAGTTTCAAGCGAAGATAGACGGGTGTCGACTAAACACGTGTCGTAAATGGACGCGCGCCGGGTAACGGTTGGATATGCAGAGACGCTGCTAGTAAAAACTCGCCTCGAATCTAAACGCCGACTTTAATACGTGACGTTCGCGATCGACCCTTTCGCATTCAAGCGTGCGGAAGACACGCCGGCGTGTCGTAACACTCGCAATCGGCATGCACGGGTGGCACAAAAAGAGTGTCTCAGATACAAACACGCGCTGCGAAATTAGTGTTCGTATCCACGCATCGACCCGGCCTCAAGAATGCGTGCCCGTGCTTAAAACGCGCAGGTTCGAGATATGGTGAATGTTGCGCACACTTGGTTTGAAAAAGACGTCACATTATAGCCGCTGCGGCGTCGTATCGAGAGAACGAAAAACACGCCTGTCCCGGAAAATGCAGGCGCGTCGGGTAGATCTTGGCGTCTATAATTACCCTTATTTCAGGACGCATTTTGGCCAGGGTGGGACCGCCGACACCTATTATCGACGCCTCGCACCGGGCCCGCCGTCCGGTGGTATGATAGTCTGCACGCACGTTATAGCGGCGTCTCAAGCGGGGCGGTTATTAGCCTTTTTACATAGTGTGTCCTAAGCTCCATTCCTATATACTACATGTCCACCATCTTGTTTTCAAAGAGTTTTTATATCTAAAATCACTCCAATTATTAGCAATTTCGGTGGTCGGTGTTAGAGAGGACAATTCCCCTTCTACCTTTCATTTTAGATCTTGGCGGGATATTTGCATACCTAAAGAAGAGGAGGATTAGGAATTCGCAATCTTTTACAGTAAATAGAAGCCTCATTCTTCATGCTTGTTGAACGTGGCAACAGTAAAAATCCTTTTCTCTTTGCTATTCTCAAAGCTAAATATCATAGCTCTTCTACTTTCTCGAATGTTAAAACCTCTAGGTCAAATTACGCCTTTTGGGCATCCATTATGAAGGTAAAAAGATATCTTGACTCAAAATTGTGCAAATGATTGCAAATGGCTCATCTAGCATTTGGTCTACCCCTTGGTGTCCTATTTGGAAAGAAATACACAACCATATTAACTTCCCTATTTACGTTCCTAAACTCCCCGGAAAGATCTCTCGATCTATGGCATGCCAACTCATGTACATGGAATTTTGACTTCATTAATGAAGTGTTTGATCAAAATGTGAGTATGGCTATCTCTAGCACAATTCAGTTCACCAAAGGAGAGAAGATTCTATCATTTGGAAGCCCTCTTCCAAAGGAATTTGTTCCACTAAAGAAGCTTTTAAATTTCTCAATAAAAATGATGTGGTCCACCTCCCTCCTCGAATGGAATGAGATCTATAACTCATCAATGCAGGTACATACTCATGAGGGCTTGGAAACACAAAACCCTACCCCCCTGATTAAAACCTTTATTTGGAGACTCATCGAGAGCCATTACAACAGAGAGAGCGGGTAAGCTCAGTTCAAAAATAGATACTCAATGTACTCGATGTTTTCTTAATGAAAATGACAGCCACCTTTTCTTTAAATGTGATTTTTGCTAGAGCTACATGCGGTTCTCCTTCTCCCCTCCCCTTAAATCTTCTTCTTTTTTCCAATGAGCGGGATGGCATACAAAATATCTTATCTAACCATATTACAAGGTCAATGCCCGATTCTACTTTCAATGCTATTTTTACAACTCTTTGGTACATTTGGATTGCAAGAAATGATCTCGATTCAATAACAAACATTGGTCTATTTTGCAAATTCATTATGCAAGATAATCCTCTCTTGAGACTCACATCACGGGGATGCAGCTATTCGAAAACATTAATGATGCAGCTGGTCCATTTGAAGATGGACAACAAATTGCTTCTCCCAAGCTCCCAAACCGAAAGTTGACTACTCGGTGAACCATCTTAACAAGCCTCGTAGCCACGGCTAAAGGCCGATATTCAATGCTTCACCGATGCTTCTATTTCTCCGCACAATGATTTGTATGAGCAGAGAGAGACCGGTTTAGGCATTGTCATTTATGACAAACCTAAAGGCCTCAAATTACTTATCTCGGCTAGGCTCATAACGCTCCTCGGTTCTTCAGCCGAGTCATCGGATTACATCGCTATTATTTGCAAGAACAATTTCTATCAAAAAGTCCGCTTTCAACACGCATAACATTCACCGAAGTACGCAAGGAGGAAAGGCCCAATTAGGGATGAAAACGGATCGGATCGGAGCGGATAATGGTTTCTCCCATATCCTAATCCTCTTTTTTAATAATCGGATTCGAGCCGGATCGGATATTGTACGGATTCGGATGCGAATACGGATTTTTAGGATGTCGGAAATGGTACGGGTTCGACCGTGCCTGAGAAAGCGGACTTTTAGAAATCGGATTATATATGCTTATACATGTTATTTTTTATAATGAGAAACAATTTTTAACCAAAATCATACAGACGGCAATGCAATTCAAAATAATCACCATCAATATAAAATTAATACAAGCGGCAATGCAAAGTCGACCGGGTGTGTCTGCGGATACATGGATCAAGAATAATACAAAGACGGAGAGGAACTTACTCGTCGGTCGCGTGAGTACGATATGGGTCGCCTCCGTTGCCTAATAACACCTAAATTAAGCAAATATGCAATCACTATAATACCATTCTATATATAGCAAAAAAAGATAGTTAAATTATTGTTGTGTTTGGGACTTAAAATATTCGGATATCCTATTATACGCATCGGATAATCCGCATTTAATTATCGGATAATCCATATCCGCGGATTTTGCTAATACCATATCCTACGCCACATCCGCATATAGTCGGATTCGATTATCCGCATCCGCCGCGGATATTAAAAACACTTCTCCATATCCTTAAAATTCGGATTCGAACGGATCGGTCGCGGAGGATTATCCATACCACTTTCATCCCTAGGCCCAATATATGTCCGCATTGGAGATTACAACAATTCTCTCCAAGTCTACATTCACTATGTAAAGATCTTTGTGCGAAGTCCACAAAATTGACAAAGTTGCTCTATGTAAAGATCTTTGTGCGAAGTCCACAAAATTGACAAAGTCGCTCTATGTAAAGATCTTTGTGCGAAGTCCACAAAATTGGACAGTCTAGCAACTTTGGTATCTCATGATCTTGCTCATGACGTTGTTAGGGCAGCATTCCTCTTCTAGCACACTAGTGTTCTCCTTTTTGAAAGATCCCCATAAAACAATGTGTCCATTTATTTCTTCGAGGGACATTGTATTACAAAACAATTGTAACATTTTGGCGGTTCAGCATCGGCCTATGTAATGAAATCTAGGGCCTCGGCCCGTTTTCTTTTCAAAAAAAATAACCCATTAATGTAAGTGCATTGGTGTTGTCTTATAAGTAGTCTCATATAGGGCCACGTAATTTAAAGGCGTTTTAATAGACAACATGTACAATGGTTGTCTTTTAAATTCTCATAGCAACTCGTATTTCCTTAATTTATGGAGAGTAAAAAAAATAGGATTGTGAGGTGCATGACGATAACAACTTATACAATCTCTACAATAATGTCCCACATGAGGGGCTCACGAAATCAACGGTCCACGAAACAACTCCATCGATTGGAGGCTTAGGATTGGAAGTTTGATGCGGGGTTGACACGTTCACCTCCCACGCGCGCGGCGGGCGAGGATTTCGTCCTCGCGGCGGGGGTTCGAATCATCGCTTCATCACCAAAAAAAATAAACGAGGGCACGGGTTTCCACCACGACCGCGAAGCGCGGGAACCGCCACGACACGGAAAACAGGAAACACCGCGATGGGATCGCCCGGCGCGAGCCGCGATGGGATCCGCAGCGGGCCGCCATGGGAGGCGGTGAGGGTCATGGGTCTATACCGCCGCCATGGGAGGTGAGGGCTCACGTGGCCACGAGATCGAACGAGCGATGCCCGGGACGCTCGGTTGCCCTATAAGCGGCGGCCAGCGGGAGGAGCCACCTCAACGGTCGATCGGCGCGGCATGGCTCACCGCCTCAGAGCGGGCGCACGTGACCGGTCCACTGGATGGGCGCGCGGCCATCACCCGGTCGTCGGGGGCGTCGCCATCATGGGCAACCCACCCGCCGCGCTGGCGCCGGCCCGACCCCTCCTCGCCGTCTCCATCGGCTCAGGATCCTCCGATGGATTTGCCGCTGCGATGGCTCCGGTGGCCACGACCTAGGGGAGAGAAGGGAAAAAGACGAGAAGAAGGATGACGATCTGGTGAGTGAGTCTCCGCATTTAAGGTAAACACTGTGTCTCCGCATTCAACAAAAATATCCAATCAATTGTGCTTCCGTGTTCGTTTCTGATTGTGCAGGCACAATCGATGATCAATATGCTCATGTTGTGGCTGCCGTGGAGCCTGAGACTCCGCTCGCAACCATTGGCGGTTGCTGTAGTGGAGTGATAGCCCCCTCCCAATTGAAAACGGATAGTTGTAGCATAGGCGCAGGGCAAGAATCGTTTTCTGACTTTTCTGCTACTATAGGTCGCTTGATTATTTCTCGGTGGCATTTTTTTTGTGCTGCTGGCCACCGCACTGTTTGGTGCCATTTCAATGGGCAGCTTGGGATTGTTTGGTGCCTTGTCTTCTGTTTGCAATGGGTACATGTCTGGGAGTAATTCTTCACGCAAGGTGATCAGTTGTTTGACTTTCTATGTTTGGCCAGTTTATAACAAGTATCTTACTATGTGAATGAAAAATCTGAGTATTTTTCATTGCAGTTTGTAGTTTATCTTTTAACTGAAATTTGAAGCCATTTTTTAATCGGTTTGGATTTCAAAATCCACAATTTCTTTATTCAACACTGGATTTGGAATTCTGATATATGGATACGGCAAGGACTGAGTTTGTTTTGATATGGCTTATCTGACCAATCCTTTATTTGTTGTCCTTTGTAGACGTAGCAGATAGCCAGATACCAAACCAATAGAACAATTTTATTTAAAAAACTGCCACTGGAGCAGTCAGTCAAACACAAATATTTTGCCTCCCAGATTTGACATGGTGATTTTGCCAGGTAGGTAGCAGTTCGAGATTCAGCAGGTGTATATGTTACATGCAGGACAGGAGATGGCAATCCTATTCTGTTTAAAAGACTTGAGAAATTCATTTTGATTTTTGTTTAAGTTGGCAAGTGGCCACGAGATCAGTACTATTATTAATCTTTCAAGAAAAAAGGTGGCAGACTCAACATTACTTCTTTCAGTTATAATATTGTGCAGACTCGTGACTGGTATGAAGTTCTTCCAGTGTTTTATTTTGTTCAAATTTTACTAGGCTGTAGGGTACTATGATCAAAACAGTAGTGTGGGATGTCCTATCCTTCAAGGACCTTGTAGAAATTGTTAGTCATGATGTCGACAGATTACGTCAAGCAATAGGTCCCCAAAGAAGCCATTTTTACATTAGTGGCGCTTCAGGCTAAGTGGAACCATCATATGTAACAGTTGGCTTCCTTTGCTGCAGGTTAAGTGGATTAGAGGCCACCACGGCTGGCTCCGAGGGTCATTGTCCATGTTCGGGAAGCCAAACAGCGCTTAAACGAGCGCACTGGACGCCAGCATGGTTGCCATCGGGAGCATCACTGTCAAACCGCCACTAATGTAAAAATGGCTTCTTTGGGGACCTATTGCTTGGCGTAATCTGTCGACATCATGACTAACAATTTCTACAAGGTCCTTGAAGGATAGGACATCCCACACTACTGTTTTGATCATAGTACCCTACAGCCTAGTAAAATTTGAACAAAATAAAACACTGGAAGAACTTCATACCAGTCACGAGTCTGCACAATATTATAACTGAAAGAAGTAATGTTGAGTCTGCCACCTTTTTTCTTGAAAGATTAATAATAGTACTGATCTCGTGGCCACTTGCCAACTTAAACAAAAATCAAAATGAATTTCTCAAGTCTTTTAAACAGAATAGGATTGCCATCTCCTGTCCTGCATGTAACATATACACCTGCTGAATCTCGAACTGCTACCTACATGGCAAAATCACCATGTCAAATCTGGGAGGCAAAATATTTGTGTTTGACTGACTGCTCCAGTGGCAGTTTTTAAATAAAATTGTTCTATTGGTTTGGTATCTGGCTATCTGCTACGTCTACAAAGGACAACAAATAAAGGATTGGTCAGATAAGCCATATCAAAACAAACTCAGTCCTTGCCGTATCCATATATCAGAATTCCAAATCCAGTGTTGAATAAAGAAATTGTGGATTTTGAAATCCAAACCGATTAAAAAATGGCTTCAAATTTCAGTTAAAAGATAAACTACAAACTGCAATGAAAAATACTCAGATTTTTCATTCACATAGTAAGATACTTGTTATAAACCGCCAAACATAGAAAGTCAAACAACCATCACCTTATGCGTGAAGAATTACTCCCAGACATGTACCCATTGCAAAACGAAGACAAGGCACCAAACAATCCCATGCTGCCCATTGAAATGGCACCAAACAGTGCGGTGGCCAGCAGCACAAAAAAAATGCCACCGAGAAATAATCAAGCGACCTATAGTAGCAGAAAAGTTAGAAAACGATTCTTGCCCTGCGCCTATGCTACAACTATCCGTTTTCAATTGGGAGGGGGCTATCACTCCACTACAGCAACCGCCAATGGTTGCGAAGGGAGTCTCGTGCTCCACGGGCGGCCACAACATGAGCATATTGATCATCGACAGTGCGCACAATCGAAAACGAACACGAAGCACAATTGATTGGATATTTTTGTTGAATGCGGAGACACGGTGTTTACCTTAAATGCGGAGACTCACTCACCGGTCGTCATCCTTCTTCTCGCCTTTTTCCCCCTTCTCTCCCCCTAGGTCGTGGCCACCTGAGCCATCGCAGCCGGCAAATCCATCGGAGGATCCCGGCCCGATGGAGACGGCGAGGAGGTCGGGCCGACGGGCGGCGAGCGGGTGGGTTGCCCATGATGGCGGCGCCCCCGACGACCCGGTGATGGCCGTGCGCCCATCCGGGGAACCGGTCGCGCGCCCGCCTCGAGGCGGTGAGCCATGCCGCGCCTCGATCTGGTTGAGGTGGCTCCTCCCGCGGCCGTCGTTTATAGGGCAATCGGCGATCCCGTCATCGCTGCTCGATCTCGGGGCCCGCGTGAGCCCTCACCTCCCATGGCGGCGCTATAGACCACATGACCCTCACCGGCCTCCCATGGCGGCCGCGGCCCATGTGATCCCATCGCGGGCCGCTACCGAAAGATCCCATCGCGGTGTTTCCCTGTTTCCGTGGTCGTGGGCGGTTCCCGTGCTTCGTGTCGTGGTGGAAACCGGTGCCCTCGTTTTATTTTTTGGTGATGAAGCGATGATTGAACCCCGCCGCGAGGGCGGAAATCCGGCCCGTCGGCGGTGGGAGGTGAACGTGTCCGACCCTGCATCAAACTTCCAATCCTAACCCTCCAATCGGATGGAGTTGTTTCGTGGGCCGTTGATTTCGTGGCCCCGCCAGTGAGGCGTTATAGTAGAGATCATGAGACGGCGTAGGAGACCGCTCCGTAACGTCGTGCCCTTAGAAAAACGGGGTGCTGCTTTCCGACCCCGGGATATCAAAAAGACAAAACGAGAAGGTATCCGGGGAAAAATCGTGACAGCCGGCCCAAACCCTGGTCATCGCCGATGGCCGACGCCTCCTCCTCCTCCGGTTGCGGCGGCGGCCAACATACATCAGGCTCGCCATCCACCGCCACACACACCTCACCGACATCTTTCGATGGCGGTCTCCTCCTCCGCCTCCTCCAAAACCCTCCTGCGCACCCGCGAGAGGAAATCCTCGGCGCGTCCCCCGTCGCACCGGGGGCGCACCACTTCTTCAGTGACCCTGCCGTTGCCGCCGTGGGGCCGCCCTTCGCCGCATCGGCGCAGGCGCAAAGGGAGACTTCGGGTGGCCATCCAGCTCCACCACCCACGTACAGCAGCAACCCCTATTCCCGGATCCCCAATTCACTCCAGGGAACCCTTCGCTGCTCTTGCCGGCAGAGGATTTGGATCCGGGGATGCCGTCAGGGCGGAGAGGCCGCGGCCGGGTGCGCCGCCTCCAGGGTTTGGCAAGCCGTCGCGTCCACCACCTGCTGCCCGTGATGCGCGGAATGCATCTGGTGTTGTATTGAGTAGGGAGCATTACAATCCTCGTCCCATTCCGGCTCTTGCAGATGTTCGTGATGCGATTGGCAGAGTGCCTCATGGACACGGAGAGCAGCTTTCGATGCCAATTACTGGTGGGTGTGATGGGGCTGTAGGAATGATGTACAGGGAACAGCAGCAAGATCATTTTTTGTCACGGACACCGCCTGAGATCAATGCCAATGGACCGTTTGGCAGGATGCGTCTTGGAGAGCTGCATACACTTCCTATCTTAGGTGGCAGGAGGCTCCATGGAGATCAGTACATGCCTCCAGTCCAGGAAGGCAGGGCACCACATAGTGGTCATGATCAGCATGAATCCTGCTTAACCAATCCTCTACAAAGGGAGCAGAGGTGGCAGGGTCTTACGGAGGACAGGGGGCTATGCTTCTGGAAGGAAGGTGCTAAATGCGAATGCCCATTACACATTTGGTAAGGCACTGGTGAAGGAGTTGCAGCATGTGACAATACCTACTGGCAGTTCAGTTCCAAGTGGAAATTATGAAGAATCAAGCAAGTGGTTTGGAAGGTGGCAAGGTAGGTTTGGAGCATGGAACTGATCGAAAGGTAGTAGTGGAGGCAAGTAACTTTGAAGTGTCATATGAAAAGAATAAGATTCGATTTGCTGGACATGATGAACAAGATGATGGTCATGACAGGGAGGATGCTATAATTGAGCAGATGACAAAAATCTAGTGATTGATGGCAATGATGATGGCAAGGGAGTAGTATTGGAAAAACTTTCCCCGAGGAGTAAGGTAAATTGGATTATTTTTCATAACCCATGTCTGTAATGAACATTTAGATTTTAATCCTAGATTCCACAATCTAGATTGTCCAGTATTAAGAATCCAACAATCCACTCTCCACAAACTTTTTTACTGACCATGCCATTACAAACATACGTATTTATTTTTAACTTTTCCCAATCACCTCTTCTTTGGCGCTTTCTACTCTGCACTGTGGCCGTGGCAACAGCGAGCGCTTGGTTGGTCTACTCATATGTGCAAGGAACTGAGTGGGAAATAGGGGGAATAGAGGGGATCACGGCTGCCCGTGACTGCAAGGAGATCTGGGCCATGGACCCCAGCCATAACTGCCTACATATGTGGGAAGGAGAAGAAATCTTTCATACATGCAACTATGCAAGGAACGGAAGGGGACATAGGGAGGAAGAGGGACATTGTGGGAGATCCATTTTTGTGCCTGGATTGACTGCAAGCTGATTAGGGGCCTTCCTTGTTCAGCCATGACTGCCTTCTCTATACATTGAGAAACAGTGGGATGTGAGAGAAAGAGACCATAAATTAAAGTGGCGGTTGCCAATGAGATACCAGCTTTTCTCAATCCAGCTTTACATCTACTTTTCAGAATCTCTATCTGGAACAACCAGGGTCACATATGCACTCATCCTCGAACGAAAAAAAAAATGTTGAGTTTAAACCGGTTCTATATAGTTCTGCCTTTAACATTCCTTAAGATGGATTGAATTGAATCTATCTACAAGTTAGAAAAGCTGGATCACTGCATCGTAATTAACCATATGTAGAACAGAAGAACAAGTGGTGTACTTTTGCAGTTTTTACTAGTGTCAAACTGCATTTAGCTGTTTGCCGGGCTGCATTTTTTTTCTCAAACAACAATGAAAAAAATTGGAAAGAACCTCAAATAACACACAACACACTCACACCTTGGAGACTAGGAAAAAAGCCCAGTTGTGTTATCAAGGACTCTTGCCAGCAACCAGTTGCCAGTTATGCTTCAGCTGCTGATTTTGTAATTTACTAATCTAGAGATCAACATTAAGGTATTTAAGATTTAGGCATACTATTTTTATATTGCAGGATTTCAGATCAGACTTTTCTAGAGGGCATCATGTATCAAGCCAGAGAATAAGATTCCAAAGGAGGAACAGGCCATGTCGATATGACATAGATCGATTTACACCCGAACTTCTTGTCAATTTTTCAATCTTTGGTGCCCTCTCTGAGGAGGAAATTGCAAAGCAGAAGCAGTTGTTAACATCTTTGAGCAGACTGATAAACGCTGAATGGCCTACTTCAAAACTATACCTCTATGGATCATGTGCCAATTCTTTTGGTTTCTCAAATAGTGATATTGATCTTTGTCTCTCTATAGATGACATGGAATTGAGCAAGGTTGATATTATATTGAAATTGGCAGACATTCTCCAAGCTGGAAATCTCCAGAATATTCAGGTGAGCTCAGGTATCATTCCCTGTTTGTGACATGCCAGCTGATGTTTGAATGATATCATCAACAATTTGCTAAACCATGTGCTGATGTAGCATGTAATACTTCTGCAGTGCTTCTGATTTGTTTCTACAAGACCTTTATGAATTATTGCTTATACAACAATGAACAATCTCACAGAATTCTCTGTTACAATATAATTTTTTTTGTATTGTAATGTGTTGGGATCCAATATAGGTTAGAATTTGAAATGGTATATTGAGTTTTTGACCCAAATTAATGACATTTTGCAGCCATTAACTCGAGCAAGGGTCCCAATAGTGAAGCTTATGGATCCAGAAACTGGGCTTTAGTGTGATATATGTGTCAATAATCTTTTAGCAGTTGTCAACACAAAACTTTTGCGAGATTATGCACAAATAGATAGAAGGTTACGGCAGTTGGCATTCATTGTGAAGCATTGGGCTAAAATTCGACGTGTAAATGAAACTTACCAAGGAACACTTTCTAGTTATGCGTAAGTTGTCTGTTTCACATTATTACCAATATAATTTTGTTCTCGTCTTTATGTGGCAATGGTCTGAATTTTATTATTTTCTTGACTTTCAGCTATGTGATAATGTGCATTCACCTTCTACAGCTGCGAAGAATACTCCCATGTCTACAGGTTCCTGTGCATTTCTTGTACATTGCATCTATGGAAGAATTCTTAGTATTTAGGTTCTAACTGTTTATTATTGTAACACAGATAATGACAACAAAATTTAGTCCCAAACAAGTTAGGTAGGCTAGATCTGAAACAAATATGTCTGGAAGTTCTGTGTTTATTATATGTTTTTGCTATTGTTTACATGGCTCAAGTAACACCATAGGTCCTGAGTTGACTACTGGGGGCACATTTAAACATGGGTTAAAAAACAACACTTGTCTGCTGTAGTCCTGAGTTATACCTAAGTTGCTTTCAGCGAGATACAGGGCACCCAGTGGCACATTCAGGCCAGCCGGCCTTTGGGTTGTCGGTCTGTGCGCTAGATAAAAGCTGCTTCTTAGTGCAATTCGTGAGGGCAGTCTTTCCATTGCATAACTAAATTTAATACATCAGCTTCTCACCTTAACTAAATTTTACTAGATCATCGTCTTCCCACCCTTCATTAACATGCTAAAAAAATGGTCCAGAAAAATAACTTTTTTGTTGGATCCAGGAAAACAACACTTGTATGCTTTAGTCCTGAGTTATACCTAAGTTGCTTTCAGCGAGATACAGGGCACCCAGTGGCACATTCAGGCGGCACATTCAGGCCAGCCGGCCTTTGGGTTGTCGGTCTATGCGCTAGATAAAAGCTGCTTCTTAGTGCAATCCGTGAGGGCAGTCTTTCCATTTCATAACTAAATTTAATAGATCAGTTTCTCACCTTAACTAAATTTTACTAGATCATCATCTTCCCACCCTTCATAACATGCTAAAAAATGATCCAGAAAAATAACTTTTTTTTGTTGGATGCACTAAATTTTTGTTGCTGTATTACTATTCTTCTGCATTGATTGCTTTTCCAATAAAATTAGTATTTTTTTAAAAAAAATGTCTAGCCCTGTGTTTACTTCCTGCATCAAAAAGGAAAAAACTAATTTTGTACGGATTCATTCCCCATGTCAAATGGTTTCATATTTTTTTAACACCTTTCTAAATTGAAACAAGAAAAACTGATAGGCAGGTGGCAGGACAGATGGTTTCTTGTTTCAATATAGAAAGGTGAATGGAAGCTGCAATATTGTAAATATTACACCTTGATAACATATGCTTTCATTCGAAATATTCACCTTTGTAAATATTTTCATTGGTCAACTCTATAAATTTGTACTACATTTTGTCAACTAACTGACAGTGTCATGCAATGCCAGGAAATGGAGGCCACTTATTATGTCAAGGTGGACGAAAATAACTGTGCTTACTTTGACCAAGTGGACAAGCTAAATAATTATGGTGCTCACAACAGAGATACAGTGTCAAGGTTGCTCTGGGCCTTTTTCCATTACTGGGCATATGAGCACGATTACACAAGAGATGTCATATCAATTCGTACTGGAAGGATTATCAGGTATGACAACCTTGCTGAGGCATCTTTTCTTTTTAGAAGGCTCTTTTTATGTGGTGATTTCCTGGTCAGTATGTGAGTATGATGGTTAGATGGTGCGTGTATAATATGTTTGTAGTTGTTTCACTGTAGGTATAGTATCCATCATTATTAGTCCCAGCTATTAAACTGTAAACAATTGACGATACATCCAAAGTGGTTTCTGATTTCCTTTATTGTGTGGTGACACACCAAGTTGTTAAAAGATATAACTTTCCTTTGTCCTTTTTACCCAAATTTCAGTAAGGATCGGAAGGACTGGACTAGACGAGTTGGAAATGACAGGCATCTCATATGCATCGAAGATCCATTTGAGATCTCCCATGATCTCGGTCGTGTAGTTGATAAGTTCACCATCAAAATACTCCGGGAGGAATTCGAGCGAGCAGCTAATATATTACAGTTTGATCCGAACCCCAGCATAACACTCTTTGAGCCATACGTGCCCCCTCCATTGCCGAGCCTGTTGCAAGAAGAAACTGCGAATGCTACAGAAATTGAACTATGATAGCGTTAGGTTTGTATTTGAACTATGATATTGGTTCCTGCACAGGTAATGTAATTGGAAATGGAAACAACTCATGAGGGCTTTGATCGTATTATCACTGATTGCAGCCTTTGGTTTGTTTACCGTTACATGTGTTTGGTTTCCAACTCAACTGTGTACGTGTTGCTTGCAAGGTAGGTAGAGATCCCTGTTTAATAGCTTCTAGAAAGACTCGCCGCTAAGCTATTCACATTTCGCTATAGCACCGCTATTTATAGCTACTACAGTTATTTAGCGCTATAGCGCCGCTATTTACCGCTATTTCATATTTCACTTGTTACTAATTTGGTATTTGGGACGATTAATTTTTTATGAAACATGTTGTAATGTTATATTGGTATTTGGTAATGTTATTTAGACTTGTAAAACCTTGTAAACGTATTTGTGTTAACCAAATATCATATTTGCCTTGTTTTGGCATCAATTATTGGAGTTTTTTATAGTTTTTCTTATAAAACGCTATTTGGCATTGCTCCGCTATAGCTTTATAGCCCTTAGAAAAAAAAGCCGCTATTTAAAACTTGGGTAGAGATGAAAGGGTGGAGTTTAATAGGCTGTTGATAGGTTCTAGGCTAAGTGGACAACGTTAGGTGATCAGCTTTGAAAGTATCATTGCACATCATATATACAATAAGTACTCCCTCAGTCCCAAAAAATAGAATCACTATGGAAAGGGTGCTAGTTAAACTTTATCAACTTTGACTACGTTTGTACTTGCTGCCTTAGGTGGAGTCTTGGTTTTGGCTGCTGATTTTGATTATGGACAGCATTTCTACTTGTACCCGTGTATTGGTTGTCAACGATTTGGCATCATTTTATGAGGTTATGAGTAATGGAGAACCTTTCCATGTTGAAAAAAGAATATGCTCTCTCCGTCGCAGCATATAAAGGCGTAACCATCTATGGTTTTAAGATAAGGAACACATTTAATTCTCTCAATGCATTGATACTAGTACTATTGCATCGATTTATCTGCCTATAGAGAGAATCACGTTAAAAATAGTTACGCCTTAGGGGACGAAAGGGAGCAAGAGTAACAACGATAAGTTATGTGCTCTTGGTAGTGTCACAGGCGCCTTGGGGAGGGTGGCAGCGACGGTTCTGCGTGGCGGCCATACGGGCGGCAAGGGGGTGGTGGCGTGCGCGGTCTGCCAGGAGGGAGGGCAGGGGGCGGCGGCGCGCTGGCGCCAAAGCAAGAGCTGAGGAATATTTTTTTTATTGCTTAAATAATGAGGTTACATTGCCCTAGTATTTATACCCTCTTATGGGACTTGTAATCCAAATAATCTCTAAAGGTTTCCTTATAGATTGGAATGCCTTATACAAGCAATATCTTGTTTATTTCCTAATAGGAGACTTCCTTATAAGTTGGAATATCCCCTTCACAAGCAAAGATCTAATCACAAACTCTTATTTAATTTATTTCCTAATTTGCGAATCGGATGACGGTGATGACGGCAGCGCGCCTTCCTCCTCTCTCGGTCTTGGCTAGCCCTCCTCTCTCGGCGGGCCGACTCGTGAAAGTGACATGTGGTAACAATATAATAAAGGGTATTGAAATGGAACACTACCATATCTTTATGGTAATTGCCATTATACAAAAGCAGTACTACAATTATATTTATGATATTTAAAAGGGTTCTATGTTGACTCAAAATATTAGATATATAGGCAAAAAGGAATCTAATAGCACATATTCATAGTTGTCTTGCATCTAGCATTTTGGACATTGTAGGAGCATATTGTTGGGTTTAGTCTCACATCGATAATTCATGCTTGGGGCACCATAACATATCGGGGAGCACTAGCCCCGGATGTCTAGGTCCGGCGCCGCGAGATGTGTGCGGACGTCGAGCCCTTCCCACCATTCAAACTCACCTGCCCCATGTGGGAATAGAATGCGAATAGAACATCACTCCCTTCTCAAACTCTGTCCATCCACCTGTGGGAATAGATCCGGAACGCCGCTCCCCACTTAAAAAAATCACCCACCCCGTCATGGGAATAGAACACCCGACCACCCCCCCGCATCACTCCGTTCCATAATTGCGCCTGTCCGAAGGAGCACAAAAACACTTCAAGTGCAGCACCACAAAATATATAGAAAAACTATGTAGTGCAACATCATAATGTGAATATTGCAACCTCGTGAAAATATGTAATGCAACTTTAGAAAACATGTATTGCAATATGAAAAATTATATCTTTTGCAACATCACGAAAAACATTATTGCAACATCAAAAATAAATAATGCAACATCGGAAAATATGTACTTGCAATATCGAAAAAAAATGTGTGTTGCGACATCGAAAAATATGTATTGCAACATCACCTTCGCAAACAATTGATTGGGGGTAAATTCATGCAATGTGGTTTTCACTACCGCGGTGATCAATGTATCAAATATCTTGGATAAGCATCTCAAGAACTTTGATTGTCCTTCACTTCTTCACCAAGTGACTTGAGCTCATTTACCATTGCATCCTATGAAGCATCTCAACACACTTTCATCTTGTATATTGAAGCTAGCAAACTTCTCTTGAAGGATATATGCTTTTGCGGTCTTCACACCTTTAGTGCCTTCAAAAGATTCTTCAAGTTTTCCCCAATCATCATGAGCAACCTCAATGTTCTATATTTGCTCAAAGGTTTTGTCGTCTAGAGCTTCATGAATAGCACTCATGGCTATGTCATTGCATTGAAGCTTCTTTTCTTCAACCAAATGTGAGTGCCTCCGGATTAGCAATTCTACTACTTTCCACACCACTCTATTGATTCGCTTGAGATGAGAGGTTATCTTCACCTTCCAATATGCATAATGCCTTCTTGGTGTTGTTGATGTGCAAGCATAATTGAGTCATTTTGTCACCAAAGTTGCTAAGCCTCAATTGAATAGTGCCTTGGCTCTGATACCACTTGAAAGGTCCTAAATGGCTAGAGGGGGGTTAGGTGCATAGCCTAATAAAAAAAAAGTATACAATAACACTTAAACAAGTTTGTTAGTATATAAGATGGTGAACCGAATATTGCGGTGCATTACAAGGGTTGCAAGCCACCTATACCGCAATTCTAGAATAACTATAATCTCTAGATACACAAAAGGTTAAGAAGCTACAAGTCTGTACCCCTAGATGATCAAGCTAATCAACTAGATAACTACAACCTACACAAGATATATATGCAATGTAAATACAAGTGAGGGATTGTGATCTTTACGCTGGTGTAGATAGATATGAACCAATCAATCACAATCACAATAGCAATATGAAATCCTCAGTAAGAGATGACACAAGATTTTTTTACCAAGGTTCAAATGCTTGCCGGTAATAAAAAATTAAGGCATTTCATGTAATAAAAAACACAACCTTCACAAGCAAGATACATGCTAACATGTTCCATTGTTGATATATTATCATTACCACTAAATTTCTGAAAATCAGGTACCTTCCACTCTTCGGGGTTTCTCAGTAGTCAAAATGTGGAGGGTACGGTTTGTGTTAAGTACCTCTTGCCGGCTTTAATTGTACACCTAAGCTCTCCTCTAGCGATTTATTCAAATCTTCCTTTAACGGATTAAAAGCATCAGCCATATCGGTAGAAGGAACTGCATTATCATCATCAAATACAGGAGGCGCACTAGGTGACTTCATGGGTTGGGTAGGATTGTGTTACCCCCCGAAGTCCTTGTGGTTTGTTGCCTAGTATCAGTCCACGCTCCACGACTGGAAGTATTGCCAGAAAAGGTAACAATTTGTTTATTATTAGTGGTTGTTCTATTACTAGTAGAACCAGTTTTATCAGCAGCTGATAAGACCGATTTACCTTTGCTAGCAACCGCATACAATGCTTGATTTTCATGATAATTAGAAGGCATGCCATATTCATACCAATCATCACATTGTTCTATATTAATCTTTTTACCTTCTAATTTGTCAAATCTTGACATGATCATACCAATAGCATTATTAATACTCATATCTATTGTTTTCTTATGACCTTCAAGCATGACAACATAATCAGCATGTTGAGGATAAGAATCATCATATTTAGGTTGATCGTCATTAGGGCTTACCTCGACAAAAGATGCAGGAGTGACGAAAAGTTCACCATATATCGGTTGCTTGTATTGTTCCACCGATCATGACGATCCTAGACGCAGCTCTCAAAGAATGCACGCGTGATGTTTCCTTCTACTCTTGTAGCTTGGCTTTCATCTCATCGGGAAGCTCGTCGATGGAGTGAGGGTGCTGGATATTGCTTGAGTGCACCTCAGCCCTCTTATCCGTGTTATCATCATTGGCCATAGTGCTAGAATTAGATCAATGTCCCCAACGGAGTCGCCAAAAGTATATTGACACAAACTTGCGCCGCACCAACACACTAGCGGGCCTTGGACGCCATAGAGGTCGCACACCCACCTGCAAAAAACAAGAACCGGCGTGATCGATCAAACCGATCTAGAGATCGATAGGACCGATGTAGAGCTCGTTTTTCGGCCGAAAAGCTTCAGAACAACCTCTAAAAGATCCGTCGGGGAGGATATCCTCCTAACTATAGCGAATTTATGATGATATATAAAGTTTTTATATGACGGTAGTAGACCATCACTAAATGTTTTTTTTTTTTCAAATATGAGGCCCAACTGGGGAGAGGGATACAGTGTGCGCGGGGCTGAGCCTCGACCTAGGTGAAAAGGAAGAGGGGCATGGATGGAGGGAGACGCTGGCCTAAAAGAGCACGGCGGAGTGAATCTTTTTCTTTTTCCTTTCTTTTGTCTTTTTAATTTGCAAATCCATTTTGATTCAAATTTAAGGGCTTTAAATTTTTCAAACAAATTGGGAAGAAGAAATGAGTAAAAACAAAGTTGTAGATCGCGATGAGTTGTACAACTTTCTTGTTGCTCACTTTTTTATGTGAAATCATTTTACTACATTCATAGTTTAACTGCAGAACTTGTCTATCACACGCTTGCGTTGACAGTTATGATATATTTTTTACTCTAATTGCAATTAAATTTGACTCAGACTAAAAACACATGGGTACCTTCTAGTAGAGATATATAGAGAGAGAGGAGACATAGACAGAGATATTGTAGGGACGACAAGCATAGCGCATGTAACCAACCCGGGGATGATAGCAACTGGGCCGTGCCATTTTTGGCCAAACAAAAAGCATTGACTTCGTGCTGGGTCAATGGGGTCTCAAACCATTGGGCAACCACTAGTTGTCTAGTGGACATTTGGGCTGGTGTGCCTACGATTTTCTGTTTCATGTAAGCCTACTCACAGAAACTGTTCTCGTGGCTTTCGTCTATAAAAACAAAACCAAACTAATAATCCCACAGCCTAGAAATGCCATCAAAACCAAGCTAATCTCTACGCAGCTATCGTTGATGTCTCGCTGCCATCTGTAACGATAATCTTAGGTTTGTTGTCGTTGACAAAAACTTGCACTCGCACCAACACACCAGCAGGCCTTGGGCGCCCTAGAGGTCGCACACGACCTGCAAAAACAGCAAGAACCGAAGCGTGACCGATTGAACCGATCTAGAGATCAATAGCACCGATGTATAGCTTGTTCTCGGCCAAAAAAGCTTCAGAACAACTATTCACAATTCTGTGGTCACAAGACACAGATCATTATTATTGTTCAAAGAAAACACATGTGTTGAGCAGGTGACACACCATAAAAGGTACTACAAATGTTGCCAGTTTAGGTCTTGCCGCGCGCAAAACTGGTGCCTTTCTATTACAAGGAGATAGGCTAAAAACATATGAATACAGGTCAACAAAAATCCTAAGATGTACATTCTCACAAATGGAGCTTACAGTGACATGTAAAATGAAACTGCTCCAGATAAACTAGCAGGCAAATAACAGATCCATGTGTGCACTAAATCAAGCTATTATTGACCTGTAATATCAGTTTGTATACCTCATGACGATCTGCCTTGGTGTCAGTTTAGGCCATATGGGCCTACCATGTAATGTTCTGCACACTTATGAACGATCTTCGTCATGTGTATGATTTGGGACCTCTCCTTGATTGTCTAAGGGCATATACTGTGCCATGATAGCTCTAATCTCGAGTCCATGTATGACTGAAACAAAAACAGGGACATGTAATTCAGTTGATTTCAGTGAACAAAGGCTAGCAAAAAAAGTTGAAATGTGTTAGAAGAAAATTTACAATTTCATGTATCTGTCATCAGCATTAAAATGTTTGATCAGTACATATGAACTACAACTGACAAAATATTTGACCATATTAACTACCAAAAAGCTATTCATGGCATTTCTACTGCAAACTAAACGTCACAATATCAGCACAGGAAGCTCTCACAATGCATATCTATGCTAAACAAGTCACTCCTTTCCAACAGGTGCTGTTAGGATATAAGAACCTAAATTGTGGTTTCCTATGTGTAGCAGATATGATGCCGCCATTCCATTGTACTAAAACATGGAGCATTTACCCAGGTAAATCAATATATGATTATGATGTAATGGGTACACAGCTTTTCTGCCTTCTTTTCAGTAGAATGTATAAACTGACGGAGAATTCAATCTTTCAGGTTTAGCAAGCCACGTGGAGGTGGAAAATAGGTAAAATGTACTTGATGTCACAAGGACTGGCATGACAAAACGACAAGTTACTGTACAAATGGAAAAATAAAAGTGACAAATTAAAGTGCACTAAGTATAAATGAAACACAAGCTCTAAAATGCAACATCTGGTTTACGGCTACATGTTATTAGGGATGCAAGTTTGTTCTCTAGGTCATTGGATCAACCCAAAACTCATCCAAATGAACTAAAAATTCAAATGTAACAGATGAGAACTGAAGTGACCTAGAACTACCCACTGGTTACCTACTTCATCCCTGTGTCCTAGTATGTTTTACTTCCATCATTACGGTTTAGATGCATTATTAGTCAAATGCTAAGTACTCAAGTGATAGAACAACAACATCGATTTATATATCAACCATGCTTTTTTCATGCAAATTAGACTAGTTGGATGTCTATACGTGATGGCACAAATCCAGCCATCTATTTAACAAAAAATAGATACTGCTACATTAGGAATAGGCTCCGAGATAGAAAATCATCACTCATCATGAAACAAGGTCAAACAACAAAAGAATAAAAGGGTGTGCATGTGTTAGCTTACCCTTAGTCTGTATTTGTATACAACATAACTTCCCGCTGCCACAACAACAACAACTATCAAGATACCCCCACACTGCAGCCCATGCTGCTTTAGCCTGAACTGCTGTCTTGCCTGCAGATTAACCATTCACATAAACACAATTGATACACTAAGGATAAGGAGAAGCTATCAGTTCAGCACGAAAATTACTTATGCAGGTGTCATGCTCTCTGATGTACAAAAGGTCACCACTGCACGTGCAGTCATAGCCACCCCATGTATCTCTGCAGTTGCATTCAGGACACTGACAAGCTTTTCTCTCCTTGCACTCATCAATGTCTGCAAAAGTGAATTAAAAGAAATATGGTTTAAGGCATGCTATATCTGTTAGAGTAAATAGGAATAATAACACATTAATAATAGCACATTGTCTACCCACATGAGGTGTTAGTCCTATATACTCCATATAATTAGCCCATGAGGCCCAATGCAATACAACAATTATCCCACCAATTCTATTCTCCTACACGTATCGCAAGTCTAGGTTTAGATCTAGCCGCCACAGCTTCCGCACTGTGTGTCCCCCCCGGAGAGATCCATCTCCGCTGGGGGGACACGCAGCCCACTGTTTAGGCGCCAGTTCCTAATAAATTAGCTGTCATCTTCGTCATCGTCTTCGCTGCAGATCAGGTCCACCTCTTGCACATCGCTGAGAATGAGATCAGGCTGCCACTGCCTTGATCCAGATCTCCCCGTGTGGGAAGCAGCTGGGTCATACGATGTCCCCGTAGTAGTGACAGGCTGCAATGTGTCGTGGCCGGCCGAGCAGCCCTCCGCCCCATCAATCTGCATGGGTGCTCCTCGCCTGAGCCGCGCGTTGGGCCACGCTGCCACCAGCCAGGGCTTGCCTGCCTCACCGGGCCTTACCGCAACAGCCTCCACCTGAGGCTGGGAGGCCCTGCCTCTCCTCCCCCTCTATCTGGTCACCCACTCTCCTCCATGTGTTGTTTGACCACAGGAGAGGAAAAAGCTAAGAGACAAAAAGATGGAGGCCACTGCTAGGTGCACCTGGTGAGTTGCACCCGGAGGATCCCACTGCTGCTGTTGGATTTTTTAAGTCACTGATCGGGGTCGAATCACCCATCTCCTATTGACCTCGTGTAATACTTCGACATTGGCGTCGACTCACTGGCCTCTACTTCTTTAACCATGCGACAAGGTCGGGAACGCTTGCTAAGGGGGCGACATTTTTCTGATCATCCAGCTGCAAGTCTTCATCTCCGGTTCATCATTGCCTCTACAGATCAGGGCGCTTCCACCGGCTTCTTCCATCGTCACTTCACCTCGCGCATATTCGGGTCGGTACAAGTCGTCTTCGTTGATATCAAGCCGCGGTGCTTCTGTCATACTTCGTGTTCAGGTTGGAGGTGTCCATTCCCACATTGCTTCTTCGTCCAAAGACAACCAATCCTGGTTGGGGGCCCTCTCAATATTCAAACACTGAAGCGTGCTTTGCCCCCAATGCATTGCTGGGTCTAGCAAACCCAACCCACATCTCGGTTCTACCATCTCCGTGCGCCCTCGATTGCATCGTTGCCTTTCTTCTACGACCAAGATGGCCCTGATTGCGCGTCGACCTCGACATCACTGCCTCCCATGACAAGCGCCTTGATGCATATCCATCATCACCATGGCCCCTCTTTGTGCTTGTGGCTTCATGTGCGGCCACCATGACATCGATTACCTCGACCGAGCTATCTCCAAAGATAACATCACGCTCAACTACCTCAACATCGGCACAACGGGCTACCGTCGGATATAAACATCACGGTACCTTAAGACCGAGGTTAAGGAAGAGCCAACGTGGCAAGGCGGAATGAACCAACCCTTCAAAAGGGCGGGTTGCCTCGCCCGACCCCAAGACAAGGTTCACACCTCGCCGACCCTTAGGGCGTGGGGCGCGGACTCGACATGCTTCCCCGGGATAATTACGCCTCGCCCGACCCGGATAGACCCTCGGCGCGAGGCGAGCAACCTCAAAGCGCCTCTCGCCCTTTCCCCGCTCAACACGCAAGGGCGGAGGCATGCCCAATGTTTCCGTGTCCTGCTCGACTATCCCATACGGAGCGGGCGTATTGGATCGGACCGGGTGTCAATCCGAACAGTAGTGGCAAGGCCGCGACGCGGCATAGGCTGCCACTATGCCCGCGTGATCCACGCACGTAAGGCGTCGTCGTCCCTCAATCCGTCTTGTTTCCCCTATATTAGGAAGGAGGTTGTGCCCCGATTGGTCGGGCTGGTATGAGGAACGATGACCTAACATTGTGCTATCGACCTCGCCACCGCCACGACGCCACGGCTCGGGGGCACCCGTCTGAGAGGAGACGGCGTTGTTGACCACCCCTTCCTTTTGTTTTCTCTTTTACTTCTCTATTTCTTTTTCTCTTGGGAGCTCTTTTCCTCTCTCTCGGCCGTTTGTACACCCTACTACAAACTTAAGCAATCAACGAGCCTCACGCTCACCGGTGGACGTAGGGGACATTCCGCCCGATCCCGTGTTACTATTTCCATCACCATCCAAGCTAGACGCCTAAGCACATCGGATCGATTACTAATAGTTGTTGCCTTGCACAATGGCTCATTGGCTTCTCGAACCACAACTAATAATTATTTAATTAGAACCACAAGAAACAGGAAAAAGTTCTACCAATTGCAGGCATGCAACACCAAGCACCTACTGATTATAATCTTAATTGCTTGGCGGTGCCAAGTTCTGTTGTAACTAGATATAACACCACCAAAAAGGATTTTTTGTGTTGGTCCATTGGTGGATTTGGAAGCATAGGAACAGATGTGCTTTTTAGGGGCTTCTCTAATTCTAGCCCCATGGTACAAGAGAATAGAGGTGAGGCAAAAATGTTAGACAGGGGCCAAAGGACTTGGCCACTCTGGTCGTATGGGAGGTCTAATAGTCGCCTTTAGTATTCTTCGGGTGAGTGAAGCTTGCTGACGGCGGTTAAACCTACTGCTAATGTATATCTTACTATATGCAATTTACTTTTACTGCATTTAGAAGTTGCCTTGGCTTCCAGGATTGTCAGGAACCTAGGAGTAGGTGAGTGGTCCTGCTCTAAAAGCACAGACAAGAACCCCTAACCGAACAAGTCTGTAGCTTTGCATTTTCAAATTCAATCCAAGCTGACCTATTGGTCAAGTTGACCTCGATCCTCCACAAATCATGTGATGTTTGGGCAACGATTGTGTTAGACTATATTTAGTGTTTGGATTAGGTCGTAATGCATAGGTTCTCTCCCCTTACATGTAGGCATGGAGACTATCACCAATGGCCTGTGAGTGCTCGGCACAACTATATGTATCTATCACTCGAGCAATACAATCAATCCATTCCGATTCCACCCAATTCTATTATCTTTCATGGTAATCGAGCATAGGTTTTCTTTTTTTTTTTTTTTCTCTCTTTCTTTTCGCTTCGCACCGTGCGCCCGGGGGAGATAATCTCCGCCGGGCAGCGCCCTCGTCATCCTCGTGTCGCGGCGGCATGCCTTTCGGCCACGATGTGCCTCCTCGCGGGCCACGACCGTGGGGAACCAAGCCTCGTGTCGCGACTTTACCACGTCGGCGACCGGCCTCCTCTCGCGGTCCGCCCTCGCGTCCCCAGCTCCGGGGGCAGCGCCCTGCGTCATTCGGCGTCCGAGGGTTTAGCACCACGGCGACGCCAGCGCAGTTTCAGCCTTAAGCCACCGAACTAGCGGTACGGGGCCGCCAGCGCCCTACCGGATGCTCCTCGAGCTAGGTTGCGTGATGCGGCTCGCCAACGGCCCCTCATGGTGGCCCCTTCCGCGAGACCGGACGTCCCACACGGCGTCTTTGCGGTCGACGCGACTTCGTGACCATGGCGGGACCCGAGCAACCTCGGCGTTAACCCGCGGCGGCCCGCACGGTCTGGCGGCCGGCACTCAGCGCCCGGCTAAGCCGCGGTTGGCGACCGGCGCCCTAGAGACTCGGTTGCAGAACCGCCCAGCGAGGCGCCGATGCGCTTACTCCACGGCGACCCGGCCCGATACGGATCCTCCGGCGCCGCGCGCCCTAGTCCGGCGACCCGCGCCTGGGGGCTCGGTTCCCGCAACCGGCGCCCTAGCAGCGCCGATCGCTACTCCACACGACCCATCCAGCCCACGAGGATCGCCAAGCACGCCCGCCCCTAGTCACCGGTTAGCTTGCTTTTGTCCAATCCTTATTTTAGCATGGCTTGCCACCGCCAATGCATTGCCAATCGCATCCGCCAATCCCATGTCGCGCTAGCTCGCACGATCGCTCCACACACGCCGCACGCAATCCACCGCCGGCGCCGGCGATCTTTGTCACCGCCCGGATTATGCCGTCCAGGCCGGCCGGGCCAGCAAGCCGCCCACACGCCAGCTTTGACCTCGCATACGCCATGGAAGCGACAAGGTCTCTAGCATGTCGCCGCGATTGAATGGATTCGCATCTCCGCGCCGATACGCCGGCAAGATTCGACACGATGGCGATGTGCGCCTCTTTGTGCAAACTTGCGCCACCCGACGGGGCTTGAGAGCCCGGGCCGCCCATCGACCCCGCGATCGACTACTCTGCATCGGATCGACTTCATCGACACCATCGCCGAGTACTATGCGCGCATCTTCTCCGAAAGCACCGGCTGCGCTGTTGTGTGTCGCTCGCCGCCGCAGCACCGCCGCCCTGTCCGCATCGACGGCCGCCGTCCGCTACCTCGCCATCGCCGGATCTCGGTTTCACGACGACGCCCGCTCCGTCCGCACAAGGTCTTCGCCATCGTTGCCGCCTACCCGCCGCCCGCCGAGCATCGCCGCCGGCCCGCATCGCCGCCGAAGTCACACGCCGACGCGTCGCTACGCACCGCTCCTTCGTCCAACACAACCACATGGTTGGGGCCCTCTCCCTTTGTATGCTCGGTAGATATAACACCGACGGCGTGCCTTAAATCCCGAGGCGTTGCCGGATCCGGCAACCAGCCCGCCGACGCATAGGCGGCGCTTGATCAGACGGGTCGACCGACATTGACCCTCCCGTTCGCCCCGTGCGCCTCGATGCGTTGTCGCTTTTTTTTCTTCGCCCACGACGGCCCCGACAATGTGGACTTCATCGCCTCCCTCCCACGACGATTGCCTCGACGCCCCCGTCACCACCATGGCGCCCCCGTGCGCTGTAGCTCCATCGACAAGGCAACCCGACCACAACTTCGTTGGCCGCGGCATCTTCGAAGACGGCTTCATCGACCCACGACTTCTACGCCCACGCCGGCTACATCGACATCGGCACCAAGGGCTATCATTTGCATGAGTCTCGCAGGGTTTTCTCTCACTGCGCCGCTTGCACCGTGGCAACTTGTGACTGTGGGGAGTCGGTTTAACTTCTTCTCCGGTCCCCACTTTTGCGGTGCTCCCATTGTGATTATGGGGAATGTTAGACTATATTTAGTGTTTGGATTAGGTCGTAATGCATAGGTTCTCTCCCCTTACATGTAGGCATGGAGACTATCACCAATGGCATGTAGTGCTCCCAAGACAACTATATGTATCTCAGTGTACTCACGAGCAATACAATCAATCCATTCCAGTGATTCCACCCAATTCTATTATCTTTCATATTGGTATTGAGAACCTAGGGTTGGTGAGCTCCTAAGCCGCCACCACCACCACCATGTCCACCTCCACCTCGACACAGCCAAGCTGCTCTGCCTCGCCGCGCACAAGGATGATGAAGCATGTCGCTGGAACGAGCGCTACAGCCATCTTCCCTTCGACGCGCTGCACAAGCTCGGCAAGGACATGGTGTGCGGGATGCCGGGATCAAGCATGTTGGGCGCTTCTGCGACGCTGCGCGTCACTACCGCGAGGGCGGGCACCGCTCCCGCTAAAGCCCACTACAACGCACGAGAGCCGCCAGAGCCGCCTAGTGCACGATGACCTTTGCGGGCGGGCGGCTTCCCCGGCCGCATCGCTACTCGGTGGACGATGCGACGCGCAGTACGTGTTGGTGGCCATGCTAACAACCAAGTCAGCCAACACCATGCAAGCTGCAGCGAAGAAGGCCAGTGCTCGAAAGCTCCGCGTGCTCCGCACCGACAATGGTCAGCAGTTCACCGCCGTAGAGTTCGCTGACTACTCTCGGTGACAACATCACGCGTCACTACTCTGCCCCCTACTCCACATAGTAGAGCAAGCTCTGCTAAAGGAGAGGCATGCCGGCCAAGTACTAGAGGGAGCAACGCAAGACCCCGTACGAGGCGTGGCATGGACGAGCGTCGGCAATAAGATCCGAGTCCGCACAGATTCGCCGGCCGCTGAGTTGGAACCAGGGTGCGAAAGCTTGATCGCGCCGACCAAGGCGCTAAGGCCTCACCGCGGTTCACGACATGCTCGAAACACGGATGTCGCCTCTTCGACGGATGCGCGATCGGGACCGAGCAAGAGCACCAACCACTATGCATCGATGGCGGAGTTCATCGTCGACTTCGAGTAGCTCACCGACGACTTCGCGTGTTTCGTAGGTGGTCGGGACTTCACCATCTTCGACGCCACCTCTACCCCACCACACTCGCCAGCACTAGGGGAGTCTGGGAGCTCTGCGGCAGCGGCCAACACGACCCCTCTGCTCCAAGCTACTCCACCGGGCCATCGACCTGCGCCTGGGTCACCAACCACTGACCAAAGACCTCCGACCTTTGCAACACCACACGCCCGCCAACCATGCCCCTAGACAATGATGAGGACCGCCTAGACACTTTCTACGACCGCGAAACACCTCTGTACCGCACGGTGACAAGCATCATCTATGATCGAGACTCCTCTAGAAGTGGCGTTGTGGTCTGACGACTCACGTTGTCGAGCGAATCTCATATGTCAAATGCGGGCGATCCAACATGGTTCGCATCGATGCAGCAGGGGCTCGAGTTCGTGGAGAAGAACCGGACATGGGAGCTCGTCGACTTGCCAACCGGCCACTGTCCCATCTCCTTGAAGTGGGTCCTCAAGTTGAAGGATGAAAAGGGTGCGGTCACCAAGCACAAGGCAAGGCCGGTGGCTCAAGATGGCAACTCCAAAATCCGCGGATGAGGCATCGCAAACCCGCACCCGCGAGACTATTTTTGTGCTCAGATCCACGCCCCACCACCCGCCACGGGCATCACCTTATACCGCACCGCTATCCGCGGCATGCTTTGCTCGCGGGCATGCTCGCGTATACCCCTCCAACAGCGGTGGCGAAGACGACGAAGACCTCTATTCTCCGGTCCCGGAGGAGATCCCAGAGGATAAGCAGGTCGCACGGACGGACCCGAGGGGAGGAGCGCCGGTCACGTGGAAGGACTAGGGGAGGAGGAGCGTCGGGCGCGCCAGATCCGTGGATGAGGCAAAGACAACCGGGCGACCAAGATCCATCGAGGGCTCAGAGGCCTTCGCGCCTCGGCTCGATGAGGGAAGGCCGGCTTCTAGTAACCGCGAGTGGGGGGCCTGGTCCGTCCGCGCGAGTGGAGTAGGAGCCCCATGCGGTGGATGTTGAGGGAGGAGCAGGAGGCACATGCGAGAGCGAGTGGAGGAGAGTGAACCGCATCCGCATGCGAGTGGATGTGGAGGAGGCTTGGGTGACGGCCCTCCGACAAGGCTCGCCAAGGCGGGTGGTGGATTGGGAATTTGGGATGGATGAAAACCCTAACTGAGTATATATACCTCTTTTAAACGGCCCCACTTGTCGCAAGACAGATTTGGCGGGTTTATGGGTGCGGGCATAGTATTCTTTCAGCCAAGTTCACGGCCACGCCTGGCCTGGCACAATCGCATGTCCGCGCCCGTGGCACAGTGATCATGCCCGTATCCGCACCCATCGAAGTCGAAAGCCCGCGAGCACGCTGGATATTTCCCCGCCGTTGCCATTTGGACCGGTGGCACGGGACTTCATCCAAATTAGACTAGCGACCCGGAGGGATGGCGCCAACTAGGGGAAGGTGAAGTTCAAGGCGGCGATGGAGAGGTTCGACATGAGCAACCTTGGACTCAGCTTCTACCTCCGCGTCGAGGTGTACCAGGATGTTAGCGTCATCACCCTTCATCAAGCTCACTACGCCTGCGGATTCTCGAGCTCAAGAAGATGGTCGATGCAATCCCATCCACACGCCGATGGAGAAGCTCGCTCGCTTGTGAGCACGGTGGAGTTCGGACTCCACGCACTACCGGGCGGCCGGGTTGGCAGCCTCCTAAGATCTCATGCATACCCAAATTGCTTGGCGTCCGCCGTCAGTACGTGAGTCGCTACATGGAACAGCCCACGGTGTAGCACCCGCATGCCGCCAAGCCGTTCTTCGCTACATGGCCGGGACCCTAGGCTACGGTCTCCACTACAAAAGGGCTCGGGCATGGCACGCCGTTACGTCGGGCCGGCCGCGACAACACCCCGCCAATGACATCGATACAAGCAAGAGCACCAACGAGACCAAGTTCTTGGTCAACTTCGCAATCGATCAAAAGCGTAAGGTGGTGGCTTTGTCAAGCCGCAAGGCATAGTACATAGCCACCTCATCAGGGATTGCTTAGAGGACGGGAGCATCAAGGCCGACCACATTCCTAAGGCCGACCACATTCCTACTACTGATTAACTAGGCTTTGGCCCTAGTTAAGAACCCGGTCTTCCACGACAGAAGCAAGCACATTGGATCAAGTACCACCTCATCACGGATTGCTTAGAGAACAGGAGCATCAAGGCTGACCACATTACTACTACTGATTAACTAGGCTTTGGCCCTAGTTAAGAACCCAGTCTTCCACGACAGAAGCAAGCACATTGGATCAAGTACCACCTCATCAGAGATTGCTTAGAGGACAGGAGCATCAAGGCCGACCACATTCCTACTACTGATAAACTTGCAAACATACTCACCAAGTCGCTGGGCAAGGCCAAGTTGTAGGAAATGAGTATTGGTCTGAAGCAGATCATTTAGCACTAGGCTTAGGGGGAGAGGAGATTGACAACCTACTGCTAATGTATCTTACTTTCTACAATTTCCTTTTAGTGTAGGGGTTGCCTTGGTTTCCAAGTTAGTCAAGAACCTTGGCAAACAAGTAGCCTAAGCATCTTTTTGCTTTATGCAAAGAATATGCAAGTAGGTGAGTGGTCCTGTTCTATAAAGAGAGTCTGTAGCTTTGCATTTTCCAATTCAATCCAAACAGCCCATAAGTTGACCTCTGTGATGTATGGGCAACACTTGCAAACCCTTTCAGGGCTTGTATGAGTCTCTCCTTTGACTCCTTTTTTTTTTTTATTTAATATAATGATATGCAGCTCTGCTATGTTTTCGTGAAGAATGTGATGCTGAGGTAACTTATATTAGTAATACACACAACACCTTCACACTTTTTAACACCATCCCCTCGGAAACCAGTTGGACACTGGCATTTCCCATCTCCAGATTCCTGAATAGGACAGAAAAAAGAGTTAAGAAGCAACAGACCGATATTTTCATTAATAAAGTCATATACCATGTAACAAGTCATAAACCTACCTGACAAGCAGAGAATGTTTTTCCATTACGAGTTTCATGCCAACATCCCCCATGGTTTATCAAACATTTTCCTGGTCCAGCAGCTGAAAATAACATAGGTGACTAATAAACTTCTTTATTACCTTATATAAATTGTTTAAACAAACTGTGCATGTTTCAATGCATGTCAAAAGGGATGCATAATCCCCAATTTAAGGAGGGCAAATTCATACCAAGGTGTGCAAGTTTACAATACTACAACATAATTCAATTCCAGAACAATGGTTAAAATTGTCACTGCTCAATAGTTCAATACATCATTCGTACAAAACAAATAATATTTTATGAACTTAATCCATAGTGCACTAAAAGTTTTATAATCAGTGTTTGCTGGATGTCATCTTACTTGTTTATAAGCACATCTTTTTGATTTGTATGGAATATCTGGATTTTGAACACATTGAAGAAAATGATGATGACAAGCTGAACAGACACTTTCAAGTGAAAACAGCTCTGCCAGATTCACTCTTTCTTGTCGATTCTCGTTACATATATATACATAGAAAAAAAGGGTTATGTTATTCAATGTTTTTAAGGCGGTAAGGCAAGGCGTGGCAACTGACTACTGCCTTACGCTTAGGCAAGTAAAGCGTGAGGCGAGGCGACGCTTTAAGAAATAAAATAAAAATTAAAAATAGCAGCTTATAGCTAGACAAAGAAAAAAGGAAAGAAACAAAACAGGAAAAAAAAAAAAAGGAGCAGAGTAAGAAGTCCCAGCCCACTAGGAGGCTCATATGCTCCTTCCCCACCTGGCATGACATCAACGAAGTCCCTATTCCGACTCCTTCAGCGCTGCCACAGTACCGCCTCCGCAGACAGCAGTCTGCACAACGACACGAATGGCTGCACTGCTTCTGTACGACGACACGAGTGGCTGCTCTATGCGCCGCTTTGCTCTTCCCTCCGACCCTATGCTTCACACTCTCTCTCTCTCTCTCTCTCTCTCCCTCTCCTGTGCTTCCCATTTCCTCTCTGGTCAGTGCTCTCAGATCAACAGCCATCGCCGTCCCTTCCAGATCTCCCCGTGCTCCGCTCTCCGTGCATTTCTCTCTGCGCAATCCTCTCTCCTCCGCGCCCACTACTTTCCCCGCCCTTTCTCCCACGTTTCCCGCTGCCCAAAATAGATGCCTCCCATATGGCGCCCGTCATTCACGATTTGACGTGAATCAGATGCCAAAACAACGGTTTCAGAACGACACAGTTGTAAGGTGGATGCCATAAGAATCTAAGGCGAGTCATCTACTGCGGTGTCTCATGTGATGGAGCGCCTTGGCGCGGCGCCTTAAAAACATTGATGTTATTTAGCCGCACAACTGACCTCTATAGTTAGAGATTGTGAGATAATCTGCAGCATCCTTGATTGATTTTTCGCAGTAGGGGCATGGCAGTCGGTCAGCTCTTGTTGTCTATCCTAGACAATATAGAGGTATATGGCAATAGGCCATCCTTGTAGTGGCACACCTCAGCCATCTAGTAGTAGATGGGATGAGATCAGACATGTAGTATTAGTACAAGCAGTTGGTCTACTCACCATGTACTAACGTCAGTGTTTTAAAGGTGTCGCCCAGGCGTCCAGGTGTACACAGCTTGCCTTGGAAAACAGTGGTACCTTTGTCGCCTAGGGCGCCACTTAGGCGTCCAGGCGCATCCCAAGACTCGCCTGGATGCCTAGCCACCTTTAAAACATGGACTACAGTACTAGTGTACCTTGTAAGTAGTACTATAGACTTGTATGGCCTGCTCAAAGAGTATCATGGACATTATTGAGAAGCGTTGGGTGAACCAAATGGATCATCCTTTGTATGGGGCTGCACTATATTTGAACCCAGGAAAAAATTTCCTCTCGTAAAAGCTAACGATGATGCCACCGTTGGGGAAGCTAAGAGGTTGTTTTGTTGAAGTGCTTGGAAGAATGATACCAGATGTGAAAACACAAATGAAGATCAATAGGCAGGCCATTGAGTATGAAGAGCAACGTGGAAATGTCTTCTCAAACAAAATGGCAAAGGAAAGCTATGACAAAATGAGTCCTTGTAAGTTTTGTTCAATGCTTTCAGGTCGTCCGATTAATCACGATTAGTCGTCCTGGTCGGTCACTAGTGTTCAATTAGGAGGTCTGACCTGATTAACTCGACCAGAAACCTGATCATCGACTAACGATTAATCATCCGACTAGGACAAGGATTAATCATTCGATGTTTTCAGGTCGTTGACTGCTGTTATCTCAGCTTGCGAATTTCAGCAACTTAATTGCATTCAGCAACTCCTAATATGTGTTGTACTTTTCATCCAGTTGATAGGTGGATCATCGGTTTGTGAGAGATGCTGGAGTACCTTAAGTCATGTGAGTATCCTTGTGATTAACAATTTCTATTTACGTGAATACAATCTGATTTTTGGTTTTGCTTCCCATCTGATTTTTATTTGTAGATGCATACAAAGAAAAGGAATATGCTGCACAAGAGACTAAATGATATTTTCTTTGTTTCATACAATCGAAGATGAGAACAAGGTTTCAGCTTATGCGTGAGAAGGGCCATCGGGTTGTGAGAGATGCTGGAGTACCTTCAGTCATGTGAGTATCCTTGTGATTAACAATATCTATTTACGTGAATACAATCTGATTTTTTGGTTTTGCTTCCCATCTGATTTTTATTTGTAGATGCATACAAAGAAAAGGAATAAGCTGCACAAGAGACTGAATGATATTGTCTTTGTTTCATACAATCGGAAGATGAGAACAAGGTTTCAGCTTATGCGTGAGAGGGCCAGAAGGCAGGCAAGAATTATGACCCTTTGGTCATTGAGGAGATCGATTGGGACAATGAATGGGCTCATTCATTGCATGTGCCTGTTGCAAGTGCTGAAGGGTCTGATGCTGTCAATGACCTCACATGGCAGCAAGTTGATGAAGCCACCGGTGCATCACAAGCGCTGCAGGGTCGTAATCTTCCTAGGAGACCTGCTGCTGCTCAATATTATAGACCTTCCAGAAGTGTTCGCTACTACTACTGAAGACAGCGATGAGGAAGACGGTTAAGACCCACATGATGATGTAGAAGTGAGCAAGTGTGAACTGAAGAAGACAAGGCTACTGATATGACAGATTTTGAGTGCTGAAACACAGATTTGCACTCAGCCCTTTTGTGTCCTGCACTCATGCAGGGTGGTGTAGCTAACTAGTAATTTGTATGCTTTAGAGTCCAATACTTTTTCAGGCTTTCAGTTTCAAAGTTTGTAGACTACTAGACAAACTATGATGTCATTTGTCATGCTCATGCATGCACTACGGCACTAAGCCACTAATGCTTGCTAATTTGTTATATTGCCTCTTGTGTATTGATTATCATCAAATGACAACATGTTTATTTACTTTTCTTCCTGTCATAGATGGTTGAATTTTTGGAATTGTCATGTAGTTTCCTTCAAGGGAGATGGATGCTACATGGGAGAAGAGCTTTTGAAAGGAACCTGGGCTCAAGAATTGGAACAAATCAGGTATGAAAACAATGCCTTACAATGCCTAGGTTTCGCCATAAACGCCAGGCGTTGTGAAGGGGGGCTGCGTGGCGCGGCGCCTCAAAAACATTAGTCCGTGTACTCACTCTCACAACTTCTACCTCTAGCCGTGGGTGAATATGTGGGTGCTGGTCAGCTGATTGCTCACCTGTGCAGGAGATTGAGGACCAACAAGAATGAAACCAAATCGGATACAGTCCCATAATTGAAAGAGATTATGGCTGGGAATAATTCCTTGATTGATTCAGATTAGAGGGTGCGATACATATATAGGTGCATGGAGTATTCTGGCCAACCATGCCAGTCTCCATGCCTTGAGTTACTCACGCACCCACAACACACCGAGGCCATTAGGCACTCCACACACAGCACTAATAATAGGCTAGTCTAACACCCCCTAGCCGAACGTCACCCACTTTGCACGTTCGGGATCGACCTAAAACCCGCGAACACCGAGGAAGGTAGCCCTTTGGTGAAGATGTCGCATACCGCGAGTGAGGTAGGGACATGCAGACTCGAACATCACCAATAGCAACACGCTCTCGGACGGCGAAGATCGATCTCAATGTGCTTGGTACGCCGATGTCAGACGGGATTGGAGGTCATGTAGATGGCACTAATGTTGTCACAATATACTAGTGTGGCGCACTGAGGGGGGCGGCAGCTCCGCAAGAAGCCGGGCGCAACCGCGGCCTCTGCAACTCCATTTGCCACCCGCGATACTCGCTTCGCACTAGATCTTGACACAAGTGTTCGACGCCGAGGGACCGTGAGACGAGGTTGTCACCGAGGAACACAACAGAGCCCGAGGTGGGACCGGTGGGTGTCCCGCAACCAGCCCGGGCGGCCAAGATCGTAGACTACAAGATCGGACGAAGAGGACGGTCGCAGGAGGAGTCCAAGATGGAGGGTGCCTCGAACATAGCCGGTATCCGCTTTAAGGCGCAAGGTGAGGCTCACGAGGATCATGCATATAGAGGCGCACCGCTGAATCGCATACGAGATGTCCGGGCCGATGAACGCCGTATCAGCGCGGCTCGGAAGGCCGCGAAATTTGTCGGATCGCATGGGCAGTGTGCCCTCACCGCAGCTAAGAACCTTCGATTGGTGTCAATCGAGTGGAGCACGGCTTGCATTCGACATCCCCGCACGCCGTAATATCGAGCATGTACCGCCGGGCCGTGAGAGGAGAAGACCGTCTCCATCGCACAACCTCGCATGCCGAGGAAGTGATGCAGACACCAAGATCCTTCATGGCGAACTCTTCTTTGGCGCCGAGATGATCCGCCGAAGAAGACCGGTGTGGAAGCCGTGAGGACAATATCATCCACATAGAGCAACAAGTAGGCAATAGCTGAGCCACGCCGATAGATCGAAGAGGAGGGGTGTCCGACTTGGCTTCAACAAATCCGATGGACACTAGAAAGAGGCCATGCGATCGCACATGCACGAGGCGCCCGCTTCAACCATAGAGAGACTTCCCGAGGAGGCGCATACATGATCCGACGAGCCGGGATCTCGAATCCGGCGGCGACGACAATAAATGGCCTCTCGGCCGATTGCCATGAAGAAAAGGCATTCTTCACATCCAACCAGAATAGGCCACCGCGGAGAGAGCCGTGGAGAGCACCGTGCGAATCGGTGGCCGGCTTGACGACGTGGTCAACATCTCATCAAAGTCAACACCTAGGGCCGCCGGGTGAATCCACTAAGGACCCAACGAGCCTTGTACCTCTCAAGGGAGCCATCGACCGAATTTGTGCTTGAAGATCCACTTCCCTGACAACGTTGGCTCGAGGGGGGTCGAGGCACCCGATCCCAAAATTCGAAGGAGAGAGCATCGTGTTCCTTCCTCCATAGCCGCGCGCCAATTGGGATCGCAAGCGCCGGAAGGTCTTCGCATCGCATAGAGAGAGGCGACGCAGTAGGCGCCCAAGATCCTAAGCCGCCTTTGGCCCGTGTGCTCATGGGGTGCCGGGGTTTGCTCACGGGGAGGGACAGCCACGCACCCCTTTGGCAAGACCGGAGCCGGGCAAGCGAGGGCGCGGCCGCGCCGCGCGGTACCGCCGGGGGTGAAGAGGTGTGCCGCGAAGAGGTGGAAACCCCCGGCGGGCGCCCGGCACCCCCACCCCGAGACATGGCGGGACGGACCGGGAGGGTGCACCGGGTGGTAGCCGAGGGCCGGCGCGTGGCGCGGAGAGGGCGGTCGTGGGTGTCGCCCGTAGCGCAGGGGATGTGAGCGCCCGGCGACGCGCAGGTCACGCGTGGCGCGCCAGAAGTCCCCGGGCGTCCCGGCAGGGATGGAGGCCGCACCGCGGGAGACTACATCGCCGACCGGGCGAGGGCGCCCCCGTGTACGCTCACGGGGACCGACAGGGGCGCCGGGGACGCCGAGACGCCGGGTGTGCTCGCAGACAAAAACTTGTGCACCGGCCCAATGGGAGGTAGCACGTAGCCGCAGAAATCGCCCTCGAGGAACTAAGGTCCGCCGGAGCACTAGGACCGCGGACGCCGCCAAAGAAAGGGAAAGGCCGTTTCATCAAAGATGACGTGCCGAGAGATAATGACTCTGGAGGAGAGGTCAAGGCAACGTACCCTTTTGTGATGAGCGGAATATCCTAGGAAGACACGGGGTAGGATTACGAGGAGCTTAGTTTGTGAGGTGTTGTGGGGCGACATGTTTGATAACATTTGCAACCGAAGACTCGAGATGATCAGAGAGTGGGTGGCTTACCCAGAGGGCAAGGTGGGGGCGGAGAAAGTCTAGAGTCTTGGTGGGCAAGATGTTGCGAAGAACGCTGGTCGTGGAGAGAGCCTCACCAATAGGACGAGGGCATGGACGCCGAAAGAGCAAGGAGCGAACTACATTATTGATGGAGCGGATAATGCGCTCGGCTTTTACCGCTTTGAGAGGCGAGGTGTGGGGCAGACATACGCAGATGGAGGCCCTAGGTGAGGAAGAATTGTCGGGAGCTAGAGTTGGTCGACTCGCGCCCCATTGTCACACCGGGACAGCTTTGACGCGGCACCGAACTCGGGTAGAGGCGTAGGCGATGAAGCTTTGGAGTGTGCCGAAAGTGTCGATTTTAGGCGCAAAGGAAAAGTCCATAAGGCAGTGAGTGCAATCATCAAGAATGACCAAATAGTATTTGTAACTGTAAATGCTCACGAACCGAGAGGTCCATAGATCACAATGTATAAGATCAAACTTATTTGACGCACGAGAAGTAGACTCATGAAAAGGCAATCTAACATGACGCCCTAACCGACGGTGCATGACACACAACTCGAAAGCAGTCCCGAATATGACAGAGACACCGATGCAAGTTTGGACAAAGCTTCATGACCCGGTGGCAAGACGCCGATGCCACAAGGAAGACGACCGAGCGATGAGGGAGTGGGCCTGGTGGTAGGTGGAGGGATACAACGGCCCAGCAGCTATTGTATTCGACGATCTCTCTCCGAGATGGAAGAGCCTTCACAGAACAACAAGACGGGTCAAAATCAACAGAAAGCAATTGTTATCTAGTGAAAATTGGCGAACAGAGACGAGGTTCTTAATAATTTGAGGGGACACAAGCACATTATTAAGACGAAAAGAAGGAGGTAACTCAGAGAGCCAATGGCCGAGACAGAAGCGAGAGCCATTACCGACAACAATGGATGAAGGAGTAGGGTACCGTGGGGAAGAAAAATGTGAGGGAGGAGACGTAGAGGTCATATGTGAAGTAGCACCTCGAGTCGGTACCACCTGCTGGACGCGCAGAGGGGTTCGGCCGTCGTGTTGAACGCGAGGCGAGCCGACGGATCCCACCGACGGAAGACCAGCCACCGGACTCAGAGTCCGTGAGCAGCCCACCGTCGTCGTGTACGCCGCTTGTCGCTTGGCTCTAACTGCCGCGCTGAGTGGTGGCGTGTTGCCGCGCATGCCGTGCTGCGGCGAATGGGCACCGATGGGAGCCGAGGAGCCCGGCCACACATCCGTTGGTCCTCACCGCAGGGCTGGCAGGATGGCCAGGACGCTCACCTCACTACCGCCCAAATCAGTTTTTTTGCTCACGCGGCGGATAAGTCACGCGACGGAAACCAGCACGGACGCCGACGATCACCGCGCGTAGTACGCGTCGGCTCGCGCGATTTAAGACCGCTTCCGCCCGCGATGGACGACATGTCGGAGCCGTGTCGGCCGTCGGGATGCGCTGGGGTCGACGCGCGCCGAGATCACCGACCACGCCGCTGGCTGACGGAGTCGCCGGGGACGCGCTGGGATCGCTGGTCGCCGTCACGCCGGATCGCTACCGGACGGGCGAAGGCCGCGGGCGGCACCGGGAGCGGGCGGCGCGCGCGGCGTGCCTCGGCGAGGCGGGGTAAGCCGGCGGCCGAGATGCCCGGGGCGACGGGCGAGGCCGGCGCACAAGGGAGGGATCCGCGACGCGCCGGGTGAAGAGCGCCGCGCGGCGAGAGCCGGCAAGCGGGAGGGGGAGGGCCGCGGGCCGGGGCGGAGAGCCGCCGGCGCTGGGCTGGCGCGCGCGTTTCTAACCCAGGGCGGATGATACCATGAAAGAGATTATGGTCGGAATACTCCTTGATTGATCTGCATTAGAGGGTGCGATACAGCGTGTATTTTCGGAGGCTCCCGGCCAACCATGCCGTCTCCATGCCTTGAGTTACTCAAATTTAATTCACAACACAATCCGAGGCCACAGGGCACTCCAATACCACGCCACTGGTCAATAGGCTAGTCTAACA
>JADLZK010004214.1:0-102198 GCA_015847255.1 Hyparrhenia diplandra | reverse complement strand
GCAGTTGAGTAGTGGGTAGTTTGACTGTATGGGGATCCTGTGAACGAATTAACTAGGATATGCATCAGTTGTCCACAAGAAAACTACACAAGCATCAGCACTATTTAATTCAGTCCAGATGCAGGCATAACTAAGCTCATTGGCAGCACACAAAGTCACAAACACAGGGCTGTCTCATCCCTTGGCCGTGCATGTGTTTTGCTTAGGGAGACAGATTATTTTCAAAGCCCAAGGCCCTACTACTCCTTTCAGCTTGGTCGGTAGCTATAATATATATGCTTAGCGCCATAATCCCTGGGTTAGCAATGCAAGAGTTCTCTCCACCAAGACAAATCTGCTTCAAGCCCAAAGCTGGACATGATCTACAATGGAATATTACAAGGCAGGATCAGCAGCTAGCTGATCATGTGCCGTCCAGCTGCCACTGCATCTTGTTGTTTAATCGCGCACAAGGTGCATGCATGTGTGATTGATTGAATTAGTTAGTTGATCAGGGAAGACGAAGGCCATCAGCCACGTCGGCGATCCGGAACCGTCCATCGTGCATCGAGATGTGTGGCACTCTTCAGTTTGCCTCCAGCTTATTCTTCAGTGCAGTGGATAGCACAAGTGGTGATATACTACCAAATCTGGGAGCAGAGGGTGCTGCTGTTTGTGATGCACCCCAGAGATGTCTGTCTGCTTACTCTGTGCATGTCACTCACCTCATTCTGGTTGTTAAATCCAAGCAAATTACTTCTTAATTTTACACCAGTAGTTGAATAGTTTACCTGCGAGAAACTCATGCTGTTTTGTTAATCATCTTCTCTGATGGAGAGCAACAGAATACTGATACAGTTCACTGAGTGGTCCCAAGGCCTGTCTTTTAAATTAGATGCATGAGAGATTAGGTTCATGTATGCCAACTGCTAAGCTTACTCGTATGCCATATGAAGGAAACTATTTCTATGAGCTGGAGATGAAGGAAACTGCAGTAGAGGTAATGTATAGGAGAGCATCCATCTTAGATTTGTTACTTGTGAACATTTTTTGCAGATCAAATGGGAGGAACAAGCAAGGCCTGCATGTTTACTCATAGCTCCACCCTTTCCCTGATCTGTGAGCATTTGAAAAGCCCTCCAAGCAGTTCACCCAAATTAGTTCTAGGAACAGCTGGGAGTGGAATAAGGGAAAACACTATAGTAGTGTGTGCCAAGCCATACTTTGCAAGATTTGCAAGCCTTTAACAATGAGATTTGATCCCATGAGGCCATGTGCAGGCTGTCAGGAGTGGGGAGGGATAACTGGTCTGCGCCCCCATTCTGTGCACTTACCAGAACTGAGCACTCCATAGATTCCATTGCACTGTACTACCAAGGGGAAAAAAAAGGCTTGATTAACAACAAAGAAACAGAGCTGTCTCTTTGCAACCATTGGCTGGAGCGAATTGAAGTGATAATAAACTATGTGAATAAGTGTGGTTTTAGTTGGATAAGTGTGGTTTTAGAGGAGGACAAGATCTGTGCGTGTCATGGAAAAAGATTTCAGGCCTTTTCATGTGAAGGTTCAGTGTATGTAGCTGAAGAAGCTCTCAGCTCCTTTTGTGTCCCATTGGCTAGAGCAGCGTATATTTATAGTTCACACTGTGGCCAGCACTGCATATAGATGCATGGAAAGATAAAGCTTGCCCCCTCACATACATTGTTAATCATTGCATCCCATTATTATAAAGGCAGGGGAGCTGCAGCAGCAGCAGGCAGTGTGTGAAGCTTGAATCCATTGCAGTTTCTGGACCTGCAGAGGGAACTCAGCAGCCGCCGGGTTTTTGGGCAAGGTGGCACAAATGGTGAATCAGTTGGAGCATGGTAACAGCAAGCATCCTGCAAGGCGGCAGGTCTGCCTGACCCAGATCCAGGCTAGCCATAGTGAAAAGCCCATCAGGCCATAAGCAGCATAACAAACACTTGCACCCATCCATGCATGCTAATAAAAGGTGTCATATGCAATGTAGTGCAGTGCAATGCAAGGGTGTTTATGGCCATGGTGGTGGTGGTGGTGGTTTGTTGTTGCAAGGCATGAGCAAGCAAGAAACCAAGCATGCATGTGAGGTGAGTGGCCAAGGCATAAATGTTGAGAGGAGAACCAAATGTAACACCTCCTGTGATCTGTGAACCATGCAACTAAAGGTAGTAGATGGGTGCACACCTGTCAGGATTAATGCAGATCCACACCCTCCACCTGTCAATGTGATGCATGGTGCCACACTCTCTTCTTGTTTTACCTTTTCCTTTCCTCTCCTGAATCCTGATAGATGATGATGCATGATCAGATGCTTGGTCCAGTCACAGGTCACATCTTTGTTTTAATTTGTTGGGAGTCTAGTAAGCTAGTGAATGAATGGTACTACCATTGGGACCTGGGTGGGACGGAGAAAAAAAGTTTAGGAATGGCACGACGGATTAAGTCATACTAGTACATTTTGTTTTTTATTTATGTGATATGACCTTCTAGCTTAAGGACTGGGTTACCTGTACTTTTTTTGTCAACTGTGATGTTTGCTCTCCAACAACCTCCCCCTGGCCGGCAGGCCCTAATCTTAAAAAAAAAAATATTTTAATTTCAAAATCAGATATTCGCACTCACTCACACACTTTTAAACGCACCCTCCGCCGCATACTAGCTAGGTGAATTTTTAAAAAAAGTAGACCTATCGAATCAGATTGACATTTCGTGAAGTTGTAACAAATTAAACTTGAACAATAAAGTTCTTGGTAATGAATTAATTTCTACATATAACTAGTACACTTTGTTAGCTTTGCCTGTTCAAAGCTGTGCAGTTGCTTCATGACCAAGATGGGTCAAATGCAGCAATGCCTCAAAGATTAGTACGTACAAAACAGGAGTCATTAGTGTAGCTTATCCAGTGCAATTTATGGCAATGTGTAGCTAATCCAATTAGGTCCAGTGAGGACCAAGGCCGGTAAGGATCAAGGGAGCACAGTTTAAATACTACTAAATACCAGTACATCGCTAATGAAAACAGTGCATGTGCAGTTAGAATTGTTTGACCGTACTGCTTTTTACACTTCATCGTCAGTAGTAAGTCACACTACTGATGAAAATCATGCAGATTTGAAGAAGAGTTGTGTGATCTTGGTTAAAAAAGTGGGTTGAGGAAGTGTGATTGGTCTATGTTGGATCGATCGGAGTCGGAGTTGAGTTAGATAATGCTATTTGAAATTTTTTTATTATATGAGCCATGGACCCGGCTGGCTTCCCATTGTAGTGTTGGTGGTAGTAGTTTGTTTATATATCTTTGGTTTTCATTAGGGTCTTAATTTGCCTTGAGATGTGCAAGGCCTGTAGTTGAATGCAAGCAACAGCTCAGTTATGTGTGTGTAACGCTGAAGGGATCTATCTCTATGCTCAATCACAAGAAACATAATTTTGTCAGGCATCGAATGGAGCTAGCTACTCTATCCATTCAAAGTATACTTCAATTTAATTTTACCCTGGTCAAACTTGTGTAACTTTGATCAAGTTTTTTTGTGGAAAATCTGTTAACTTTTGCAAGTTCAAATAAATAGAAATGAATTTGATTTTATATATGTTACTGTATTGTTCTATACACTTTGATAAAAACTAAAGAAGTTTGACTTAGAATAAAGCTAAAGTAAACTATAATTTGAAACAGAGCGAATATATAAAAAGAAGAGACATAACTTTTATCTCAATATTAAAGGATGAAGGTCACTTGCAGAAAATACTTTCAGGTGAATCCAAGATGCTGAATCCATCACAAAGGTGCACATAAACTAAACATGCTTGTTTTTTTTTTAATAAAAACACATAATATGTTGAATTAGTTTATTTCAATTGTGTCCATTGACTGAGAACTCGACTGCATTGCCATTTGCCAGCAAAAGATCCCATATCAAGAGTTGGTTTTATCAACTGAACAATTATCTTTCTTACTTGGTTTTACTATGTTGTGTTTAGGTTTAAAAAAAAGGATCGGAGCAGCTGGTCAGACAAATTAAATTCAGGAAGTGGAGGGGGCGTGGGGAGCTAAAACTCATTAAGATTCATATATAACCAGGAAAAGCCTTGTCATAGGATTAGAACAACAATCACACCATTAGGAACAAAAGGATTAGAACAAGCAAAACAAGACAGGAGCATCAAGGCGCTTTCAATTGGCTCCTCCTCTCCGATCTGAAAGACTGACAAGCAGCACAATTGCAAGTTGCATTAGGCAGCAGGGCACATTATTTCCCTGGCCCAATCTAACTATTTGGTCTTAATGGCGGCACTAATGGCTGAGCAGCTGTACCATGATGCTCTCCATCTCCATCTGGGCAAAAAGGCTGCATCCTTTTTATAAAAAGGGTTAAGCGCGCACACACAGACACAGACACACCCTTATTGCAACTTTTCAGGTAGGTCATGGCGTCACACAGCATCTCTGGGAAGGATCCATCATAGGGAAACATGGCTTTCCTTGGTGTCTGCACAGAGGCAGATTCTCTCTGTATTGGGCCTGCTTGCACATGCATGATCGATCTCTCCAAGACTCCAACCAACCAACGCAAATTAAAGCTGAATGCTTTTGCTAGCTCGTGGCAACTACGGCCTTGGTGTCTTGTGCTTGACATATGTGAGACACGCATGTAATGTGACAGAGCTGGTGTGTGTGTGGTAGATCTGATCTGAAAGGTGACATCACAGCACAAGAGCAGGGGCCCTGATCTGATTGACAACATCCCCTTCGTCACTTGGTGTTTTGCATGCCTAGTCCCTTTCATTCAAGATCAAGGACACACATGACACTTCTCTTTCATGCTAATGCTATCAATCAGAGAAGCCAGCGCATAATTGTAAAGGTTTGCATGCCCTAACTAATAATGTGTGGTCAACATTTGCCAGTGCCATTGCAATGAGCTTTTTTTGTTTTTGAGCAAAAGTACAATGAGCTAATGATACGTACAATATGGGATGCCATGGCACGTTGGCTGCCAACATTTGGCAGTGCAATGAGCCAATGAACAAAGCAAGCGAGGCCCACGCAGTCTCCGTGCATGGGCCCCGAGGAAGAAGCCCACCGGGTGGGGCATGAGGCCTCCACCAATGTGTTTATTGGTTACAGTATTTCTCAAAAAAAAAAAAAAACAATTATTGGCTATATTTTTTTTTTTTTTACTGATGATGAAACTAAATTGGCAGGTTGCTTGGACAGTTGCACCTGCGCCTGCAAGAACAACTCCTTCACGGCGAAAAAAGGGAGGCAACTTGCTGCTGCAAGTCGCCTGCAAGAACAACTCCTCATTTTTAAACAGCATGAGTGCAGCAGGGAATCCCAGGTTAGTTAGGGGTCAGGGCCTTTCTATATAGCTAATGTTAGCTGCTAAAAATTACTTTTGTCAACTCATAAATACTTGTTTAGTCCATTGGTTGCTAATAGAAGAGCATCTCCAATAGTTTGTCAATACTCGTCACTCAAAACTATATGCCAAGTAAAAAAAACACTTCCTCTTAATAGTTCGCTATTTTTGGACTGGGCAAAAATAAAAAAAAAAAAAAGCCAATATGCAAAATGTAAGTAGGGAGATGACTTTTTATTTTCAAGGTTAGGTACGCAACATGCAAGCACGGAAATGATTTGTCAAGGCCTTTGGCGCGTACATATATGCACGGTGAGGGAGAGTTTTTTGTCAAGTTGCCATATTTTGCAAGTCATTTGTCAAACCCGTTGGAGAGATGTTTTGAGCGTTTTGCGTCAAAAAATCAAGGATGCCAACTCCATTTGAGAAACTATTGGAGATGCTTAGGTGGTAGCTATTATTAGCTGCCATTAGCTACTTTGGTTCAAATAGTGAAATGGTTGTTAGCTGGAGTACTTTAGCTAACAATTAGCTAAACTATTAGCTAGATCTGTTTGAATCTAAGAACTAATCATTAGCAGCTAGCTAATTACTATCTTCTTGAATCTAAGTAGGGTCTAATTAAGCGAACAATTATCTTACCCATCATCCAGGTAGTAACAATTATCCATTGGCTAGTTTCTTCCGGATGACAACCAATAATAGTGACCTAGCTGATGGATCCAAACGTGAAGTGCAAACGACTGTACATTTGGTGTTTTTGTTTTTCTGTGAGAGTTGACTCCCGGCTCTCGGCCGCTGCATGGACTCCAGCCGGTCCCCGGCTTGCCGCTCGCCACGTGGGTGTGGCGTCGCGGCACGTGCGGCGCCACATGGTGACGTGAGCTTTTTGGAATTTTCTCTCCGATGCCGATGGTCATCGACTGCAGTGATCTCATCTGCGCTTTGCTTTGCTTTTGCATGCTTGTTGTTGTTTGATCCAGCCATACAGTAGCTGGTTGGTTAGTTGAGATACTAGCATCATAAAAATTATAGTTAGGAAGAGAGGTACGTACTAGATGACGCGTAACAGTAACGCTTGGATTTGGAGTTTGGATCAAGATTATATTCTTTGCTTGCATCGGATTCCATCTCTACGAGGACCTATCCATCCACTTCTTTCTCTCTCTCACACACACTTCAGTGACTTGGGAGCAGGATGGGGAATCCCTAGAGCTAGCTGTATATAGCATGCACGATTGCACGAGAAAGTTCCAGTACCTCCACGGAGGGAGTACGTTATCCGTTCATGAGTCATGCTGTGGTCCTGTACAAAGTTAATTCACCACCGCTCCTGCCGGTAACTACAATTACGGCCTCACGTAGTACGTAACACACGGAAATTCCCCATTGTTGCTGCCGTATATATATAGACTATAGTAGGCGACGCCTGCACAGTGCCTTGGAATTTGACGAGTGCACAGTGCACACGGCCGGCCCGGCCGGGCTCACAGAATATATACCCCCGAATCTACTGTGCGACGACGACGTACGAGAGTACTTGCATCCATTGGTAGTAAATGGTACACACTAGTACACGTATGCCATGTGCCCCTGTACGTACTGTACAAGTCCCTGCCCGATGCCGGCCGTGCATGCTTGCTCCGGTCGTGTCCCTCAGCTGCGAGCTGCGGCGCCGGCGGCACGGGCCGCAGCATACGTCGTCTCTATCTACAGGCCTGGTGGCCCAGCCCTCTCGTGACTTTGCATCCTCTCCTGTGCGCGTGACAAGTGATTGATAATGCTGTGTTTGCACTGTTTCCGATCTGTGCCAAGAGAACAAACATGATACAGATCGAGTCTCGTAATGATGTTGGAGAGAGAGATTGCAGTTGTGAGATTAATAGCATGTCATCCATTGCAAGATGTCCCTCATCCAGTCCAAACCATGGTTCCACATGTGTATTATACATTCTCTACATGCCTGTCACTGCCACCGTGAATGTGATACATGGCAGGCACCCTATTCATACATTCCCCCATCGCCTTTGTAGGCCAGCATTCCTGATCCGGAGCCTACAGATGGCCGTTGCGTGTACGCTCCCACAGTGTTCGTTTCCCAATCAATCAACGTACGGGACGGCCACATCGTTCATGCACCCACGTCCACATCTCCTGGCGTTCATCAACTGGAAATATTCCTGCTGTGCATGCCCCATCCAACCAGAAAAGCATCCATCATACAACCCGCATGCTTGCTGGTGGGGCTGTATAGCAAATTCATAACAGGTCATAACAGCCCTGCAGTTGCCCCCCAATTCTGTAACAGGGTCAACATCCCATATTTGGGATATATATGGCTTTTGTCTGCAATATCACATATATCAGGCTGGATATGAAGGGTAAAGGGTATAAAGAGAAAAAGGTCAAACATGAATATCAATTTTACAAGGTTGTGGGGGTATCATTCACAACAGATGTGCTTGTACCAGCAACGGTTTCTCCAAACAAAAATAGAAGCAGAAACTGCCGATAGGCCTTAACACGACATGGGCCTTAACTAATGAATTACATGATGTTGGGGGAGCGTGGGGTACATGAACAAGGTTCACCTATAAGGCCCATTAAACATTGTTGTACAATGTAAACATTAAAAAATTTACAGCCCAGTAAACATTGTCAACTATATTCATCAACTCTACAAGCTACAGCCGAGTTTGGACTGAAATATACACAACAACATTTCTTCTGTCACCAATATGAAGATGGCCTCAATGCCCAAATGAAAACCCTAAGCATGGGAGCATGAGAAAATGTAACCTCTGATCTGTAAGATCTCGATTTCCCCCAGGTAGAATTCCTTCAGACTATAAACCAAGGCCATCCAGCTTCAAAACGAACAAAAAAATATGCTTCTGCCACATGCATGTCCAAAAGAACAGTATGACTCACCTTACAAAGGTTTGAAGATGTACACATTGACAATTGGAACAGGAAGAACAGCAGCGAGCCTCTCTTACTAAAGTAAATCCAGGATAGGTTGTTGTCCTGATGATGAGTTGGAATGAGGCGGCCTTGATGCTCGGGAGAGTGCTGACTGTCCTTGATTTCTACCACGCCCTCTTCCTACTGAAGTGGATGGAGGAGGGGCAAGTCTGGAGTGCAGCATTGTTGGCCGACATGGACAGTGATCCAAAATCAGATTTTGGTTGCATCATGCTCAGGCCTGTACTGGAACTACTTGGATTGGAGAGACCTGTGCTCAATCCTCCAATTGGATTTCCAAAACCTAGAGCTGCATTGCCCTGATTCGAATAGCTGCCAGTTGAGTTCATGCCAATTATATTAGGCGTGTTTGACCAGCTCATTTGGTTGCTTTTCATTTGCCCTATAGAATTCCCGCTGCCACCAAACCCTATATTACCTGAGCTAAATCCAGAAATATTTTGATTTATGCTCGGTCGATGCTCAGTTGCTGAAATGCTAGTAACATTGCTAGGTTTTGGGGGCCAATCAGCAAAGGATCAATATCATCAACTCCATTGCTAGACAGCCTTCCAGAATCATTCTCCTTGCTAATGGACAAGGGGTGCATTGAAGTCAGATGACGAGCTTCTTCGAGGGAGGCCACTCAATGTCAACAGGAACACATGAGCCAGAAGTTTGAGGTCCTGAACTGGGCACAAGAGATTGTAGTGATGGTTGTGGTAGCGCTGGTGGGATTGTAGCCGCTGTAACCTGAGAAACTAATGATGGCTGCTTTGCTGGGGTGCTCAAGTCAAAGGGAGTGCTGTGGATTGCTTTGTTTGAGTACTGAAATCAAAAAGGGTCTACTGAGGGTTGCTTTGTTTGAGCACTAGAATCAACTGAGAGAGATGGAATGCCGGTTTTCTTAGGACCCCAATCTTCATCCCATGCAGGGCTGCTGCTCTTTGCAGCTGGTATCTGTCCTGACATAGGTTCAGAATGGATCCCATTTGCCAATGAAGGTGATGCTTTTACCTCTGTGTTCCCATTATCTGTAACAGTCACGCCCGCGCTTCTCTTCAATCTTGCTGTAGACATAGGTAGTAGTTTAGTTTCCATATTGATGGATACGTGGAGGAGCGATGCAGGATAAATGATACCTTGTAATTTCCTTGACAAATAGCATATACTTGGCAAATTGTTGTACATTCAGTTGATGTGCTGTGAGCAATGGGAAGATGAGAGGAATCACATATTCGCAGCAAACTCAACACCGCACTGGATCAATGACAAGAGAGTACATTGAGTATTACTGAGGGTAAATCATGGTATGGAAAAAAAAACACTCATAATTCAGCTATGGTAAAAGAGAACATGCCAAGAAGACAAGAACTAACTTGTTTATAGATTGCATTAGCAACACCAAGTGTGCACATAAGAGTTGGCGCAGTATGGTCAACAGCTGTGCAACGCCGAATAGTCTCAAAGGTACCCAGTATACCTTCTTTGTCCAGGGACGGCACAAGATCTCCTAAACAGCGCAATGCATTCACACGCACCTATATTGCAGGAACAGTTAAGAACATAAGATACGTTACAGTACAAAGTACAAAATGATGTATTCCGAATAGTGAGGCATGTATTCGAATAGTGAGGCAGGAGCGCGCAAGTACATAACTACATAAGAAAAAGCAGCAAATATTCACAAAACAATGAGTAGATAGAGAAAACATGAGAGATAGAGAAACAATGAAACAATGGAATTCTAAAATGTCAAATCTTCAACAAGAATGAATTAGAATTAAGGTCAACTGAAACAACACTATACATTGGCAAAACTACACGTTGCTAATATTACTTAAGAAAAAACAAAATGTAAAAAGCACAACTACTTTAATAAACATCTATTATGCAACATTACTAAACTTTGGGAACCCGGCCATCGGTAAGATATTTGGTATAAGAGCAGACCAGGGACACGGGAAAGTAACAAGCAGCATGAAGGTTCATAATTACATAAGAAAACAAGCCTTCAGTGTAAAAAAGGGTTCCTCCTATTCTTTTCATTTCTCGTGTGAGACTGCTAGAACACAAAAGTGGCAGTAGCATTCCATTTTATAATAGTTTGAGGTATTCCAATGCTTTAATGTGTGTTCATATGATTACAGATAATAAGTACATTGCCAAATATAATGGCCTAAAGTATATAATGTACATACCGCCGAACTGTGGTCTTTAGAGCTAATCCATGTGCGCGAGGAAGCACAGCCTGCTTTACTAGCTGCATAAGAAAAGAATTATTACATGAAGACATATCATGCATGCCTTGCACATACACTACCCATTGGTCAAGTGAGTTCAAACAGTCTAAAAAAAGGGGTGCCGTTTTGTACTGGCCAATCAAATAATTAGTGATTAATATTCATCATTCTTTAGTATAGCAAAAACAGTAACCTTGGTGTCAAGTTGACGAGACAGTGGTACTGTTCGACGCAGAAAACTTCTTCCTGTAACCGGGGGATCATTATCATCATAAGCCCGGACCAGCATTGGAAGAACATGTGATATCAAATGTTCCTGTGTGGCCTGCACAAGAGAGAGATCCTGGTCAAAAGCACCATGCAGAAAATAACTACTAAATAAACTACTGCTAATAACAATCATTTGTGGATTAAGGGGCACCACTCCATTCAGTCACGTAAGATAACACAAAGAAATAATATAATCTATCAATATTTCAAAACAAACCCTAATTACCTTGTTAATGATGAGATCTGCATGCTTCACAAGCAAAAGCAGAGTTTCACCTGATGCTGAAGTAAACACTGGAACAAGCGCGAGGCAGTGTTGCAAGTTCAAAATCCCCTTTATCCTGTAAAAGAGCCAAAAGTAAAGGCCTTTAAGAATAGTCACATCAAAAAGGTCAGTACATAACATATCCTGAAATGCATTTTGCTTCAAAAACCTACAGACAAGATATTACAGTATTCAGTTCTAGTTGTGGATCTTGCACATAGAATGACATAAACCGCATGTAGTTAGGACTTTACTACAGTGATATGCATATTTTACATGGAAGCACTAGCGTTAAAAAATATAATATTCTTTGAATGGCAATGGACAGAAACTCTATTCATGCATCAAAATACAAATAAGAAACAGCAGAAATAACCTGAGATTCTGCTATCGTTAGAACCATAGGCAAAATCATTGGCTGCATAACCATATTGCGTAACTCAGCACAAAGAGGAGGAAGAACCTGGTTGCAAAGTGTGAGTCAGCTTTGAAATAAACAATGGATCAAATAAATATAAGGCTGTTCTTTTTCCTGAAGAAAACAGTTTGAAAGGCACAAATGGGAAAAAAAAAAAAACAGAATCACAATGTCAGAATGGGTCAACCAGAAAACTAATTCATATTGTGGCAAATTTAAGATCTAGAAATTGAGGGTTCGATATTCTTTTATTTATTTCCAACTCTCCATGCATGCTGATAGCAATCAAACAATTATGGGATCTGGGTAGATGTATCAGTTTAATTTAACATATGCAGGTTTCAGTAGCTTCAAAGTGATACATAAGTACATAACAAATGATGCTCACAGATATTAGACACATGGGAGTAGCATTGATTGGAAGAAGACAGAATGGATTACAGTACTGAACATACTTTATATCGAAGAACTTCGGGAATCAAAATCCTTCCACATATCTGATAATGCCTTCAAAAACTCTGTCTTCTGCATATTATCTCTCTCCTGAAAGGAATGATATCTTAAAAAATTAGGACCATTTCTAGGTACCATTGTGTTGTTTCATTCTCTAGTCAAGCAGGCAATGCTCTTGCTGCTGTGTTGACAAGTATAACTCAAACGATCTAGTCAAAGGTGATTTTCAGACAGCAAAGAAGCACGCCAGATTGCAACATTTAAACTTATCCAGGAAAATAAACTAAAGGGGATAAAATACATACAAGCAAATGGTCAAGGAAACGAAGAGCGCGCAACCTTGTATCATCCCGAAGAAAGAAGAACCTGCAGAAAAAGGTAGCATTTTAAAAATCATTCCATGAAACTACCAGTGGTGGTCATGATTTACCCCCACCAGAGGGCGACAAAATTCTCCATTGGTTTTCCCTTAAATGAGGGAAAAGAACAGTGTTACAAACCTGTAAAGGCCATAGCACTAGGGCGTGACACTGCATCCATCGATAGCATCCTTTGCAAATCCGATACCAAATCAGAAGGAATATTAGAGAAGGCTTCACTTGTTAAATATGTCAAGGCATTCATGTACTGCAAGAATAGGGGAAACATCAGATAGGTGCAGTAGAATGTGGATAGAACCTCAACAAGATGGTCTACTTGCAAAACTGAAGTCGAGAAAGTGTAAAATATACAGGTCAGACCATTGATGCCAAAAGAACAAATCTATATTGGGTAAATGTCATTGATCAGATTTTAAAAACATACCATTTTAACATTGTTATGGCAATCCAGAAGTGGTCTACGAGCAATGAGATGGTAAGCTAGACATCCAAAGCTAAACATGTCGCAAGCAGAGCCAACTTTAGAATCTCCACTTCGGACCAATTCTGGTGCAGTATAGTTCAATGATGGTTGAAGAGGTAAAGCTGTATCCTCGACATCATAGTCCTAGAAAGAAACCAAGCAGATAAATTGGCAACAGTTCAGAGCATTGGAACACAAAAATACACAGAAGATGTCACAAAAGTACTGAACCATGGGTATAATGAAGGCGCTAAATATGCTTAGTTGTCCTTTAATAATTTAACCATAGGAGTGGTCTAATAATGACTAGCATAGGTTTGTGGTCCACATTGCATATATGCCATTACAAATCCCAGCAGTAGCAATGTGTTACACGCCATCGCCACATGACAGTAGTGGTATATTTTTAAAGCTGATACGGAAAGATCAGTTCATGAGTAGAAGAAACTCTATGCCAGAAAGATATGTATCATGTAGAACTACATGACACTTCAGAAATTAATTTGTGGAATATTTTCTGCTACAGAAAGCTTCAAGAAGACAGTACAGATTAGTCAATGTTCAGAAAATATGGTAAAAGAATCTGCAAATTATAGCCACCAAAATGACAAACTAAATGTAGATTACTTACTAACCGAATAATGGAATAACTGTGATGAAGTCAAACCACCTGTGGCTTGATCAACCGAAAGAGCAAAACCAAACCCACCAAGCTTCCAAGATCCGTTAGAAGTTATAAAGACCGTCTGCAAAAGAAGTAAGATTAGTACAGTACAGTAGTGTAGAACTCAGTGTTGGCGTGATGGATAACAAACAGAAAGCAAGTAACATCAAACTCATTAGGTATTCTGCAGATTCATTTGCAGAAGATACCATGTGGTGCTAAGTCATCAGTTCAGAGAGCAACATACAAACAATGTGAACAATCCAATTTGCAATTTGAGGAAAAAAATTATGTCCGACAAAGCATTGAGTTTTTCAGCAACTAATTGTAAGTACATAGCAAGCCTAAATCAGAAAGTGACCTTAGGATCACCAAGGGGGACTGCGGTAAGGTAGAATAACTACATTAAAGTGACAAGAGAACACAATAACTTTGGGATTGTAGTAGGAAAAAGGACAGAGCAAATCAACTATACCAATAACAGAAAAAGAACAAGCAGAAAACTATAAGGAGAAGAATGGTGATGCATAGTAACCTCAGGTGATATAGCTCGATGGGCAAGATGAGCATTGTTATGAAGAAAAAATCCAACGTCTCTGCAACTTGTAGCAGTCCATGTTTAATCTCAAGTAGCCCCATTTCCTGAAACACAAAAGAAAGAAATTAGCAAAATGTTGAATTGAAAAATGTGATCATAATTTGGCTATCCAAACAATTGTCATGACTAGGGCACCGCTTGATACACAGCCCAGATTTCTGGTCGTCCGATTAATCACGATTAATCGCGATTAGTCGTTCTGCTTTCGGTCGCAAAGGGTTCGATTAGGTGGTCCGACCCGACCAGGTCGACCAGAAACCTGGTCGTCCAATTAGTTGTCGTCTAATCACGATTAGTCATCCGACCAGGCCAATTGGACGACCAGTTTCATGGTTTTTTTGGGCCTGTTTTGCATCTGGGCTGCTGGGCTTTGGCTTGGCCTTCAACTTGGCCTGTTAGGGTTAATAGTAGATAAAGGAGGCACCCAACTCTCCCTGGCCACTGAACCATTTAGTGTTGAACAATTTAGCTTATCTGTAGTTCTGTACTGAACCGCTTTGGACTTTGGTTATGTAATATGCTGGCTGTGTGGCTGCTGTGGTATGCTAAGTGTTAGTTATTGCTACTGTACCACAAGTAAGAAAAGAGAAAAAAACAACTCCCACAAGTAAGTCAGCAGCTAAACACTAATGCAGTCTTGATGCTTCCTTTATTGTGTATAATATAGTACATATTAAGAGCTATATATATATATATATATATAGTATATATAGAGTATATACCCTAAAACACCCTGGACGACCAGCTCGACCAGGACCGATTAATCTAGCTGGTTGACGATTAATCACGATTAATCGCCTGGTCGGTCCCTGATCGACCAGGTTCGACGAGTCGACCAGAAATCATGGATACACAGAAATACAAGGAACATATAATCTACAGGCTCCAATCACCACTTATATTGTCATGTGGGGGCGGCAGTTTAACTGCAAGCCTGGCTCGAGAATCGAGATGCAGCTAGGGCAGTCTCCAAGGGGACACCAGCTGTAGTTAATGATAATTTAGTCTGGGGGAAAGGATAGAATTAATGAGAGATTAAGGATGACTAATGGGGAGAGAACCAAGGAGCCTGTAATCTGCTTATGAGAAATCAATGAAGAAACAAGTTATCTCCTAATTTACCTTTACAACAACAACCAAGTTATCTCCTAATCTACCTCTGCTGCTCTTAATCTCATTCCCTTCATCTTAATCTCATCTCCTTCTCCCTGGTCTACCAGGTAACAGCCCTGGCACCATTACCGGCCCCGGCTCTGAACTAAGGAGCCAAGGACCTCCTATCTTGGGCACGGACGCCCTTGACATATATGACCAGAGAAGTTCCAACTCCACAGGATACCAGATAGTGGACTAGAAGTTTTACAGTCGAAAAATTGCAAGAATCTCAGCCAACCCTCATGTTTGGATATAATCATATAATTCTGATTATCTAATGTCCTACCAAACACCAGTAGCAGGGACAGTGTAAACCCCCAGGAAGCAAAAAGAACTATGTAAACTCCCAGGAAAAATTATGAGTTCTGATACATCAGTCCAACAAGGATGCCATTTTTTAAGGAAGGTTTGTTGTAAAATTTTAGAAGCACAAAAATTACACTCATTTTTTATGCGGCTTTTCTGGTTTGATTGACACTGCCAAATGCTGCAATAGAAATTTAAACATATCTTCTTAGAGCATGCCTCATTAATTCTATAATGTTAAGCTAATCAATAATGGCATGAACAGCTAAAACTAGAAACAATCGCCAGTTTTCCACTCCCGTACCAACACTAATCGCCTTAACTTGCTTGCCAGTTTGGATGCAGTAGCAACAAGACGTAAGAAAACACGATCAAACTTATATCCTCCATTTTTGTAGCCATCCTAGCAGTAAATTGGTCGCCTAAGGTCGATGCTAGGTAGTACAACTACATAGAGACAAGCAGAGTACGAGATATCAAAGTCGTACCATGCCCTTGAGCTCCTTGGGCACCTTGCTGACGTTGTCAAGGCACCCAAGCGCGTTAGCTACGGAGGCGAAGACGGGCTCGGTGGCCATGGCCATGGCGGCCTTGGTCTCGTCGAGCGCCTGCACAACGTGGAGCACGCCCGGGTGGCGCAGGCGCACGAGCCTTGCCGCGTCGGCGCGGACGAGGTCAAGGAAGGCGTCCTCGGCCGCCTTGGACAGGCCCGCCCGCGCCCGCGCCTCGGCGAGGGCGCGCTTGTCGAGGACCCAGACGGAGACGACGGGGTAGGGCGCCGAGGGGGCGCCGTCCCGCGGCCGCGCCGTGTAGATCCGCCACGCGAGCCCCGGCCCGCCGGACCCGGCCTGGTCCAGCAGCTCGTAGTCCTGCAGCGGGCGCGGGCCCGTCACCTCCTGCACCGTCGTGGACACCGTCTTCTCGATCACCGCCGACGCCTTCGCGAACGCCTGCGTCAGGGTCTTCATGTTGAGCGCCATCGCCGCCCCCCACCGCCGCCGCTGCCGCTGCCTCCGGCGAGATCTGGGAGGCCTCGGCCGCGGTGGTGGATTTTCCTCTTGGAGGGGGCTGATCGGTCGGTGGCAGCGCGTGTTTGGTTTAATTACTTGACGGGTGTGTTTTGTATTTTTTCGGTTTTTAATCGTTTTTCTGGGGAGATGCAGGTCGTGCCATGTGAGACCGCGAGCGAGGGGATGATGCTTCGTCGCGAAGGGGACGAGAAGGGGATTGTTGGTTGATCTGGGCCGTTGGTTGTACGTGGTTTTGGCCAGGATGGACGGCTGGGATGCGGCATTTGGTAGGCGTGGCGGGTCCTGTCGGGAGCTTGGTCAATCTCAATGACAACGAGCAGTACGTGGTTATTAAGCGAGTACTCTTACCCCAACGCCGTTGCTCTGGTCCTTTCTATAGGCTGTAATTAGTTGATGGGTGAAAAGTTTTAGGGTGTCATCGGATGTTTGACCGGGATGTCCAAAATGATTTTCGGATACTCATTATACTTTCGTCTGGAAATGACGAGACGAATCGTTTGATTAGCATAGCACTTAAGGATAATCATGGTGGTTATTGTAGCACTTATGGCTAATAATAAAGTAATTAGGCTCAAAAAGATTTGTCTCGTCGTTTACCGCCAAACTGTGCAATTGGTTTTTTTTTTTAAACTACATTTAATGTTGAATGTATGTGTCGGGCGCTCCGAGAACCGGGGTGCCTCGGTGCCGGCAATAAAGAATTTATGGGCCGTGTGCCCCTCCTCCTATGGCGTAGCGCAAGATGGACACCTTGACACACGGCGAGTTTATCCCGGTTCGAGCCAATGGGGCCCCTACGTCCGGCCCGGTGGTGTCCTCTTTCGTGTTACCTCGCGCTCAAAGGTGAGCTTGTAGTAGGGGTTACAAGCGGTGTGAGGGAGAGACGCTGGTCTCAAGCCCCCCACGATCGTGGTGGTGGTGGTGGTTATGCTTCCTCGTCCGTGCGGGATCCCTCGCTAATGGGGCATTACTCCCCTTTTATAGAGGGAAGAGGGAAGTAATGTTTACATATGTGGATGCTGGGTGGCTAATTCCCGGGCTATGCTCGTTGCATGCGCACGCCGCGGGCCGGGCCGGGCGCAGGCGTTGTTTGATGAAGACACGCTGCGCCCTAATCCGATGGCGGACGTGCCGTTTCTCGGTGCGGCCCGAGGATGTGAGGCGTCCCTCACAGTCCGCATGGCGCGGGCCGGTCCCGTGAAAGGCGGCCGTGGCGTGTCATAAGCCCGAGGGTGGCCCAGCGTGGCGTCTTGGCGGTGCTTCGGGAAATGAACAGTGTCGTCCTGGTTTCCCGTCTTTGGGCGGCGTAATACGTCACCGTTTCACCTTGTGTCCCATCAACTGGGATTGGGGAAGCGATTCGGCAGCCGATTTGATTGGGCGTGTCGATAAGCGCCGGGCGCCTCGTCTGCCGTGCAACCGCGTTGAATGCGGCGGTTTCCCTTCCTCCAGACGGAACCTCCCATGCCCGGAAGGTATGCGACCCTGGGTGAGTCAGTGGGGCTACCTCGCCCGGGGATGGAGAGCTGGGTCTCCCTCGGGGCGAGGCGGAGATTTTGCCCGAGGGTGGTGAGCTAGGCCACCCTCGGACGAGGCGGAGATTTCTCCGGGACCGGTGAGCTAGGCCGGTCTCGGGCGAAAGCGGAGACTGCGGGCTTAGCCCGTGCCTTGGTTCGGCCGTAGATAACATGGAGCGTCCGGGTCGTCGTCTTTGTAAAGGTTCATGACCTTGTCCTTCGTGAGCGTAGCGAGCTCTTTTCGTCGTGGCGACTCCGTTTGGGCCGCTTGTGGGCCGTTTGTGGGCCGTCCATGGGCCGACTCCGTCGTTATGTATACGTCGTGGCTCTTTGGCACGGTCCATCGTCCGTCGGGCCGTCCTCTTATGCGGGATGATAGCGGACTAGGTTTTTTTGGGCCTTGACAGGCCGGGATTCTCGTTGTTTGGAGAATGTCTCGGGGCCCAATATTTAGGTCCCCGACGGTATGTGTCAAAAGATTTGATGTGACAGGTGAAGGTGAAATTTTTTGAAAAACTAAACATGGCCATAATTGAAATATAATGAATGGCCTGCCAAGTAGACAAAATAAATAAGGACCCTATTTGGATACTCTAATCGGCTCTAAACTAACTCTAGCCTTAGAGATGTTGGATGAAAAAAAGGTATATTGACATTAAATGTACCTTTTCAATCATTTAGTGTGGGTGGAGGGAGAGAAAAAACATTTTTAGTGGACACAACCTGAACTAGCTCCAATTAACACATCTTGTAGAGCTAGTTTTTTTTTTTTTTTTGATAGGTTATATTCAATTAACCCCAATCTGACCCTCTTGTTTCAATCCTTTAGAGCTAGTTGGACCTTAACTAGCTTAAACTAACTAGCTCAAACTAACTTTAACTCATGGAATCCAAATAGGGTCAACATTTGTTATGTTCATTTGAATCTACTCGACATGGTATGGTATTTTTCCTCTCATCTCTCCCAATTCCCAAATAAAACAACATCAACAAGAGAAATTCAGCCGAAGAGCCTGGTAGTTCATGTTGCGGTAAGACGGCATGCACTTGCGCCCACAGTGCCATGCCACAGACGAGCTACTCGCTCGCCTCGTCGTTTTCAATGGTCGCACACGCTTCCTAGCTCGCCGCCAACCGCTTTCGCGTGGCCGCATGGGCATTTGCCTCGCCTCGCCATTGGCCACACCCACATGTGGTTCACCCGCTTGCGCTCGATATGCGAACTCGATGGTATCCCACTATCCCGCAATGATTCATGTTATACTTGAAAACTAAAATGAAACATGGTACCTTTTAGGTCACACCTGTTCTTTTTCATATGTGTACTTTAGAGCATCTCTAGAGTTTCCTTAATCCCTTTTCTAATCCTTGGTTTTCAGCAAGATGAGGAAAAACTCTCTCCAATAAATCCTAATCCATCCTCCTAATTTTTTTAGGACTTGGAAAAAAGTCACCATGGTTTGCATAAACTTACGCGCGTCTGAGTCACGTATATGTAAAGGTGGAAGGGCATGTAAAGAATAAAGAGTATCTTGTCAAAAAAAAAAAGAATAAAGAGTAGGATAGGATTCTTGATGCAAATGTACAAGAGATAAAAAAAAATATAAAAGTGATCGGGATAATTTTAAAATAGTACTCCCTCCGCCCCAAAAAAAACATGCAATTATGGGAATTGTCATGACCCAGAATTGGACCAGCCCAAGGTGGGCTAAAAGGGCCTGACGCTGCCACCAGCCCAGAGGGGGGGCCGGCGGGCGCGGCGGGCAGGGGGCCGGCCGCCCTGCCGCCCGCCGCCGCCTCTCTCCCTTCCGTATTCGACTACGCCGTCTTCGAGTTAGGATTATCTTAGGACTTTTGGTGTGTAAAAGGGAATATTCCAATCTATAAGGAAGGCCCTTATTAGGAAATAAATAAATATTGCTTGTAAAAGGTATTCCAATCGTATAAGGAAACCTTATAGAGATTGCTTAGATTACAAATCCCACTAGCCGGGCTATATAAGCGAGAGGCATGCAATCTCTTTGGGAATAAGCAAGCAATAAAAATAGTATCTATCTCTCTCGGCTCCGGCCCCACCGCCGCCGCCGCACCCTTAGCGCCGCCCCCCCCCGCCGTCGCGCCACACCGCCGGCGCGTCGCCGCGGCCGCCCCTCCCTGTCGTGGCTCCTCCTCTCCTCGCTTCTTTGCTCGTGCGCTGCTCGCCGCCGCCGATGAGAGATCGCTGCCCCCACGTCACCTCGGGAGCTCCAACGGTCGGCGATCACGTGTCGATTCCGGCCCAATCTAGCCGGGTTCGACAGGAATCATCTTGGTCAACTTGACTAAGGTTTGACCAAGTTTATACTAATTAATATTAATGTTTATGTCTCGAACAAAATTTATTATGAAAATATATTCTGTCATGAATCTATTGGTACTAATTTTGTATTATAAGTGTTAGTAATCTTTTTATAAATGTAGTCAAAGTTGGAATTGGTTGTCTTCTCGGAAGCGAGAATTGCATGTTTTCCAAGACAGATCTTATTTTTGAGGGGCTTGGGATGATAATTTAGGAGGGAATAATAAAAAATAAAAAACCCATTTAAGAGTCTCACTCAGTGGGTTCCGTGATTAAGCGCATATCAGGGCCGAGCGCAAACAGGGTGGGTGACGGAAAAAGGCCCACGAAATCCAACAGGATGGGAATAGTTGGCAAAATATGTAGTGCAAACCACAATATTTGAGGAAACCTATGTAAACCATGACAAAAAAACTGCGTGTAAATTCACTCAAAAAAATCAAATATGTAGATGATATGATGATACACGACAAGGTTGTGTATCATTGTATTATGTACTTGCATGATTTATTTGGTGAATTTAGACGCATTTTTATGGTGGTTTACATGGTTTTTTATGAAGTATTTTGCCGGTTTGCTGGGCTTGTCGGCCAACCGGGCAGACTAGCATATTGCCCGTGCTAACGCTATGGTGATATTTACAACAAAAATGAATCATAAGACAAAAACATAAGTGAGCTTATGAAAGGAAGACAAATGCCAAGATAGTCCTAGAGTGCCTATTCCCTGAACCTCATCAAGAAACTCAGTAGTGCATCAGGACCAAAAAAAAAAAAAAAAAAAAAAGAATATGGCCATCATATCAAAGGTATAAGAGAATCATCCATGAGCATACATTTATTTATGTACCCTGAACCTCACCACTTGCAGCCAAGCTAGCCAAGCAATACGATGTCAATTTAGTTTCGGTTAAGTAACCCGTTGGTTTCTTCGGATGATTTCTCTCTGCATCACGTCTCCATGGTCGTTGAAAATGACTACTTTAACTCTCTTATTTTGTTCTGAATTTTTCTGAACTATGAACCATCCATAATCTAAAAACACACACCAAAAAAAAAAAAAAAAAAAAAAAACTGATGAAGCTTGTACAGGCCATACAAACACATGCATTAGATAGTGTAGTGGTTGGACAAACTCATGTTGGCATACTGCTGATCTATCAAGAAGCTCACTGCAGGCAGATTGAACAATATGATTCTATCTGTCAATGATAAAAATCCATGACACCAGATGAAGGGTAGCTCGGCGTCCAAACAAAAGCAAGGCAACAAACCTTCCCAGACCTAGGATCTGTTCATGGGCGCCTCGCGCGTGGACCTGATGGTCTTCCTCCTCGCCGCGTCACGTGCGGGTACGACGACGCAGACCGGCCGCCGATGGACCTGCAGACGCGTCACCCAGCCGCGGATGCCGGGCTCTCCGTGTGTAGGGCAGTGGCCGCGAAGACGACGACTACAAACACGCGACCGCACGATGGGGCCAAGGGCTCGCGGCGGCGGCCGTGGTCGAGCGCAGGGCGGGCGAAGCCGCCGCGGCGTCCACGATGTCAGCCCGGCGCCGAGGGGCAAGATTACGACATGACACGGCAGGAGGCCCCGCTTCGGGCGGGGCGAGTTCGTGGGCTCACGACGGGCGGTCCGCGATCGGGTGGGCGGACGCGGCAGGGGCCCCGCGACGTGTGTCCTCGGCGGCCTCGTGGCGGCGGGCGGGGCGGCGCCCGTCTTCTGGTACTCTCCATTGTCGCGGGCGCGGGTCCTGAGATCGCGCGCGGCTACTCTTGATCGCCTCGGGCGTGGGGTGGGATCGTCCCCCGCCGCCGACGCTTCCACGGCCTTGGGGCTGGAGTCGCTGACTCGAGATCCGTGCGGCGCCCGGCGTTACGCCGCCGTCGGCCGCCACTCGGCGGCCTCGATGTCCTCGACCGCCTCAAGGCGGGCGCGCTCACGCTCCACGTCCACCGACCGGGGGCAGGCGCGTCGTCGGCACCGTAGGGCCTCTTCACCACGGGCGAATAGGGCGCGATGCGGCTGCGTTCATGGCCCGTCGCGGCCTCTCGGTAGGTCCAGTTGCCTTGAAGAGGCGGGTGTGCTTCTCAAAATCCAAGGCCATGGGAACATTCACGAACCCGTCACCTCACCTTCGTAGAGCTCGCCGGCGTCGATGGAGGCACTTGACGGCGACGCGCGCCTCCCCGCGGCCACGGGCGAGCCCGCCAAGGCAGCGCGGCGTGGTCCGCCTCGCCGACGCGGTTGAAGCCGCGATCCCCGGCGTCGATTGAAGTAAATGATCCCCGGCGGCCGATGATTGAATCGCGGGATCGCGGGCGAGGCCTCCGCGGGCGATTGTTGAATCGCGGACTCGCGGGGCGCAGTAGCGCACGGAGGTTTCCCCAAATTTCTTCACAGCATAACGCGGTTTCCTTTTGTGTTTCGTGACGGAGGTTGAAGTCGCGAACGGAAGTCGCGAGCGGTTCGCACGTCGTGACGCGCGGGCGAGGCTTCGGGCGGTTCGCATGTCGTAAGGCTTCAACGCTTGGTGAAGCCGTAAGTTTTCAACTATAGGATAGATAGATAGGTAGATTGTCGCTGTTGGGTAACCATGAATTGGCTATCCGATTTTTGCGTGAAAAAGCATATATTTTAATATGAAGTCAAATCAAATCAGTTTTTATATTTTATAAAATTCTAAAATATTTATGTTGCCAAATTTTTACATAAATTCTTTAAATAAACTCAAATAGAGAGAAAATCAATATCAGAATTGTAGTACACGACGGCGTATTCAACTTTGTGGTTAACTATAAACATTTAAAGTGTCAAATATGTACAACCCTGCTGTGGTCCTGTGGCCATGCACCGGCATTGGTGATCCATGAACAGTGAGACGGTCCTACCTTTGATTAAGGTCATGTTTGGTTCCTATAAGTCAGGTGACTTATTAAGTCAGATGACTAAAAATTAGTGACTTTTAAGTCATGTATGCGTTTTGGTTATGCGTGACTTATAAGTCGAGGGTGGAAAAAGAAGAGAAAATGGGTGACCGACAAGTCGGGATAAAAAAAGAAGAAAAATAGTTGCAAGTGAGTTATAAGTCCCATGACTTATAAGTCCCTACTGTTTTGTAAAATAAGTCACTTATTTTAAATTTTTGACTTATAAGTCACCTGACTTATGCAAACCAAACAGGCCCTAATATATCGGCACAATGAATCCGGGATATATACTGGACGATATATTTGAGGCAGTTTTATTTGTCTAGCTACTCTCAAGTTCGTTATTATTTCTTAAAGTTTTTTTCGACCTTTACCATTGTTTATCATGGGTGAGGACGATGCGGGTTAATTGGGGGCGTGTTCGAGCAGCACTCTTCGTGAAGCTAAGAAGCTTCCCAGAAGACGCGTGCACAAACAGTGCGTTGAGGAGAGAGTGCACCAAATGTACAAATCACCACTGCACACTGGTAGCACTCTCGTCGTTGTTAGAGTCGTCCTACATTCGGTCCTATTGATCGATGAAAAGGGATACTTGGTGTTTGGGATAACCGTTAACGTGCATGGGTGGTACCTAGTCACGGTCATGGCCAAGCACGACAGTAGAAGCTAAAGCTAGCTCGAGGAAGCTGCTTGGGCTTGCCATCGATCGGGGGAACCGCCCGCGCTAAGGCAGGCAGGCAGGATGCAATACCGGACGTAGTTGGTGGGTGTGCGTGTGCAGTGTGCTCTCTCTCTCGAAAGGGACAAGGCTTTCTGCATTATTGCAGCAGCAGAATCTCTTTTATTGTTGACCGGCATTTTGGATTTTATAGGAGGATATGACTCCTTTTTACCTTTGAAGCTCCGGCAGCCCCTAACATACAAAGGTATCAATTCTACCAACAATACGTGTCCTTATATTGTGTTGTGTCGAGTTTGTGATGAACAAAAAAAGATCGGCTCTAGTTCAGTTTGGAGACTAACCATTACCTACTGTATGAAACATATCTCTAGGCTATGTTGATATGCATGCGTGTTGAGAAAAGAAGAAGAAATTACAGTGTGTATCATATTAGTACGTCGATCGTTGTGTTATTTGGTGTCCAGTCCAACAACGCGATCTGTGAGTATATGATCAGGGGTTCGGTACGTGGTGGTACGGTTGGGAACCGGGTAACATGTGTCCTAATCCAATCTGTACCCACACCAGACCAAATTAATCCAAACACAGTACTGGGAAACAAACTATCATACGAGTTTGTTGTTCATTGGTGACTATCCATTTGCCAACCCATAGGTCCTATCCATTAGATAACAATTTCTTATCCCATGGGCCGAGAGGAAAGAAAGCATAGCAGCAGTCACAGTGAAGCAGCAGGCTAAATACCAGTGCAGCCCGAAAGAAGGCGACTAAGAGTCTGTTTGGTTATAGGGACCAGAGACTAGGGACTAAATGAGACTAAAAATTAGTTCCAGTCTTTTCTAAGAGTCTATTGAAATAGGGACTAAATGGGACTAAAAATTAGTCCCTAGTCCTCATGTTAGGTAATTTAGGGACTAAATGAGACTAAAAATTAGTCCCTAGTCCTTATGTTAGGTAATTTAGGGACTAAATGAGACTAAAAAATTAGTCCCTAGTCCTTATGTTAGGTAATTTAGGGACTAAATTAGAATAAAAATTAGTTCCTAGTCCCATGAGAACCAAAAAGGACCTAACTGATTGAATTGTATTGTTCGATCGGAGCAGGTAGATGGCACGCAGCGCATTCATGGAGGAGATGATGAGGGAGCGAGGAGGCGACATGTGGCGCCGCAATGCGCCGCCCCCGCCCGCTCCTCCCCGTCCCGGCGCCACCGCCCCGCGCACCACGACGCCTTCGCCGCGCCTTCTTCACCGTCCGCGGGCCCCCGCGTTTTCGACACCAAGGACGCCGCCCACCTTCTCCCTGCCTACTTCATGGTTCCCGGAGGGCTTAAACGGAGGTGGAGAGGGAGAGCGTAGCAGAGGGGAGTTATTGCGACGGCAGGCGTGGGCTTGTGGTGGAAGTGCATGGCATGGTCGTCGGGGTTCTCTCCCGAGGCCTCTCCGCCGCGGCTGGGGGTCGGTGACACGGCAGCGGGCGGTGGCCGTGGCGTGAGCCGTGCAGCGGCGGGCGGCAGCCATGCGTATCTTGCCTTGGGCTATTCTGGTTCCCCACCCATGGGTTGGGAACCTTAGGACTTGTAATTTCCAACCAAACCATCCCAATCCATCGATCCAAAGGCCCCAAATCTATCCAGCCCAAATACTTGTGAGAATTATTACTCCCCAACCCATAGCTATCCGATGGGCAATCCAAATTGTTAAATCCATTCCAGTCCAATCCATTAGCAGGGGTGAGTCGCGGCTAGACACGCCGACGGTTGAAGCTCATGAAGCTGTATGGAATATAGCCCATTTCACGCAAAGCTTACTCCCTCCATCCCTAAATTATCGACGTTTGGGCGGCGAAACTTGTCTCAAAATACCGGTCGTTCGCTAGTCGCTAGGCTGTGCCGTGCCTACGCCACCACGTAACGAGCACCGCATGCAGTTGGACCAAGCCCCACCCTTCACGGCCTCCCAAAATCGCGGCCTAATAAAGAAATAAAAAACTCATTTTATTCCCAGCAGCATCGGCTTCATCCTTGACCCAAAGATTTCAGCACTTCAAAGACTATCGAATGCAATGATTATCATTGTAGGGGTGTTTCCGTCTTCAGCCACTCACCTTAGTTTTTGTGCCCACCTCCCCAGCGACCGTAATTTAGGGACGGAGGGAGTAGTTTGGTACCGAGGAACTGCTTGCTCTGCGTCCTTGCCAAATCGAGCAACCCGTGTGTTACCACCAAATAAATAAAATCCTTGCTATACTACAGCGCGCTTGTACTGTAAAGGTTGAGGCAGAAAAAAAAAAAACTTGCTGACTTGGATTCCGAGTAATAACTTTTGATTTCCATGGCACTCGGCAAATGCGGCGGTTTAGGGCACGAAGGCGCCTACGTTGATTTGTCTACTCCGCGCGCTGCACGCCTAGGTTAATTCCCACGGATTTGCCGAGGAATCCGGGAGGTCGACCTCCTGGGCCACGGACCTTTTTTTTCAAAAAAAAAAAAAAAAAAAAAAAGAAAATTGACAACAGCCAAGGACGGACAAGCCCCGGTCGGCCCCGGACCTCAGTCGGCCCCCGGACCTTCCGCGAAGTTGCCTAGCCATTTTACAGAGGCGTATACTTGGTCCATATAAATACACGTCCTCCTTGGGTTTGGCAGTGTCACTTGCCCTCCCTTCGAGTTCGAGCAGCAGCACCATCCAGTTCTTCACTCATCAGCCAGCCAGCCCGCGGCATCGAGATGGAGAAGGTGCCGGAGAAGTTTAGCGCGGCGGTGGTGCTCTTGGTCCTGAGGTGCTGCTGCTGCTTCTTCTGTTTCTTGGCTACTCCGCGCGCTGCCGTTGCCTCCGCCGCTTCCACCTCCGCTACGTGCGCCAGCTCCGGTGAGTGCCGTAGCCGCGCCGCTAAGTGCCGTTTCCCACATTTCATGGTGATATGTAATTTCTGATCGATCCTCATGTTCGTTGCTGCAGGGACGACGCCGGTTATAATCGGTGAGCCTCTGCGCTTCTGCGGCAACAATGGCTTCAGCTGCTGCGACGCTGCCGACGACGAGGCGCTGCGGGAGGAGCTTGACGCCATGAACGTCCCCGACGCCACCTGCGCGGCTATCATCAAGTCGTTGCTATGCGCGGTAATTTCTTTTTACCCTTTTACCGGCGGGTTCTGGTAAGCTGCAGGCGTTGCACGGATTTGGGCTAGCACTCGGACAGGACGAGCACGAGTGCAGCTAGGGTGTTTTTTTTGCGAGGAGCACGAGTGCTAGCTGGTTTTTTAGACTGTCTGCACTCATGTGTGGTAAGACTTCAGGAGTCTGTACAGCAAAAAGTACACGCCAGAAAACTAGGGAGAGAAACATGGCTGTTAGATTCACTTCTGGTAGTCATGTGCTTTTGTCAGCTTCTCTCCCGCCCAGCCCTTCTATTCGTCTCTTTCCCAGTCCAAACCTCTCTACCTCTGTTCATTTCGTGGATTCCTCGCCTTGAATCCCCATTTTTTCCCACGCTCTCCTACCAGCCACGCACCATGGTCAGCCGACGCCGCCTTGGCCGGAACGGCCGTCCCAGCTTTGTTCCGGCGCCGGTTATGCGTGATGCTTCCCACCGCGCGCTGTTTATGCGTGATGCTTCCCCATCACACGGAGAAGCGCCACCAGCAACGGATCTCGCTCCTCTGATCCACGGCAAGCTCTAGTGTTTTTTCAGGTCTCATGGTTTGCTTCTTTTTCTTCGAGGAAAAGGGAATTTGAGGTTCCATCTATCTTATATCTGCGTGCACTGTGCCATGCGTGATGCGTGCGTGGACTTGTTCTTGCAAATTTTATTTGCTTCTGCGTGTTATTATTGCCTCAGAGACGATCATACGGGGAAACGAATTAGTATTTTTTTTCAAGCTGGTTTTGCTCCACGGATACACGTTGTGGACTGTCCAGCAATTTTTAATTCTTCATCCTCTGGTTCTGCTCCCCTTCGGACGGACGATGTTGATTGATGGAATTTTTTAAATCTTTCTCTCTCCCTCTGCAAACATCACTTGGATAGTGTATTAATAACAAGAGATTAAAGTTGTGTTCCATTTTCTATCCAACTGGATTAAAGGAGATTGAGAGGGGGATTTGATCCCCTCCTAATTAAAATCTCCCTCAAAGCCTCAATCCCCTTTGATCCCCCTCTAATCCACTTGGACTGGATTGAAGATGAAAGGAACATGCTCTCACGGGGAGATTTTTTTACTCCTCCACGGCATCCTGATTGTGGTTTTCGCAGATCTCGTGGTTTATTTCTTTTATTATTTGGGGGGAAAAACGCTCGAATTTGAGGACCATCGATGTCTCTGCCATGCGCGATGCGTTCGCGGACATGTTCTTGCAATTTTTAATTGCATCTGTGTGTTTATTGCCTCAGCTCATGAATTGGTGAATAATACAGTACAGTATACATCTCGTTGAATTTTAGTTTCTGCTCAACTCATGTTTATTTATGTATGTAATTGTGTCCATATTCTAAATTTATCGAGGATATTTGACCTCCCCCAACTGCTGTTCTTGCAGAGATGCATCCCGTCTCTGTCGTACGTGTTCAGCTCGGCTGATCCAACGAAGCTCTCTGTTCCTCTCCTCTGCGGATCCGCGCAGGCGCAGCCCACCGCTGGTACTGGCACCGCAGCCACAAGGTCGGCGCAGGAGCAGGACACCAGCAGCATGTGCGTTGAGAGAATCAGCGCTACCTCCTTTCACACCATGACGGCTCACCCGGACGGCTCGGGCCGCGTGTTCTTGACCAGCCGGGACAGCAAGGTGTGGCTGGCCACGATGCCCCGACGGGGAGCCGGAGCCGCCCTGCAGATCAACGACGACGGCAGCGCACGGCCGTTCCTCGACCTCACGGACCATGACGGCGTGCTTCGGGTGGTGGGCGTGGCTTTCCACCCGAAGTTCGCCATCAACGGCAGGTTCTTCGTCTCCTACATTTGCGACAGCCGCAGCGTCTCGCCAACTAGCTGTGGCGGCGCCGGCGCCGGACCCGGGCCGTGCAGGTACCATCTCGTTGTGGCCGAGTTCTCTGCACATGGTGGTGCTGGTGCTGACTTTTCCAAGGTACCTAACATTATTTACTTCGTCTTTGTATAATGGACTTCAAATGAATTTTGTTAACTGGAGCAGCAGAATTAACAAAATTTTATTAATTTTAGAATTAACAAAACACTATCTAAACAATCTTAGTATTTGATGGCCATCATGGTGGAGCCGGATTATTCATAGTTAAATTTTATTTCTTCGTAGGCTTAAACCGAATAAATAGAATCTCCAGTTCTTAATGAAATTTTGCCTGACGTCCACGTGCAGCAACGGTCAGAAAGGGTGTGTCTAATCACAAAGCAGCTGGGTGGAAGAAGGTCCTCTTCGTCCAGCGTCGCCACCGTCTCTGTCGTTGTTAACCGCGGGCGTCCGGCAGACGGGCAGGATGCCCTCCATCGTCGGGGGTCTGGTGTACCGGGGATCAGCGGAATCCTCGCTGAATGGAAGGTACGCACTCACAGCCACGTACGACCGTATACATACGCATGATGTGTCAGCATCATATCTATGTACTAACAATTCAACATGTCTGTATTTTTTTTTTCCCTCGAGCAGGCTCTGTATTTAACATGTCTCATTGTGATCCATGGTACTGGTACATACAGGTACCTCTACGTGTACGCCTCCCGAGTGTGGAGCGGGCGCTTCGCCTCCGTCCCGGTCCCGAACGTGAGCTGCTCCTGGAGCAGCCCTGTGCCGTGCCGCAGCAGCCGCATCGGCATCAATGGCATCGGCGGCCGCGTCCTGTCGATGGCCGAGGACAACAGCAAGGACGCCTTCTTCCTCACCACCGGCGGAGTCTTCCGCATCGTCCCGTCCGCCGCCTGCGGTGGTCGTCCTCAGCCGCTGCCACTGGCGCAGTGGCCGGCCGGGACAGGCTGGCTGCTGTCCGTGGGGGCAACTGCTGTGGCACTCGCTCTGTATGTCTGCTGGACAATACTGGGAGGCGGAGGGCAGATCCGGATTGGTGGAGGAGGCGGAAGGGCAGATCCGGATTGGTGGAGGCTGCTGCAGTGGCAGAAACTTCTGCTTCAGCAATTCCATCTTCTGTTGCTCACGCCTGTACAGTTACCACCACGAAAACTGACGCGCTGAGCACGAACCATCAGCCATATCCGCTCTACGAGAACTACGTTCGTTCACCAAAACAATGTCCTTGCCAAGTTACTGGTGACGGCCTTATTAGTATATATAGTAACCTCTTATCTGGTAGTACAAGTCAATTTGTGGTCGCCATTGCATGTAGGAGTAATCAGCTTCCTACATTTTTCGTGTGTAAAAATATTGGTAAGTCGGCCTGGGCTGTGGTAAATAAATAAACAAGTCATCTCCTGGGCCACAATGTCTCGTCTTTGTATATACTACTCGTACATCTACATTAGTACGGTGTAAATAATTCATTATATATTAATTCATGGTATTATTTGTACTTGCGTGCACACATCCCATATATTGCATTAAGTTTTGTTACTAAAGGATAAGAAATCATGTAGTCTACCTTGGACGCGTAGTGAAAGTGCTTCTTGTCCGCCAATCCATGTGCCCCGTCGCATTAGGGCTATGCACATTGGTGTTGTCTTTTATAACTAGTCTCATATTATCCACGTAATTTAAGACGAATTTAATAGACTACATGTACAATGGTTGTCTTTTCTAATCTGTCTCATAGCAATTCGCGTTTCCTTAATTTATAGAGAGAGTAAAAATAGGATTGTGAGGTGGTGCATGATGACAACAACTCATACAATGGTAAAATAGTTGTCCGATAGTCCTAAATTCTAGCTCATGAGGTCGTTGTTTTGTGAAGCAACTACCTCATTCTCTCTCACCTCTCTCTTTCCTCCACATCATCAAAAATCCTACGTGGCGATGCATGAGACGGCGTATGAGACCGCTTACGTGTAGCAATGCCCGCCCCCTTAGGAGCAAAAAAGTTACCCTAGAAATTTCGCCGCTCTATTTTTTTAGCGCCAGCGCGTCGACGGACACCTCTGCCTCCCGTTCGCGGTCCGCCTATACCTCGGTGCACGCTTCTCCCTCCCTGACCCTGTCCCTGTCTCTGCCCCTCCTCTGCTTCCTCGCCTTCTCCTACATGCAACGGCGACCACGCCAGATCGATGCCGCCGATTCGCGCGCGGGAAACGAAGCCACGGCGATGGACGAAGCATCCTCTACTCCACGCCCATAAATCTGATCTGATGAATACGATGATATCGTCGTCTCTCCTGATCATATTTGATCCTATATCGACAGTCCGGCGCCGGTTAGGCGATGCATGCATGAAATGTACGTATATCGTGGCGGATGCCGCCCAGCGATGCATTCAACTAATGGCATGCACGCAAGTGACTGGCCGGTGCCCGGTGACTCTCCCTCTTTTTCCTTTTTTTTAACCCAAACTCCTAAATTTTAGAGGAGTAGGGAGCCAAGTGGGGTTTGATACTCTAACAACTTTTAGTGCCATGAATTTTTAGGCGGTGCGAACTCATTTGGTTAGTTCCATGGAACTACCCATCCGAGGTTAACTACTCGACTTAGCACGGGTGTTTGTATTTTTTTTTGTATATATTCTAGTATTTTTCGGCGCTATACTTTTATAAGCGACGGTGTTACTACTAGAGTTGGAGTTTTATACCTAAATAAGTTTCTGGCCACTCATAAATGATAAATGAATGTATGGTTTATCCAGGCAAAATATGTAGTGGAAACTCAAAGATAGGTGGAAATTTGGAAACTTTTTTTTTTGATTACACAATACAACGCAGACGCTCAACACGCACGCACACTCACCCCTATGAACACACGTCGCATAAACCCTACCCCTATGAGCACCTTCAAGTATTGAGCCGGCAAATCTTGAAGTTCGAAGTCACCACCGGGCGCCTTGTCGACGGGGGGACGTCGCCTAGCACTTAATGCATAAGCGGCGGAAAATCCTGAAATAAATCCGGGATAAAGTGTCGCGCCCGGGATTTGAACTCATGGCTCAATGGTAAAGACCATTGGTTAGAGGGCTCCCACCCGGGAAATTTGGAAACTTTGATTGTGTATCGTTGGATGCTAGATGTACGGCATAGAGAGTGCTTTTGGAGATTTTGCATATACCTCCCCATAATGCCTCAGTAACTTTTCTTATATGAACCCTGAACTAGATAGAAAATTGGCGCCACCTCGATTCAAATCAATCTGAGAGTGCTTCCTTCCAAGCCAAGCTTGCTTGCAGTCCAAGCTTGCTTCCCTAGCAGGCACGTCCTTCCTTTGGCAGCCTCCACCTTCCCCGATCTACCTTCCTGATCTCTCCAACCACGAACTGCGCAGCTAGTTCTCTGCTTCCTGTCGAGCCCACCGGCTGGGTTTAGGGACAACGTGGCCATCAGTGGTTCTGCAGGCTGCAGCGGCGCCGCCGCTCGGCTCTCGCGCGGCCACGGAGCCGGGACACGGACGCACGATCTATCGCCTTGCACGACGCAGATCCGCGACCTGCAGAGGCAATGCCAAGTACACAGCAGGACAACAGGTAGGTAGTCCTCTTCTTATTCCCCGTACTCATTATCGACATGTAAATTGCTAGCACAGCAGCGTGCATGAAGAGTCTACCTGCAAACCTAGCCATAACAATATAAAAGTCCACGCACAACTCAGTGTGAGATAGTATTCCTTCTTGCATGTATGTATTTTTCTCTTATGCAATGAATGAAAATGCGGCACGGCATACATGTCCATTATGAATTTATCTCATATGCAAATAATGTAAATGTGGCAGCAATATATTCCATATGTTCATTTGAGAAAAAAAATCATAGAAAATGAAATGATATATCCATTTGAGGGAATGATCTATCTAGAAAATCTGACATGATATATCCATATGAGGGGAGATCTCTCCACTGAGCCTAACAAGGAATCTCTCCATGTGCACTTGACAGCAAACACACTGGAAGAATTACCAAAGTCAGGATCTAGCTCAGCGACCTCAAAATCCATCCTGCACTACCAGACATTCTAATCAAGACATTCATTAACACATAGCTACAGCACCACCATTATGCAATCAGGTGGAGACCATGGAGTTGGTCGAATAGCAGCACAACCAGACGCGAACTCAGCTTGCATAGGTGGTGGTGGCCATGGCTGCCTATGCGGCCGTGCATCCCAGCCACAACCATATGGAAGGAAGAGATAGCTCTGTATGCTCTTGTCAACCTTGATGCCAGTGTCGAGGATGAGGCAATTCATTTAAAGAGTAAATTGGGCGTGGAGAATCTGGTCGGCCAGTTCGTCCACGGTAGCAATTTTTTTTTGACCGTCCCGATCTCTATCGATGGCTGCTAGCGCCACTCGGCTCGGACTCGGCCTGGGTAAGAAATGTAGCCGGTCAAGGGCCGTTGTCGTGTGTCTATTGGCCAGCTCTTTTTTCATTGTCGTCCGTCCATTGGCTATCTGGTTGCTGGTTGGGGAAAAATATCTGCCTCCCCTCTCCCGAACCGCTCTCCCTACTCTCTCACACTCCCTATCTCTTTCCTCTCTCCTCTCCCTCGCGACGCAGTGGGTGAGCGGCCGCCGGCTGACTTCGGCCGGGGCCGGCAGTGCCCCAGCGGTGGCCGGCCGATGGGGTCCATCTTCCTTGACGGAGTAGCACGCCGGGCGGATCTCGGCGTACCGCGGTGCCATGGCGGATCCATCTGTCCTCACGCCGGATCAGCACGCGAGGCCTCCGACCTTGATGAGACTCGGGTTAGGGTGCCCTCTCTCCTTGCTCCTCCTCCCCTTCCTTCGTCGGTTGTGGGCGACTCGCTGATCTGCGCTATGGGCCTTCCTCGGCGGGTGTCGGTCGGAAGGGGGGCAAAGCAAATGCGAAGCGAACCGCGGCTACCAAGCGGGCGCGAGGGAGCGAGATGAGGCCGGTGGCGTCTGGGGTGTTCACATGTGGTAATGGCAGCCCGGAAGTCTTTGGGCGCTGAGGCGGCGGATGACCTCGCGCCGCGGAGATGGCCGCCCGCGGTCTCAACCTCACCGACACACTCCGGCGCCAAGGCCGCCACCACGCCCGGCCGCTGCGCATCTCCGTGCCGGGGCGCGGTGCTCGGCACCATCCTCGCGTTGCCCGCCTCCTGTGACGAACCGAGATTTCGGTCGCGGACCTTGGCGTGGCGTTGCGGCGAGCTCGGCGCGAGTGGATCCGACACAGCGTGGCGGCGAGGCGTGGATCTGAGAGAGGAAGCGGTCGTCGTCACGGCTCCCGTTCCATTCATCCAGCTTTACGAGGTGAGAGCAGGGCATCCCTTTACGCGTTCCTCCTCTCTCTCTTCCATCGATCTCGTCTTTGTGCTCCTTCCATTGCGTGATGCTTTTGCCGCCGCTTTCTAGGTCCAGGAAGGGATCTTGGACTCGGCGGGTCTCGTGTCGCGGGGGACCGGGAGCGCGCGCCGGCGAGAGGAATCGGAAGAGGGAACACGGGGCTTCAAAGACAAAGCGGCCTCGCCCATCGTCGGCATTGCGGTGGACTGCGGCGCGGACCGGCCTCGGGGCTTCAAAGACTGCAGCCGTCCTTCGGTCCCTTTCGTGTAGGTATTCTTCTTCCGCAAAGTCGCGATTCTGTTTCATACCTTAGACACTTCCATGCCCCATGCTGATCCTTTTCCCTTTTCCCCCCCTATGTTTGGACTTGGACCCGTGCACAGCCAGGAGACGCCTATGCCAAGAGGATGTAAATGATTGAAGAGAGGATGGAGTCTGCAGAGGCACCGCTCCTCTGTGTATGATAAGGTGAAATTACTTGGATAATGCTTCAGTTGTCTTTACCATATTCTGTTATGTGTGATAAGGTGAAATTACTTGGATAATGCTTTAGTTCTTAACATATTCTTAATGCCTTGGTTAGCTTTGAGAGGAGAGCTGCTATGCACAGGTTACTAAAAACCTCGATTATACATGGAAAAAAACAATTACCTCCTGTCCTTCTTGATGGATCTCTATCACTTTGCCTTTTGTAGCATGGGGCTAAAAGCAAAATCAGGTTCCATCTTGTGGAAACCGGTTGGTGGTAGATGATTTCCCATCAACAAAGTGATAATCCTGAAACACATGTCTAGGGATTTGCTTCGTGGTGTATGTGCCTAGGGATTTAGGCATTCAAGTGTGAAGCGCATGTCCTTATATAGTTTATTATTTTGTTTTGATTTTCTATTCCTGCTCTTAGGTTCGGTCGCGGATGGATGAACCCTCGAGGTCTATGATATTTTGGGAATTGCCTTCAAGATGTTCGAGGAATGCCTGTTGCATCCCTTTTACACAGGTGTGTCTGTGTGCACAATGCTTGCTTATTTGCACTTCCCGAGTTTTTGAAGCCCTACCAGTTTTCAGTTTTCCATTCTCGGTTTTTTCTTCACTTCCTCGAGTTGATTAGGCTAGCAAGTGTAAATCTCTATGCTTTGGCCACCCTAAATCAACCATGCAACAATTATTGGAAAAAACATTCCTCTGTTCGTATTAATGCTTCTTTTTAGCTAATAACCTAAAATCAACCATTCCTCTTAAAGCTTTTATTATGATCTGTGATTAGCAATTTTGCCTTGCCGGTCATTGGTCCCCGGTGGGAACTCGAGAATAATCGGTGCTTTTTGACCTGCATGTTTTTGTCCAATAAAATTTGTATGACCTGCATGTTTTGACTGAGTGGTGCCATTATGATCGAAACAGGCATGAGGCTTATAACTAATATAGGTTCATTCGATGAGTTCCATAACTTTTATTACCGGATGTCCGAATAGTTAAGTTCTGATTTCATTCGCCTCATTGTAGCACTATGTTGTTGTGATCTAATTGCATTTCTATAACCTAGCATCCGAAAAGGTAAATCAGGAAATGATTCATATGCATATAGCATGCTTTTTCTATGAGTAGTCCACCCTGCTTACGATGTCTTTGATGATAGTTTTTGCAAAATTGCCACACTTTTATGAAAGAATATTATCATTTTCATAAAGAAAAACATCTATCACCTAAGTACGTAACATCCGGAAGTTGGCATTGTGTTTATAGTGTGGCACACATCCCCTATAACCTCGGGCTATGTTTCTTTCTTCTAAATTGAATGGTACTGTTTTGATAACCTGCTGCTATTTGTTCTCGAACTAATTTAGACCACCAAACATTTGTGCTACGCGTTTATCGGGTTGTGAAATTGAGGAATTCGAAGAATTGCCTTTAGAAATGCATCTACATGCTTTTAAACCGACAGGCAAGCAAGATATTTTGAGAAATAGTCAAATTGTGTCAACAATTCTACAGTATGCTTCTAATTTCGAAAGCAAATTTATGGAATGCTGGCTTCAGATTTGTTCTATAGTATTCTATAATTATAATATTCAGACAACCATATAGTTGTAGGGAAGTATATGTATGTCTGTAGCATGCTGGTTCTTTGAAGAATACACTTTGCAATGAGAATATACAGGTGCGGATCTAGGAAATTTTCTAACGGCTAAGTGTTGTATTTTTCAGTCAATTTTGCAAATGGCGTTGCACCATTGCAGAATTAGATGTGCTGTAGTTTCCTCTGGTTTAGGCTTGTTTTCTTCCCAAGATGGCAGCACTATCTGAAGAGACAGGGGATCCCTACACAAGAAACATTCGGAGGAAAAGGATCACACTCCCAAGTTATTCAATCATCTGTCTTTAAGCCGCCGCATCACCTATGCATCCTCTCGTAAACTACGGTTTGATTCAGTTCCAAAGGTGATCGGTGTCAATTCAAAAGTCATCTTCGCTACAAAGGCAGAATGGTTTGCATCTTCAAGTGAAAAAAGAACACGCTTTCAGCATCGATGATGATACAACTTATGTCACAAAGATAGAAATTGAGAATATCTTGTCTGTCTGTCTCATTTAAGATATGTGTACTATTTGGACACCTCATATCCGTGATTAGAAATCCAATTTATGTACTCTATGCCTCATGGAACATATATCTAAAGTTTCAACGTGTCGCAGCAGTTTTAGAAATTGAGTCTTCTATTTAGCGTGTGTGTTGCCTTGTTTGTTGGGCTAATCAAGGATCGAGTAATGATAACAAATATGCTTATTCCATTAACCGAGATAGAACCTGTAATATTCATTCATTCATAACCTTACTCAATTTTGTAGATAGAACTGGGTTATTACCATTACTGGCGCATGGGCGCGCACAAATCACTAGTCGAATACCTATTGGACAAGGTGTTGAAACTCTGTAGGAGAGGGCAAACCACCAGATGTGTGCTTGCCATGCGGCCCCGAAGGGGCGGAGGTGGACGAGGGACGACACCGTGCGCCACTTTCGGGCGCAGCTCCGCCACGGCGTCAGCGATCCGCGAGGATCCCGGCGGCGGCGCGCCGCCCGGATCTTTGGAGGAACGGGTGGCTGTGGCAGCAGGGGCATGAGGAAGATGACAATTGCACGCAGCTCAATCTCCCCGCGGCGGCGTCGAAGAGCAGCATGGCGTGGGGGCAACTCAATGGAGTCCGCTGTGAGCTTGACTGTGTGCTGGGCTGCGCCGACCGTCCCTCGCCGTGTGCGACGCTGCGCCGCCATGGCCGCCCTAACCGAGCGCCGGCCGCCATTGTTGTTTCTCTTCCGCGCCCCAGCCAAAGCGGCGACCCGCGTGCGCCACCGCCACCGCCCCCTGCCTCCTCCTGCAGCCGCCGAAGCGCCGCCACCGTCGTTGTCACCACCGCCCGCTGCGTGCATGGCCGAGCCGCGTCGGGCCACAACGGGCGGCCGAGGGCACCAATGGGTGCGACCGAGGCCTGGTGCTCCGCCGCCTCTTCCCCCCGGGATGGCACCATATCACCGGGATCGACCGACGCCGACCTCCGGCCGATGGGACTATTGGGGTCGATTGAAAAGATACGTCCACGAATTTGCTAGTGATGGAAGGACCTTCGTGTAAAATATGCAAAACCGGTGCGGGCGTTAAAATGTAAAATGTACCGTGCCACGGTATAGATCATTCCACAACACACATTTTAGATCCGATGGCTAGAGATGCAAGTTTCCATGTTTTTATGGTTCATTGAGTTTCCACTACATATTTTGCGGTTTATCCATATGCATCTAATACAAATCATAAAAATACCTTCGTCGCCTTTCATTTGGCATATAACAATAGGCACATGATTTGACTTCTGATATTATAGCCTTTTGCAAGATATGCATATGCTACTGTTCTTAGTGTTCTAGATCTGCCCTTTATTCTCACTGCTATCTTGGTCCAGTATGTCAGTATCTTGTATCGTCACCTAGAAGCCAATGGACCACTTGTATGGTCTCCTTGAAACCAATGAACCATTCATACTGCAGACATATTAATTTAACATTATTTTATTATAACGATTTAATGTATTATTAGTACTACTTTGAGAAACAACCATTTCTGGGGCAAGTGACAGTCAGGGAGTGAATGAATTCTGGAGGAAACTATGGAAAATCGAGTGCTCTCCAAAAATACAACACTTTCTGTGGCGGATGTGCCATAATACGCTGCCCGAAGACGTACTGTCTTGCGGCGGCAGGGTATGGACGTAGACACCAAGTGCTGCATGTGTGGGAGACTTGATGAAGGGGGTCATCTGCTACTGAAATGCAAAGAGGTGCGAGAAGTCTGGAGGGAATTATGCTTAGAATCAGTACGGTGCGAGTTGGCAACAGTGTGCTCGCCGATCCAAATGATGGAGAAGGTATTCCTGATGAAACCTGAACAGCAGTCCACCATCGTCACGCTTTTATGGTTGTGGTGGAATAAGAGGAACAGATGGAGGGAAGAGAAAAGGAGAAGAACCGGCAGAGAAGTGGCATCCATGGTGGTTGTTCGCTCTGAACTGAAGAAAAGAGCTGCGCCAACCCCGTTGTCGGATTTTCGTCAGTCTATCAGATGGACGAAACCTGGTGCTGGACGAGTGAAAATCAACTCCGATGGAGCCTTCTATGAGCAAAGTGGAACTGGTGCCTGGGGTTATGTCATTAGAGATGAAGATGGAAGGGTAACAAGAGCCGGAAGGTCTGAAGATGGCAGCACATATGGGGTATCAGCATGTGGAATTGGAAACTGATTCACGGATGGTGAAACTGGCTGTCGATGGTGATGAACTGATGACTACCGCCTGTCCTCCATGGGTGGAATAATCACCGAGATCAAGCACCTCAAAGCAATGGAGTTTGTATTCTGTGAAGTTAAATTTTGTCCACGGTCTTGTAATAGTTTAGCTCATGCTATTGCAGCTATGGGATGTAAGCTATCCGATGGAACTTATAACACCTGGGATCATGTACCTCAATCTCTTGAGGGTCTGGTGTCCAGCGATTTAGCTGTGACAGAAGAGTAATAAAGCTCTTTTAAAGTAAAAAAAAAAACCATTTCACTAAGTGGAAAAGCGCTTTTTACAGCGTCCACACTACTTCCTCCATCCCCAAATAAATCAATTTCTTGAATCCCTACAGGTCAAACTTTTTAAATTTAACTAACTTTACAAAGAAATAATAATATCTATAAAGAATGAACAATTTATAAAAATATATTCTATGGTAAATACCTTATAATACTAATGTAATATAATAATATCTATGAAATAAAATGAAAAATTTATAAAAAATATATATTCCATGGTAAATATTATAACACTAATTTAATATAAAAAATCTTGACATTTTTTTCTATAAATTTGGTCAAATTTTTTTTTTTAGAAATCTATCTATTAAGAGACGGGGGTGTATTCATCTTGCCACCATGTAGCCACGATTTCTTTAATGAAATTCAACAAACATGCTTCGTAGTACTCAATTGTACACATGTAAACATGTAGATTTCTCCTTAACCGCTGATCTTTTTCTCAAATCAACAATCATCTAGGCTTCTATGGTGTATCATATTGTTCTCCTTGCAATGATTTTGCATTTTTAGTCCAACTTTTACCATACACAGAGGGATGAATAATTGATTTACAAGGTCCTACGTTCGCATGGGCACACACAAAATCAGTGTCATCTAAAGGGGTATAGGTTCAAGAATTGTTCAAAAGCCATGAGTATAACTTTATTTGACGAAAGAAACAGACGAATAATTTCAATGCACTCTGATACAAAACTTATTCGGCCTGATGATCAGTGTACGATCGAACAACAAATTAATGCCAAAGAAAAAACTCACTGCGGCTATCTCAAATAGATAGCACTAGTACTTATACTGCCATAGATCTTTGTTGAGTCCATGTATGTATGAATATAACCCAACAATAAACCCAAGATTAGCAGTAACAGTGGCACTTGTGTTGGCCATCGCGGACCTTGCACTCGCCGCCGCGGCAGGAGTTCTGGCACCACGACTTGCAGGCATCTTCCTGATCCGAAGAGCACCCGTTCATCTCGTTCTGGGAGCCCCAAGAAACATAGTCGTTGCAGCACTGAGGATCGGACGAGGCTGCGGCAACACGCAGATGTATCACATGGACAAGAAACAAAGCATGCATTTCGTTAGCTATTAGTTCTAAAACAAAGCAGGCAAACGATGGCATTATAGAGCTGCTGCTGCTGCTGAGAGAATAAGACTGTGATCGTCATCGTCAAATTACCTGCCGAGGCAACAAGAAAGGCGAGCACTATGACCACAACTACTGCACTTGTGCGCTCCATGATCCTCCGTATAAAAATTTCTTTTACGAGCTAGCTAGCAGAAAATATTTCGAATTCGATCGATGATGTTATAATTCGTCTTTGGGTGCCTATGGCTATTTATACCAAGCGAGTGCATGCATGCCTTTGATTCTATGGTGTCTAAGTTATGCAAATTATTATTATTGTTATTTGTTATTTACTATATTGTGTTGAAGTTAAATCGTTTCCTACACTAGTACAACAGAGCTTTCTACGTGCGCCACCTTTTTTTTTTTTTCCGCTGGCAGTTTAAAACGAACGGGCGCCAAAAATGAATGCCTCCCCTTTGAAAATATGAATGCCTTACAATTTTTGACCCATTTTCCTTCCAAATTGTTCCAAAAATGAATGCCTCCCCTTCGAAAATATGAATGCCTTCCAAACCAAACATATAGGACATATGCAGAGGATGGCGGTTTTCAAAGTTCACCAGTTGGAGGCTGATTTTTTTTAAAAAAAACGTGCACTGCACGTACTGCATTAAGGGATGTGGTAATTGTTACATAGCTCGATTGGAGGCTGGATGCATACATTACAATTTTATAGGTGATCATACATTGCTAAAATTTTGTTGTGGCCTCTTCCACTACAGAAGACTGGTTCTTTGCCGAGCACTTGGCACGCACAGCAAAGACCACCAGGCCGTCGGTGAAGGCTTCGCCGAGCGCAGTGCTCGGCATAGGACTGATGGGAAAAATTTTCACGGCAAAGGTCCTATGTCGAGAACCCTGAAGCTAGCTCTCGGCGAAGCAGTCGCCGAGAACCCAGGCCGACCGTCGGCGAAGAAAAGTGACTTTTAACGTCGTTGTAACTGACGGCAGTTACACAAAATTGTACTATGTGCTAGTAATCGTTCACCGGAGGATCGGTTACATATGAATGGAACCAAACACGAAGCAATGCTAATCGTCGTAAAAGGATGGTGGACCCCTAAGTTTTTTTTAATTACACAGTACAACGCAAACGCTCACAACACGTACGTATACTCACCCTCTATGAACACACGTATGAAAACACTACCCCATATGAGCACCTTCAAGGACCGAAATGACGAATGTTGAAGTTCACGAAGTCCGAATGCTGTCTACCACTTAATGCATAGCGTCGAAAAATCTGAATAAATCCGAATAATGTGTCCCACCTAGGATTTGAACTCGAGTGGGAGACCCCAACCAACAGTACCTAAGTATTGGTAATAGTAACATGGGTTTCAACGTTTTGGCGCACACCATGACCTCTGAGTTTAGATGGAGTTACATAGGTTTTGATCCACGTTTGACAAGAGTGACTAGTTTTTGTCTTTTTGAGCCTATCTAATTGGCACTCATGTGTTTTGGCCCATTTTCTCACTCAAGCAATTTGAGGGGTCCAATCACACAAATAAAGCATAGATGCAAATTTGTGTGATTTATGCCTTCCCTGTCACATGAATTTTGTTTAACGGGAAAGATCAAATCTGTGTGACCGGAAGGATCAAATCACACAAATAACAATAGAACGAAAATTCAATTAAAATAAACCATACTATCACACGAATTAAATAAAGCAGAAAAAACTCGGTCAATCTAATATACTATAATCAAACAGAATGAGGAGAAAAAATCATGAGAAATCATGAAAATCACTAGAACTTGATATAATCCAAAATCAAACAGTAGTGCATCTCACGAGGTGAAAAAAAGACATTACTCGATCCATTAGAAGCATTAAAGTGGTGGAAAAGACATTAATCAAAAACAGTAGTAGTTCACGTATTTCAGTAAGTATCCATTAGCAGCATTACAGTGGTGAAAAAAATCGAAAAATATACTAAGGCCACTAGGTGAAATCCCAAATCAACATAGTAAGTGCAAAGTCAAATTGACAAGTTTACAGGTCCTTATAAAGCCTAGGTGGTATTTTTAGACAAAGAACTAGTTACATGAGTGACACCTATAAATTACACCTAATCGACAACAGTAAGTGCAATAGAAATCAACTATAACTACAAAATGAATCAGTGTGAGATACTAAAACATAAATTAGGATGATCTTAAGAGCATAGATGCAACAATTGACACGATTTTAAGAGTAGAGGGGTACCTCTGACACTGGAATTTCAGCAATGACACATTTAATCCATCAGCACCTGTAACCCAATCTCAGCATCTAGCCCAACACCAGAAAAACTCGACAATATCAACACAGAAAAAAGAAGAAAAACAAATATTCAGATCAATATCAACGACGACTATAATCTTCAATTGAATAGAATGTCAACCAGGAGTATAATCTTCTATTGAATGCTTAGAACTAAAGCGTAGAACATAACAAACCAGACGAAGCAAAAAGAAGACCAACCAACCTGAACGGCCCAGAGCACATGAGCAAGCAGGATCACACCAACTACTGCAGCCAGGAGCTAACTATTTCTCATTCAACGAACAAACGACCAACATCCGGAACAAAAGTCAAACTTTTAAAATCAGAGGAACTCTTCATTGCCTTCAATATTACAAACCTAGTTCATAATGGAAGGCGTGATTGGGGGTATTTACATATAAAATACCTAACAATTACACATGATAAACTACAGTAAATTTAGATCAATAGTACTATAACTAAAATTTCATCTTTCTATTATTTTTCCGATACTCATATTTGAATCTGTGCGGATTATAATTCGGAGCATACCAGTGACGACAATCATCTAATGCTAGAAAATTTGCTTCAATGTGAAAGTCATGTTGAAGCTCAATGGAAAAATAAAAAAACAAAACAACTAAGACAAGTACCAAAGATGAAAAATTAACTACCAAATATACAATACGTGTATTTGTTCAATAAAATCCATACCATAATCTCCTTGAGCAATGCTAGGATCAAAGGAAATTCACAAAAAGGTACGAGTATCAGGTCATACGCTAGGCGCAGACACAATCAGTGTCCTTGATACTCTCTGAATCATTATTATCCTTGTTTGACCAGTCATGAAATAAAATGGAACAATAGTTGGTTTAGTGATTAGTTCTACTCAACATAGGCCAATTATCAGCGTGCGATAAACCAACTTACAACTGGAACATCCATGAGCTGATGCTACTGTTGTTGGTGCTCAAGAAGTACCAGCAGATAGTGCTATGCTGATGCCCAGGTAAAAAGCCAACAGGAGGAGGAGGAGCGCTGCACGCCGTCGACCTCCCTGATTCCATGTCAAAAACCATGCCTTGATTCCTACCACTCCCACCAATCCAGTATACGCAGTTGCCCCTCAGTCCCGGCACACCCTCTGCATACATGGACACTGCATTGTTCCTCCCTACAAAAACGAGTGGCCTCCCAGATCCTGACCACATCCCAGCAAGGCTGCCACTCAGGATAGTACCTAAGTACCAATATCTCGTTTTCCGTGAGGCGACGCCGACCTCCGGAAGGCAGCTGCAGCGCAACGGTGCAGCTCTCGTTCCTCCAAACTTGGTACAGATTGCCCTCGCAGAACACTAAGTTCTTGGCACTAGTGAATGTCGACACGATGTCGTAAGGTGGAGCAAAGGCGGTGGCAGGGTTGAACGGGAGGTTGGCCTCAGACAACAGGGGCTCAATGGTGGCTGGGAAATTTAGGTGTGGTCCTTCTTGCTGATGATATCTTTTTTTCGGGCCTGTCGTCCATATTGCAAATGAATTGCGCCACCAGCTTCAGCTTCAGCAGGTTGTGGTGGCGTGAGAACAGAGAACTCTGGCGGCACCGAGGGCCCTGCTTCTGCGTCTGCGTCATCGACGTTGGCTGCTGCGGGCTTCCAGAGCCGGCGCTCAGGGAGACGGAGCACATGCACGTCTCCGCAATTGGTGAGGCAGTAGACGACGGCGGCCTTACCATTGTCGGTGTAGACGACGTCGGTGAGATGGTCCCAGGTGATGAGGCGGACGGGGTCCATGACGGCCCACCTCCTAGCACCGGCGGTGACGTACGCGATCTTGTCGCCATCGCATATTACCGCGGCGGCGAAGTCGTCCTGGCGGGATTCGGGGTGAAGACGACCTTGGTAACCTTGGAAACCCAGCTGCTGTCGTAGATGAGCGGCCAGCGGCTGTCGTAGATGAGCGGCAGCGGCGGGAGGAGGATCTCCAGGCCGGCGACGGGGTTGAGGAGCACGAAAACGGTGTGGTCGTCCCTGGCCCTGGAGTGGACGACCGAGAGCGCGAGCCAGCCGTTGCTGGAGCCGACGAAGCGGGTTCCCGAGACGATGGCGGTGAGCTCAAGGGACCTCCGCGTGGGGAGGGACGCGGCGTAGGGGCGGCACCAGAGGCCGTCCTGGTCGTCGTCGACCACGAGGAGAGTGGGCGACGGCGGCACGAGCGCGCGGCGCCACGCCGTGCAGGCTCCCCGAGCGCGGGCACAGCCCTTGAGGTCGAGGCGGTCTCCGATGTGGCAGACGAGTTCTGGCGGCAGGTCTGCCCAGCGCGGGAGCGGCGCCATGGCCCCTGGCGGAATCGATCTATCCATGGTTCGAGTGGTGGTGGGATTTGTTTGTAAGAAGGCCCTTCTCGGTTATGATGCGTTTCGTCCAACGGCTGATCGAGAAGGAATCGGACCCGCTTTCTTCCCTGGACCAAATAAAGGCCCGGTTTGGGGTTGGGGACGAGGTAACAACTATTTTAATTAGGGCTTGTTTAAGTGTGAAGCTCTACTTATCAAAAAAAATATATGAAGCTCTACAAATCAGGCCTTATGGCGAAATTAGGTGCTAGATTTCCTGGTGCGCCTTTCGTGTTATAGTGTGCTTAGGGAGAACTCAAAAGATGCCGCAAGCAATCTCTAGATATGATCTTCTTATTGTAGTGTAGTTAGGGAGAAAACAGAGTAAAGCATCCACCTCAAGAATACACCGGAAACAAAAACCATCGTCATCATTACACATAGCTAGTTGCGGTCAGTTATTTGAGCTCTGAATGCTATATATACTAGTAGCAGGGCGCGCGCCTTCGTGCGCCCGTGCAGGCACAAAAATAAAAGTTCATCTAAATGACGGCAATAGATGGATGATCTGAAGCACAATACTGTTGAAAATTTAATGTATAGGAAAAACAAAAGTAGGCCTCAAATAGATAATCGTAACAGTTTTTTTTTGTATAATTTTGATACGTAGTTCTGGAAGAAAAAAAATGGCATACCATTGTTCATGTAACACATAGCTATATGGCAGCACCGTGTTAATGATGGAGTAAATGATCTCCTGATAAAAGAAGTGCTAATCACAGAGTTCAACAAATGTTTTCCCATCTCTGCCCTATTTTAGTTCTTTTGTCAGTCCTTGAGGCAGTGAAAAGGCCAAGAAGTGACTTGAGCAAAATAATTGTCTCATCCATGTCCCATATATACACTTTTACATCACGACATCAGAAGCTTGGCCTGTAGAGAAAGCAGGAGCAACCTAATCCATTTTGCTGCTATTAAAAGACCAGAGCTCAAACAAGAATATTATCTCATCTTTGCAAAATATGAGTATTCATAGCCGGAAAGACAGTAGTAGTATTTAAGTGGCCATAGTGGTACTGATTATCTTTGCATTATGTTAAGATACTGTGAACCCATAAGCCTAGAAAGACATGGTTAGGTAAATATTCACATATGTAAACTGAAATAAAAAAAGCAGGGAGCATGCAAAAGCAGGGGGCATGCAGAAGCAGTGGACATGATCATCGTTAGTGGAGTCAAGAGCCTATTGGGCCTTAGCCCATTAGGGTTAATTAGTGTCTTGCTTAGGGGCCGAGTCAAATGCCTCTATATAATGAGAGGAGATGTATCAATCTAGAATCAAGCGAGAGATTAGAAGGAAAACCGTTCTCTTGGCCGGCGTTCTCGTGCCCCCTCGAACCCCAGTCGCCGCCATCTCGTGAACAGTACCCGCGGGTACTGTAGCGCCGCGGGTACTATAGCAGCCGCCCAGCCCTCTCTTCCTCCTCAATCCCAACCACGTCCATAACAATCATAATATTAATCTTAATTTTAGTTTTGGCCCACAGGAAAGGAATGGGCTCACCAAATCAATTAAACCTATGCAACAAGAAGCGAACCAGCTAAACCAATTTAACTGAAGTAAGAAGTAACATTGTCAGAATAAGCATGATAGTGCACAAATGTTGAAACCAGTCTTGTAGTACAGTTCAGATGAGTTCACTAATTTTTTTCTCTTGAAACAATAGAACCATAAGAAATAGTGTGAAAAATTGAATTTTTACCCGACTAAATTAGAATCACTCATATATCATTAAACCAAGCACACAAACCTAAACAAGGGTGTGCATAACGAAATTATTTACAGTCATAGAATCTGTTCACAATTAATGACATAAACCAGGATCGCGACTTATGCAGACTGTTCACAATCTTTTGAGTCAGTAGCAAAAATACAGAGAACCCAACTAGAACGTATAACATTCGAGGGAAAAAAAATGTGTGACTATAACCTCTCATAAGTTAATATGATATACAGATTATTTAGACATTGTGTTCTATGTGTACAGGGAAAAACAAACTAAAAGAAATCTATGCTAACAAACCTGGAGAAACTGTCAAAAATGCTATTAATCCACTATTAGGATTAGGATCTACGCCGAAGAAGTTGCTTCCACCTGGAGGCTATGTCAGCCTGGGCACAATTTCACCGAAAACCGAACACCGAACCGAATAAACCGAACCGAAATATCGGTTTTCCGGTTTTTCGGTTCGGCTTCGTTTTTGTTTCCCCAGGTTGGGTGTTCGGCTCGTTACTTTCGGTTTCTCACGGCAAACCGAACCGAAAAACCGATTGTACCCGAAATTTCCTGACGCTGCACAATGCGTGCGTGAAAAACAATTCCCCGTCACTTCTAACTCGGGGAAAAGGCCCACGAATGAACGCGGCCCAAGTAGGAGACGGTAACCCACCACCGAGTAAACCCTAACTAACGCGTTCGTAGTAGGCCCTACCGGGCGGCGGCCTCGGGCGGTAACGCTACCGCGGCGGCCTCAGAGCGGGCGGCGCTACCGCGGCGACTCTGGCGGGCGGCGCTAGCGAGCTACGGCGGCGCGGCGCACCTCGCAGCTCCGAACGCCGCGGCCGCGCGGCGCTGGCGCGGCGGCGCCGCCGCGATTCGAGCCTCGGCGCGGCGGCGGCGCGGTGGCGGCTACGGCCTTGAACGCCGGCTAACGCCAGCGGCGGCGCGTCCCGGCCGCGCAAGCGAGGGCGGCGGGCGGGTGCGGGTCCCGACGGCGCTGGGCGGATCCGCGGATGGCATTGCAATCCGTGTGCGCGTTTTTTTCGTCCCATAGCTGCACTTTATTGGTTTTTCGGTTAAAACCGAAAAACCGGGTTAAAAACCGAACCGTTTTCGTCGGTTTCTAGAAATTTATCAAACCGATCGGTTTTGATGTTTTGAAAACCGAATTATTTTTAACCGGACCGAACCGAATTTTCGGTTTTTACCGAATGCCCAGGGTGGAGGCTATGTAATTTAGGTGACCAAGTTTTTTACCAAGTTGCATACCCACATAATGGAAGAGTACGTGGAAGATCTTCGGCAACTATGAGATAGTTTCGTACTGATCTAGTAAGCTTATTACTTGCCCAGATTAGCTTACTGAGTGGAGCAATGTAATTTAGATTGAAGACAATTTACTTACCCAAATCAAATGTCTACAGTATAGAAGGCATTTTCCCCCAATGACAAATAGAAGGGCATTAGAATTTATTTAAAACATAAACAACCCAAACATATGGCTCCATGAGACGGGATGCCGACATGAACAATAGTATTTTGTTGTGCTGGCATAGAAGAGACTACTCAGCCTAGGAGAACAGCAGGAAAAAAAGCAGCAGGTATGAAAAACATAGGTAGATCGGCCACCACAGCATACCCATGTACATTTTTAACTGAACTATCGTAATCTCCTTTAGAGAGATTGATATCACTGATATATGCATCAAAAACTTAAGAGCTAATTTGTTCAGCTCATCCAGAAGAAATAAAACATATTAAGTTCTGAACCAATCAAACCACTGCACATCCATTTCTTTTTTACCTTACAAACCTCACACATATCATTTGCCAAAAAAAAAAGGTACTACCGCTAATGTGTTGGCAGTCTGAAGACCAAGGTCATTCTGGAAATGATAACATTTTCAATTGCCAGGTGTGTTTGCCTTTATATCAGCAATTAACTTTCCAAATTCATAATGAAGATTGTATCGGACGGTGTTCGGAATATTGAGAGTTGTAGCTCCAGCTTCTATGGCTTCCACTAGAATATGATACAAGAACTCTCTATTTGACCTGGATGGAAAAGCGAAACAAATCATGCATGACACATTTCTTTAGTAAATAGATACTATGAAATCTGTTGGAGGGTATCCCAGCATGAGCTAAAACCTCAGCGTCCTTTTCACCTTTTACACCAGTAAATGTTCAATCCACCACACCCCCAGGAAAAAAAGGAAAACAAAAAATATGCAGGCTAAACATGTAACAACCACCAAAATTCTGTAGATAATAGCTATATTCATTCCCGAAATTACCAAGTCAGTCTCAATATCCCATTAGCATCTGAACCGACACTCCTAACATCAAGGTGTAACTGTGGCTCTCTAAAATATTCATCATTCATAGTTTGCTTAGCAAAATTGTGTAGATAATAGGTGCATTCATTCCTAATATTCAGATTAGCAATGGGCCTGTTCATTGCAATGGTCGACCAGTTAATTGACACTTAAAAATAAAAGGTTTTTATCCCCAGGCCTCAAGGCACCTTGAGATTAATGTCAACAGAAGATTCAAGTGCACGCCTTTGTTAAGAATTGTTTGAACACACATGGTGTCGCGGGTCGAATATGGCGGATATACCACGGACACAGTAAAATCGGTCGAATGGCTCGTGTGGGACTTCGATGGCCTAGCTCAAGGGACACAAGACGCAAGATTTATACTGGTTCGGGGCAATCGGGCCCCTAGTCCAGTCTCCAGTCGGAGTCACTATGTGGCCGAGCTCAAACGCTCGTATCGGGGCGAATACAAGTAGGTCGAGAGAGGGAGGCCGGCTCCCAAGTCTCTGTGAGTGGTGTGTGTTCGAAAGAGAAGGGGATGGGAAGAAGATCGATCCCCTCTCCCGGTGGCCAAGACTCTCCCTTTATAGTCGTAAGGGGAGGATACATGGGTGCCACCAGGAGAAGGACTAAAGATGCGAAGAATACAAAATAGAGGGGGTAAAGTGTAAAATTCGCCTGGGATGTCGGGCACGCTCAGTTGCCGGCACGCGTGCCTATAGCCGTCCGTCTATTGCGTAGGGTGCGGCGCGGGAATCTCGTAGACTGCGGCCTGTCCGTCAGGCACGCTCCTTTGTCTCCGCCGGGGGCTGCGGCACGAGGCAAGGAAAATATGTGGACGAGAGATCTCGTAGGGGGAGCTCGGTGGTCGGAGGCATGTGGCCTTTTGTCGGTAGCGCTTGGCGGGAGGTGGAGTCGGCATCTGGGTTGGTACATCGTGTCCGCGACAGGATGCAGCGCGCCGCGATTCTGGCGGCGTCGCGACAGCTACGGGTACTTTCGAGTACCCTTAGGTAGGGTGTTGTAGATTGGACTTCCTCCAATTCCTCTTTGGGATGTACGGTCGGTCGGGTATGTGGTCCTGAGACTTGCGAGCTCGGTCCCGGAGACTTGCGAGCTCGTAACCTTCGCGTCGCTCCGAGCTCCGAGGTCGCTGGGTTTGTGCGGATGGGAGCGTGAGCTCCCTAGCTCGTGAATTCCCCGTACTCCGAGGTTCGAGGTTGTGCGAGTCGGAGATAAGTCGGGGCGGCCCTCCGGGTCGCGGGATTAAATGGGAGCTGTCGTGCCGGTCGGAGATGTGCCGCATGGTTCATCTTTGGAGAGCGAGAGGCGGAGCTGCGCGAGGCCCGCGGCGCGTGGGGCGAGAGTCGAGCGGCTCGTCATCGACCTCGGAGTCGTCTGCCCGCCCGGAGATATCGCAGCGTACCAGGTAGCGGCGTGGGCGCGAGCGCGGGCCTTGGCGACCTCGGAGTCATGGACACACGCGGGCGCGGGCGCAATGGTTCGCCGCGACTTAGTAGTCGTATGTGCGGGGCGTCACGTCGCGAGTGGAGGCTCGGGGCTCCGTCCTGAGCTCGTATGAGGCGAAAGGAGCTCGTGCGGGAAGAGCTCGTGCGAGAGACGGAAGAGCTCATGCGGAAGAGCTCGTCTGAGACGGAAGAGCTCGTGCGGAAGAACCTCACGGAGGAGTTCGGGCCCGAGACGGAAGAGCTCATGCGGCGAGCTCGTATGAGACATGCGGAAGAGCTCGTGCAGAGACGGAAGGAGCTCGTGCGGAAGAGCTCGTGCGAGACGGAAAGAGGTCGAGCAAACACGGAGGTCGTGCGTGCGAGGCTGGGGCACGCGTGGGCGCGAGGCAAGGCATGGGACGGCTCGCGCGACGTGGTGGTCGTGCGTGGGCGGAGCTTGGCTCCGTCTTCGAGCTCGTGCGAGGCGGAGTTAGGCCGAATGTTGTTATTGTTTTTCGTCGCGATTTGTCGTGTGTCTAGGGTACCTCGATATTGGTACAGGCGGTGCCCCCGGCGTTTGGGGAGATGGATTCTTCCTCAAGCGCTCAAGGCCCAAGTCGGGTCGTCGTGATCGTCGCTGGGTTTGTTTCGGTTCCGGAGGGTGCGCGCGAGTGCACCCGCCGAAGTGTAGCCCCCGAGGCTATACGAGTGACACACTCGTAGAGGCTTGTATTTTCAGCCGTTTAAGCGGAGTTCACCTGACTCTCCTCTGAGTCATATTTTTCGTTTCACGTTCCCCATTCCGCTCTCTCATGAAGAGGTGGGGTGAGCTCGTGCCTCGTCTTGCCTCGGGCGGCGAGAGACGGGGTGCTCGGTGAGTTACTAGCGGGTAGCTCGAGTGAGGCCCGAGCTCGTCGGCTCGTTCGTCTGATCAGCTGATGGATCGACCTCATGTGCCGGGAGCTCGACCTCGCATTTTCCTCGAGATCGTGTCTCGAGTTTGACTGACGCTTTTCTTCGAGGGAGGAGGCGGGAGGTCGGTGCGTCGCTCTGGCAGCTCGAGCGCGAGTTCGAGGAGACTTGTAGCGTTCGTGGCTCGCAGCGAGTCGCTTGGACTTCTCCTCGATCTGGCCCTCGCTCCGGGGCGGGGGCAGGGCGGCGTTGAACCCTCGTTGGGCGGACTTGAACCCCGAGCCCTGAATCGCGGCGAGCTCGCTGCTGCGCCGTCCGTTAGAGTTACTATTGTAACTTTTAGCCGTTGTGATCCTGGTCGTTACGTCGTGGACGCCGGCTTTGAAGTAGACATGCGCGAGGTCGAAAACGAGTCGACCACTTAGTCGCGCGGATGGGCACGGTGTGTTAGTCGAAATCGAAGAGGGAAAAGATTTTACCTCTTATTTATTTACCTTATCAAAAGTCGGGCCTCAGGTCGTGCGGGCGCGGAGGCGGAGGCGCACGGGATTGCGGCCCTTAGGTCATGCGTGCGGCAGCAGGTCGTGCGGGCGCGGGGTCGTTTCCCTCGACTTGTTGTCGCGCGGAATGAGCGCGAGTCCACACATCGCGCGAGCCGTTTCCGACTCTAGCCGCTTATTTCTGACTTGGAGGTAGTGCGTGGTGTACTCGTGTTCTCTGGTCTCCCCTAGTGCATGCGAGGCGGGAGCGGGGCGGCCCCATGGCACGGAGTTCGCTCGAGGCATGGACACCGCTCGTCCGCCAAGTTCGCGTGAGGTCGCGCGAGGCGGAGCCGTGGAGGCCGTGCGTGATGGATCAGGCCGCGGATTCCGACCGCCCGCCAAGTCGTGCGAAGTCCCGTGGCCTGTGGAGGTCGCTCGCCTGCTAAGCCGCGCAAGGTCGTGCGTGACGGAGACCGTCCGCCCGCCAAGTCGCGCGAATCGTGGAGGGCCGGTAGCGCGACCTCTTGGGGTACCTTTATTCATCTCTTGTTCCGCTCCCAAAATCCCGCGCATGCAGCTCCGACCGGAAGTCGCGCATGACCCGATCTGAAGTCACGTGTGCCTGATCCCCGAAGTCGTGCGGGTGCGTGCGTGCGTGCGAGTATAGGTCGTGCGGGACGGAGGCCTGCCGCCCGATCACGCGAGGTCGTGCGGGTCGGAGCCCTGCCGCTCGATCGCGCAGGAAGGAGCCTGGCCGCCCGCTCTTCTGAGCTCGTGCGGGACGGGCCTGGCCGCCCGATAGCGCGAGGTTGGCGGATACTCTTTGATACTCCGATGTGCTATTGTTAGTAAGCACGATTTCTTCCTTTAGCTTTGCATGCACACATGCACCGACTTGTGGCGGTCATGTGCGTAGGGAGTTTTGCATGATGAATATCCAGCCACTAGCTCGGAATGCCGCCATTGCTGCTCGGCGCGAGGCGGGCGGACCCAAACCAAGGTCGTGCGAGAGCGCGTGTTGGCGTGGAGCGAGACCGGGCAGCCCTCGACCGCGAGGTCGTGCGAGGCGGACAGGCCTCCGCGCGTGACGCAGGAGAGCATCGCGAGGTGTGGCGACCTCACGAGGTCGTGCGAGACGGGCGGGATCCACGCGTGGTGCAGACACGCGTACGTGCTCCCCGACGTCCCTGACCTGGAGGTCGCTGCGGAGCGTGGATCTTGGCGCACGGCCTCGGCGGGTGGACCCTAAGCGAGTGGGTTTTGGAGCGCGTAGGCGAGCTCATGGGTCTTGATGACGTACGCTGATTCCGTCGATGTACCTGCACGATTATAGAAGTAGATGTAGATCGAGGCAGTGCCTATTTCGGTTGCGCATAATTAAACGAAGTCCCCGGAGTCGGGCACATAACTTGTTGTTGGTTCTCTTTTTGCTCTTAAGGGCTCATCGAGTTCCTAAGCTTAAATTCGGATTTTAGAGGAGCGGATGGCGGGCCTTTTCTCCGTAGCCGTGGGGGCGTAGGAGGTCGATAGGGGCTTTGCGCCACGCCTCATGACTTCGACTTATAGCTTAGTCGGACGATGTTCCCGATAAGCAAAAAAAAAGAGAACAAACAAGGCCCAAACAGGTCGGGTGCGACCTCGACGAGCTCGAACCACCCGTGGTTATTAAACGAATTGACTAGCGCTTAGGCTTTTTCACAAAAGTTACGGAAAATACGGGGTGGGCACCCTGTCCTCTGCAGTCCCCGAGCAAGGGCTGGCCTCGCCGGGTCAGAGGTCGGGAAGTACTTTCTATTATAACGATAATTTACTAAGTACATTAAGGGCAAAAGAGAGCGAGAGACGTAGCTGTTCGATGTTTTGGGCGTTGGAGAGGGGCGTGATCGTCGGCGTCCTTGATCTCGCGCATGCCGGGGATGAGCGCGGTCGCCTGGCGGTCGGGTCGGAGGAATGGCGAACCAGGGCGCATGAGCCGAAGCGAGCTCGATGAGGCTTTGCAACGGGCTAGTTGGTGGAGAGCTCGTGGCGGAGCTTGGTGGTGGAGCTCGAGGTGGAGCTTGTCGGGAGAGCTTCCGGGCGGAGGCTCGTTCGGTAGAACTCCGCGGTGGAGCACGGTGTCGCGGCTCGGCGAGGCTTATGGTGAACCTCGGTAAGGCTTGGCGGTGAAGCTTGGTGAGGACGAGTGCCCTCCGACTTTTGGGACGCGCGCCTTTGGGCCGGCCGCCCGATCCTCGGCTCGTGCGGGGCGGGCGAGCGGCCCTGCACCTTTGGTCATGTGAGGCGGGACAAGGTGAAAACGCGGCGGCCCGCAGCCCGTGCTCGTGCGGCGAAGCGAAGGCGCGACACCTCCACCGACCACGTGCATGCGCGGCGCGGAGCTGGTGAGCTCGGGGCTCGGTGGCATGGGAACTCGTGGTAGAGTTCGCGATAGAGCTCGTCGAGAGGCTCTCGGCGAGCTCGTCGGGGAGAAGTCGCGATAGAGCTCGTTGGGAGAGCTCGAAAATAGAGCTCATCGGAAGAACTCGGCACAGCTCGGCGGAACTCTTTTCGGAGGCGGCGAGGACTTACGGCGAGGTCGTGGCGGGAGGCGGGCGCGGGGCGAGGTAGTCCCGCGTCTTTTTAAATCCGCGGTCGTGCGTAAGCGACGGAGGCTGGTGGGCTTTTGACCTGAAGTCGCGCGGGCCTGCGAGGTCGGTGGCGGAGATGAGGCGTCGTAGGTCGTGTGGGGCACCTCCGATTTGCGCGGGTTGTGCGGGACGGATCCCCCAGAGTCGCGCGGACAAGTCGTAGGGATGCGGAACTCGCTCCTCAGGCTTCGCGGACAAGTCGTAGGGATGCGGAACTCGCTCCTCAGGCTCGCGCTAAGCCGGGAATGGCGTGGCTCCGCCGATCGCGGTCGTGCGGGGCGGGAGCGCCGAGGCGAGACAGCGTGCGGTCGGGAGCGAACCGTTACGCGTGGGGCCGGGAGCGCGGCGGTGTCGTGAAGCGGCGCGAGTGTCGCGTTGGCTCAGTGGATGCCCGGTAGGCGAATCACGGGTGGGCGGCGGGCATCCCTGCGGCCAGACGCCCGGCGGTGCGCCCGTACCATCTGATGGATGAGTGGTGCACAGGCGCCGCGGCTGCGGCGAGCCGCACACCGCGGGCAACCTTTCTCGGCGGCGGCGAGCTCACGGCGTATCGCGGCGGGCTCGAGGCGGGCGTCCTCATCGCTCCTGCGGCCGATCTTCGGTGGCGCGGGATGGAGACAAGGCAGGGGGCGCGCGCGTGGCCGTCCACCCGACCCGGCGTTTCCGTGACCTTAGGTCGTGCAAGCGGCGGAGAGCGGGCCCATGCGCCCCCTAGGTCGTCTGAAACCAGCGGAGCGGAGGTTGCATGAGGCGCGTGCCCCTCCTCCGACTTCTAGCTCGTCTGAGGGCGGGCGGAGCAGCCTTGGACCCGAGATCGGGGCGGGGCGGAGGAGGCCGGTGTAAGGTCCTAGATGGCAAGAGGGGGGTGAATAGCCTATAAAAATTTTCTACAAGCTCAACTAAACAAACCGATTAGTATAAAACACGGCGTAAAGCGGTTTGCACTAGCTCTAGAGGTCTTGCAAGCCTTCTAGTGACAAGACTAAATATTCTTATGATCTCTAGTCCACTCAAGGTCTATGTCACTACTCTAGCTAATGAGCAATCCTAATATGGTCCTTATGCTAGCATGAACAACTACACAAGCAAGTGCTAGCTCTCTACTCAAAGTAAACTAGCAAAGTAATGCAAGAGTGAGAGGCTTGTTATACCGAAACGTGTAGAGGATGTCAACCAATCACCGGGAAGAAGAAAAGCTATCAATCACACGAAGGTGATGATCCACACACGAAGACAATGAACAAGTCGATTTGTTCACCCGGAGTTCACTTGTACACCGACAAGCTAGTCTCGGTTGTCTTGGACTTCAACACAAGGATGGTGTTTGAGCTAGGCGGTGCCCTTGCTAGCCTCAACACACCACTCAAGAAGTGTGGTACCCAAAGCACGAGCAATGTATTCCTTGCACTTTGTCTTCCCGGCGAGGAGTGCGTAATCCTCTCACAAACCAACCGGAGGTGGCCAAGAACAATCACCTTCTCTTGCCAACGCCTCCACCACTTCACCAAGCCGGCTAGGAGCGGTGTCTCCAAGAGCAAAAGGAAACCAACCGTCTCTAACGATCCCCAAGTGCCTCTAGATGCAAGAACTCGATGCAATGCACTTGGATCAACTCTTCTCTCAAGAATGAAGCTCAAATCAAGAATGAGAGGGAGGGAGGCTTGCTTGCTTGCTCACAAGTGTTAGGAATGATTCAAATGTCCAAGAGAGAGAGCAAAAGGGGCAGCCAAGGGGTGAAAGCCACGCTTTTCTGACGACGGACTTGGCGACGGACTCACCGGTGAGTCCCGGTCGGTGGGTCGGTCTGGCCGAACAAACCCAAACCGGCGGTGACCCCCGCCTCCGTGCGTCGTCGTCGGATCGGTCCGGCTTCGGTCGCGGCCGGATGCTTCGGTCGATGGGTCCGGTCACCCGTCGACCCCGACCCGGAAACACCCTCTGCGCGCGACGCCTTGGCGGCCGGGCGTCGGGTCACATTGACTGCCCGTCGGTCGGTGCGTCGGTCAGTCGAGCTGCGAAATCTTCGTCGTTTAAGTCGCCGTTCCTTCGCCTTTGCTCCAAACCGACTTCGTCACTTGTTTCTTGTTGCCGACCATTCGAAGAACACCTCGACACCATGTGTTAGCATTTTTTGAAACCATTTTCGAAACAAGGACGGAGTTAGCACTTTAGGTTAGAATGCATGCAAATGAATCTTGAACCTAAAGGCACGTAAGGATCGATATTTACTGAAAGTTTTCCCTCTTTATAGTACGGCTTATCGATCCTATAATCACCCACACCCCTCTATGGTGTCTTGGGTGTGAAAACAAAAAGTCCTATGGTTATACCTTTGCCTTGGGACCTTTGATCTCCTCGAAACTCCACCGAGTTGCATGCTTGATTAACTTTTGGATCACCTCGATCCATCCTCCATGATCACAATGCACCAACTCGGTCCGACCAATCTCCAATCATGTCAAACACTTAGCATTGAGAGATTAGTCCTTAGGTGTCACTAATTAGCCAAAACCAAACAAGAGATCTTCGGTGGGGGCGACCCGGCGTCCCTACGAGGCGATCCTTGGCGAGTGGCGCGAGCTCCGCATCCGTAGGTCATGCGGGCGATTCCCTCGGCCCGTGACGGGGCGTGGGGCGGGCGAGGGAGGTCGCTCGGGGCGGACAACGCGCTGCTCGGTGGCGGAGGTCATGCGGCACCGACGATCGATCTGCGACCGCGTCCCAGTCGTGCGGGCGTAGCCGCCGTGACCCGGAGGTGCCGTGCGTGGGGCGGGGCGGCCGTGACACACGGAGTGGTCGTGCGGGGCGTGCGCTCGTCTCCCGGTTCCCGGGCGTGGCGATGCCGGCCCAGGGTGTGACCCGGGATGTGCGGTAGGGAGTGATGAGACGGCGGTGAAGAAGCAATCGGCGTCGCGGATGGAGCATGCCAACACACGCGGTCGGCGGCGGACGATCGGAAAAGCGGCCGTCGGGCCGCCCCAGGACGTCTTTGGGAAGGCGTGCGTCACGAGAGCGCCTGGGCGGCGGGGGACGCCCGGCGAGGAAGTGGATGAAACCATCGAAGGCGCGTGTCGTCACACAGCGGCGCCCCTACAGGCGCGCCAGCGTAAATGGTCGAATATGGCGGATATACCACGAACCACGGTAAATCGGTCGAATGGCTCGTGTGGGACTTGATGGCCTAGCTCAAGGGACACAAGGCATAAAGATTTATCTTGGTTCGGGGCAATCGGGCCCCTAGTCCGGTCTCCGGTCGGGTCACTATGTGGCCGAGCTCAAGCGCTCGTGCTCGGGCCGGCGAATACAAGTGAGGTCGTGAGAGGGAGGCGGCTCCCAAGTCTGTGAGTGGTGTGTGTTCGAAAGAGAAGGGGATGGGAAGAAGATCGATCCCTCTCCGGTGGCCAAGACTCTCCCTTTATAGTCGTAAGGGGAGGATACATGGGTGCCACCGGAGAGAAGGACTAAAAGATGCAAAAGAATACAAAATAGAGGGTTAAAGTGTAAAATTTGCACTGGGATGTCGGGCGCGCTCAGTTCTTACGCACGCGTGCCTATAGCCGTCCGTCTATTGCGTAGGGTGCGGCGCGGGAATCTCATAGGCTGCGGCTGTCCATCGAGGCCGCGCTCCTTTGTCTCAGCCGGGGGCTGCGCTGAGGCAAGGGAAAATGTGGACGAGAGATCTCGTAGGGGGGCTCGGTGGTCGGAGGGCTGTGGCCTTTGTCGGTAGCGCTTGCGCGGGAGGTGGTGGCATGCAGGTTGGTACACATCGTGTCCTGACGGGATCTGCGGTGGCGCGCCTTCTGAGCGTCGTCGGGCTCACGATACTCGAGTACCCTTAGGTAAGGTGTTGTAGATTGGACTTCCTCAGGTTCCTCTTTGGGATGTGCGGTCGGTCGGGTATGTGGTCACGAGACTTGCGAGCTCGGTCCGGGAGACTTGCGAGCTCGTAACCTTCGCGTCGCTCTACGAGCTCTCAGGTCGGATGGATTTTGTGCGGATGGGAGCGTGAGCTCCTAGCTCGTGGTGTTCCCCGGTGCTCAGGGTTCGAGGTTGTCGCGAGTCGAGGGATAAGTCGGGGCGGCCTCGAGGTCGCGGGATTAGTCTGAGGCTGTCGTGCGGTCGGAGATGTGCCGCCGCGGTTCATCTTTGGAGAGCGAGAGGCGGGGGAGGCTGCGCGGACGGGGCGCGTGGGCGCGGTCGAGCGGCCGTGCGACCTCGGTCGTCTTGGCGACGAAGATATCTTGGCGTACGGCGCGTGTGGGCGGCGGCGGGCGGCCCGTAGCGACCTCGGAATCCCGGACACCCTTGGCCTTGGCGCGGTGACGCACGACCGTGGTCGTATGAGCGGGGGCGTGCGTCGCGAGGGTGGAGCTCGGGCTCCGTCCTCTGAGCTCGTATGAGACGGAAGGAGCTCGTGCGGAAGGCTCGTGCGAGACGGAAGAGCTCATGCGGAAGAGCTCGTGTCCGAGACGGAAGGCTCATACGAGGCGGGGAAAGAGCTTCGTGCGGGAAGAGCACTCTGCGGAGGAGTTCGTGCGGACGGAAGAGCTCATGCGAGAGCTTCGTGCGATCACGTCGGAAAGAGCTCGTCTGAGAGCGGAAGGAGTCGAGCAAACACGGAGGTGTGCGTGCGGGGCCGGGGCACGGCGTGGCGCGAGGCAAGGCATGGGACGGCTCGCCACGACCGTGGTCGTGCGTGGCGGGCAGGGCTCCGTCTTCTGAGCTCGTGCGGCGCGATTAGGCCGAATGTTGTTATTGTTTTCGTCGCGATTTGTCGTGTGTCTAGGGTACCTCTGATATTGGTACCCGACACATGGAGGATAGATTAATATTGTCTTTACTGGAGCTTACCTTAGAGGTGTGGTCCTCTTGATCTTTATGAGTTTTAACAGGTTGTACCAGCAATAAGTAAGTTTAATTCAGTTTGAAAAAGGAGAAGTAACCTGTAAACGTGCATAAAACTTAAGATACTAACGGAAAAAAAAAAAAAGTGGCTCATCAGAATCCCTAGTTGTCTGCATCTAAAAAGCAACCAATCACATGAGAATTATTTGCGGGCCATACTTCTTGATAATTCAAATTACTTCCATCAGACAATGAAACTTGGGGTGACGAGCCTTCTTTAGATCCTGAGAGGTACATGAGAAGCTGATGAAAGCTAGGGTTTCGACCTAGCAAAGTACGGGCGAGTTGACGAGCTAAGGGGGAGGAGGAGGAAGGGAGAGAGGCCTTACATGGCGCTAGGGGCACGCTCGCCGAAAGAAATGCCGCCGCACTACCACGCCCGGGGGATTTTTTATTTCTTAATATAAAATAAGAAAAAAAATATCTAAAAAAATTATAAAAAATATAATTTTATATAAAAATAATAATAATAATTTTTTAAAATAATAAAATAATTATAATAAGAAAAAATATAAAATAAGAATAAATAAATAAATAAAAAGAAAAAACAACCTATAAAATCATTATAAATTTTTTCAATAAAAAAGACAAATATATATTTTTTTATTTTTGATAATAAAAAAATTATTTTTAAAAATTATTTTTTATATAAAAAATTAAACAAAAAGAAAAAAAAACCTATAAAAGAAGGGGAGGGAGCTCGCACTCGCTGCTGCTCAGGAGGGAGGAGAGAGAGGGAGAGGTGAATGACGAGGAGCAGAAGGGCGAGGAGCATGAGGAGGACGAGGCGGAAGAGGAGGGGCCGCCGGCAACGCTGTCGCCGCTCTTGTACTGGCGGCGTCCGTAGCCCCAGTCAGCGTCGGAGGGAGAGGGAGAGACCGGCGGGAGAGAGTGGCATATATATTTGTTTTCCCAGATTCTGATGAGAAGCCAGAGAAGCTAAATGGAAGCTGAGGAGAACGAGGAACATAAGTTGAAGCTGTAGAATCTGCTTCGGGTGGAATCCGTTCAAAGAGATCCGGATCATTCGTTGGAAGATCGGACGGTATAAAAAAAATTGGATGATGTGGATGTGACTTCTGCCTTAGAAGCCCCTGGGCTCTGTGGGGGTAGTAATACACACAGACAAATGTTTGACATTATATATCACAAGTTCATTACAGGAACTGTGGAATACACACACACAGTATCACCAAACATCATGGGATTTATTTATCGCCATAGTTTACCCCTAAACCGTCTTCAAGCAGTTGTCGGAGGGGCTAGTGCCGTCTCTGCACCTTTGTCTGTTGTACTGTTCGCCAAAGTGCTCCAGAAGTGCCTTCCTCCGGCACTCAGTCTTCAGGGGAAAAAAGGAAAATCATCACTCTGACGCTATTCAGTTTCATGCAGCATTTTCAGTGACATAGTGAATTGTAGAATTACCTTCAGCTCGCAGTATGCTTGCATCTTCTTAGCTTGCTCCATTGCAACCTTGAAACTCTCACTTTTAAAGTTGCCACCGTTCCTCAACATGCACACGATACGGCTGAAGTCCTTCTTCTGGTATAAAACAATACAATGTGCTGGAAGGTCCGCAGGCTACAAGAATCTAAGATTAGTCGATCTCAAAACACAACTGCTGATGCGCTTGCACGTCAGGCACTTAGCTCACAGCTTACTCATTTACAGTCATCTTGTACTTCTCCAGGCTCTACATCTTGTAGGCCTGCCTCATGCTAACCGTACTCACAGTAGTTTGCTGTTAATCTATACAACTGTTTGATGTCAAAAAAAAAAGTGCTGGAAGGTCATCTCTCCCGTCCCGCTCTCCCGGACTCCTGATAGTAGCTTTCTATTGATTTCGACATTGTGTTATGGATAACAAAACAATGCACGGTGAAGATAATAGGGAATAAATTGTGTAGGGACGAACAATGCTTTATGTAACACCCCAGACCCGGCACACGGCTCAGACCCACTCTACCGAGGAGCGGACCTCACCTACGTAGCAACCGGCTTAGCTTTTCGTCCTCACTTCGGCTCAAAGCGGTTAACCGAAGGTTACTATGCGTCCTTGGCACGGCTATTTAAGTTGGTTTGGCGAACTCTGAATTCCAGTGGTACTAAACATCCTGCTATTTTTCGCGGTGCTACAGTAGCTCATCGCTACAGATAACCCGATTGTGGCCCAGCCCATCATCGGGGCCCAATTGGGTCTCACAATCACCCACCTTTAAGGACTTGGCGTCCTCGTCCGAGGGTCAAACCAACCTACCCAACGGGACAAACGCGTCCAGGATCAACTCTCTTGGCTCACGTGCGCATTGCCAGCTCCTCGGCCCAAGTGCCATGCCCTCTACGGAGGCATGCGCAACTGTCCGAGCTCCCGATCCATACGTCCCGTGAAACCGCGAGAGTTGGCTCAATACCATTTGTAACACCCCGGACCGGTACACGGCTCGGACCCACTCTACCGGGAGGCGGACCTCACCTACGTAGAAACCCGGCGAGAATTCGTCCTCGCCGCTTCAAAAAGCGGTTAATCGAAGGTTACTACGGCGTCCTTGGCCTGGCTATTTAAGTTGGTTTGGCGAACTCTGAATTCTCGAGGTGGTACTAAACATCCTCAAGTATTTTCGCGGTGCTACAGTAGCTCATTGCTACAGTAACAATTGTGGCCCAGCCCATCATCGGGGCCCAACTGGGTCTCACACTTTACCCCTAGATGTCCAGTCCTCAACGCATTTCGGAGAGAACCAGCTAGCTCACGGGTTCGAGTGGTATTTCACCCCTAAACACAACTCATCCGCTGATTCTTCAACTACAATTAGTGATTTAGGAATGGGAATGAGCTAGAACGCTGAGTTCTTACTCTATCCGAGAGTTCTCAGTATTTAGCAAAACTATTCCTATCTAACGGAAGGCTCCTAGATCAAATGACCAAAACATTGTTTATGGAGAAAGAGGTGGCTTTTCCCGGATGAAATGAAACATTACATTGAAAAGGGGAGGGATTCGTTGGAACAAGATTGGTCGGGCGGTAGAGTCATGGACTGGGAGCGGTGCGGATGTCCCTTCCACCCACGCCGCGATGTCCCACACCGCGGCGCCCGGACTCTGCATCTTCTGCGCATGAATACTCACATCAGCTTATTTATTAAACCGTACATCTAGTTTATAGTCCGATTAAACCTGCGTGTTCCTTACAATTAAGTCTACAAATCAAGATTAATATTGACTATTTTTTATGTAAAATAAAATAACAGTGTTAAGAGCGTCGACTGAGATTAGAACATTGACTGACATTAGGGTTCAAAACGTTGACTGAGATTCCATCCAGTTAACAATAAGCAGTTTGCGTAATTGTGCTCCAAGCACTAGTGTGGGAAAGCTCTTAATCTGTCCCTGAGAGATAAGGATTCGGTTGTTGTTGCAGTTAAAACCATGATTGGGACCCTAGGAAAGTTCTGCTTGAGGCATCCTAGACCACGATAATCTAGACGGAAATCGTGTACGCACTGACTGGTTTTTGTAAATGAGAATCATCAGAACTAGTGTCAGGATTCAGGAAATATTACAGATGCTTGTAATATTTGCTAGACTTGTATTCAGCATTGTTCCAAATGTATGACCATGTGGCATTTTGAATGTTCTTCACTTCTGAAGATCGAAGCTGTCCCTGAGAGATAAGGATTTGTTGTAGGCGAGCCTTGACATATAGTAGTCGTCAGCCTAAAAAAGGAGAGCATTGTGAATCCACGTCTAGCAAATATTACTAGCAAATATAACCTGGTCTTACTGGGCCACCATTTTATTTCTGTACTGGGCATGTATGGCATTGTGAAAGTTGAAGATTAACTGAAGCCGTCGGATTGCAAACGGATGGCATCAGGAGGGGGTAAAGTCACCCGTGACTTTTGTTCAGCACGTCAGACAATCCACGCCGCTCCAGATGAAGGCCCGACGACGTTTGTCGATCTGCTTGATGGCCCAAGGGGAGAGGCAATGCAGGGATATTTTTTGAAGGGATGTTTTTGTTATTTTCATAGATTAAATTAGCTTAATGAGCTGAGAATAAAAATTAGCTTAAATTGCTGAGGCTGACTTGCCAGTTGGCTAACAACTACTTAGAGAAATATTGTCCAAAAAAAAACTACTAAGAGACTTGGCTAAAGATAATTTACCTATTAAGCCTCACGTATTTGGATGCACCGGAGCTATTTAATTTGAGCTAAAAATTAGCCCTTAGTTTCCAAACATGCTCGTAAAGCTGAGTTTGGGTTGGATGGATATAGTGGGTTACGTGCACATCTGAAGTGTGGCGCGCGGCGACGTACTTAGGCAGTGACAAATTAAGCAAGCTCCTCTTAATCAGACAACTGGGTGATTCGTGATGAGCTGTGTGCTCTTGTTACTCCTTGCTACTAGCTGGTAGTTGTTTGTCAAGCTGTACCTTGTGTTGAGGGCAGACCGAATGACCAATGACGCGCCATGCATGTTAATTTGCGCTGCTTTACTTCTTCATGAACTATAGTCATATCATGTAATTGTTTTTTTCCCTATGCAAGGCATTACATAGCTTTGCTACTTAGTAAAATATTTTCATGGTTATACGACATCAAGGTTATTGCAGAATTCCGAACACGGCGTTCGCTAAGCGTGTGTGCCTCAACCACTGCCACCTCTTCAGTATGTCCAACAAAAACGGGCACAGTGTAGCGCACGCACCTGCCGTGCTAGTGTTTTTCTAACGGCAATCATACTTAAACCAGCCTTTGGAGTTTAGAGCTATCCACCTGATGAACCGATCTTTTCCGCATCGTCCAAAACAAACCACCTTTGCTTGCTCCCATGAGCTGTAAGTGCAACTGCAGGCGATTAAAACCTCAGGTAAACTAAACTCGGCACCCATTTTTGATGAGAGGCAGAGGCCCAAGAAACCGCGACTTTCTTTTCTTGGAAGAAATGAAATCCGGCAGATCAAGCTGTTCCGACGAAACCCGGTGCACGATATCAGTCACCTGCTCACATTATACTACTTACATTTATCTATATACTCTACTCTGCATTCTGCATTTGATCGAAGCTCCAGCTGCACGAGACAGATTGCCTGCAAGTTTGAGCATGGGCAGCACACAAGACTACAAGAGGCCTAGCATATGTACTCCAGCGTTAATTTGCCTGAGCCAAGATGGATCAATCATCCAAGAATAATAATCTAACTAACGGTCTAACGAACACACCTGCCGCGCATTTTAAACATGGATGCATGCATGGGCTGGCGAGGAGCACACAGAGACACAGTAGCTAGCTGGAACTGGAACAGAGTCGGCAAACCACCCACCATGCGTTTTAACAAGGCGCGGTAGTTGCCATGCGGCGCCGTGCACTGCATCCTTGTCCTTTCGATCGGTCGATCTTGCACTCTCTCCAACCAAAAGGTTCACGCTTCTGAGGAACCCTCTTGGGGGCAAACGCTTCATCGAGAGCCACAGTTGGGTTCAGACTGGCAGTTGTTAGCTGCACTTTTGTGTTTGCCGTGTACTTGCTGTTGCAGTGCAGAGACTGAGATGCGTACATCACGGCTAGCTGATCCATGACATGCATCGGCAACGAGATGCACCACTCGTATCTCCATCTGCTGGGAGTAGGGATCTCCGGTTTCTCACTGGAGCAAAAGAGATGGATCGATTCTTCATGATGCTGTACGTTGGCCAGGATAATCTGCACGGCAGTAGGGGGCTGGTTGATGGATGTTTGACCAGGTGTATGTTTTGGGAAACAAGGCATCGCATCCGCGGCCGCAGGCACAGCACGGCATCACCAAATCTTAAGGGACCATGTACGTACGTGCTTGTGCTGCTGCCGCGGTCTTCATCGATCATCACGCAGTGGCAGTGCAGGGTGAATACAAGTCGATGGAGCGACGACTGCTCTGGTATCTAATCTCCATCTCCTGAAGAAAAAAGCACAGCTGGTCGGCTACTTTTTTGATGTCACATGCATAAACCGATGAGCAAAACAGAGTGTACACTGTTTTGTAGTGCCATGGCCCATGTTGGCTCAGCTGTTTAGATCGAAGAGTTCATGCTAAAATGCTTGGTTAATTTCGGTATTAGTTGGTCAGGTTAAAACCAAGCTGAATGAGATTTAACTTACAGTCTCAAAGTCTCAGTGTGTCTTCACTTGTATATTCAGATAGGTCGAAAACTGGCTCCTCGAACAAGAATCAAGATGCATGATCTGCTGAAACTAAAAGGGGTAGGACTGGAGAAGAAGAAATCTCCGTGTCCTTTTGGTGAGTTTGTCTCTCAACTCGTACGGCACCATGGCCCATTGGTAGTGTGACTAGTGAGCAGTGAGGCCAACCCCAACCAACCAACGAGACGAGGCGGCCTGGTCAAAGTGCAGGTCATCCGAAATGCCTTCACCGCACACCTCACACTTCACCGGCGATGCGATGGGATGCGATCCTGCTCGGCTCGCCGTTACCTTTAGCCTGCTTAGCCTGCTGGCTGCTGCTGCTGCTGCTACCGTTACTGTGTTACCACCACCCGGCTGCTGACCGAATGATATGCATGATGATGGTAGGGTAGCTTTGCCTGCCTCGCAAGGGAAGCCAAGAACGAACGCACCAACCAATCCGCCCGCCGTAGCTATAGCTAGGAAAAACAGCCGAGGTTACTGCTGCGAGTTAGGTCACCTGTAGTGGATCCGCCTCGCCGCGCCGGGTCCGGTCGACGTCCACCGCACCAGGTGGCCTTGCCAAGTCGCCTTGGACGACGACGACGACCACAGTCAGGCAGGCACGCCACGGGTCGGTCAGGTGATCGACTTCGCGCGGTTTTTCAAATGCGCCGAGCAAACTAACCGTCCCTCACAAGTTCCAATATACGAATGGATTCAAAAACTAAATGATTTTGACATTGTTTCTACTAGCAAATATCTATAGAAAGTTACATGTTTTTTTTGACAACAAAGGAAAGTTACATGATGTTATTGTTGATTGGAACAAGATGATAATTAAACAAGTGATGAGTAGTCAACCCCCAACAAACTTAATCGCGCAAAGATCCAGCCAGTTTCGTAAGCGAGGCCAACGCCCCAGAATTCCCTCCTCTCACAAATTAAAACGCACGCGTAGTTGAAGCGTCCCGGTACACCCATCCCACAAGCATGGTCGTTTTGGCCTGCCCCGGTCCAATGCAATCCAAACCGGCACGTCCACCCGGGACACAAGCAACCCTCACTAAACAACGCCCGTGCGGTGGCGCACCCTCGACCCGACCCGACACCGTCGCACCACCCCGCACGCCCCGCCCGGTGTTAAGAGCGTGCTCCAGCACAGCCAGCGCGAGTACATAAGCCGCGCCGAGGTTGGTGCTGGTAGCTCAACCCTCCTCACCTCACTCACCACCACCCTCCTCTCCTCTCCTCAGCCGAGCCGAGCACCTTCCTTCTCCACGACCACGTACCACCACCACCACCAGTGCCCTTTTTATACCTTTCGGCGCCGCGCGCGGCTGGCCGGCCGTCTCCGATGGAGGCGACGACGACGACGACGGTGATGTCGCAGCAGGGCGGCGGCAAGGACGACAGCGGCGGCGGCGGCGGCGTTCGCCGGAGCAGCAGGCAGAGGTACCGCATCGAGACGAGGGCGCTGTCGTACGTGCTCCCGGCGCCGCGGCGCGCGCGCTTCTTCCGTGGTCGTCCGTGCGCAAGGAGGAGGAGCAGGAGGAGAGCTCGAGGCTGCTGCTGCGCGGCGTCACGTGCGAGGCGCCGCCGGGGGAGCTGGTGGCGATCGTGGGGCCGAGCGGGGCGGGCAAGACCACGCTGCTGTCCGTGCTGGCCGGGTCGGCGGACCCGGCCAGGGTGGCGGCCGGGGAGGTGCTCGTCAACGGGGTGCCCATGGACGCCGCCAGGTTCCGCCGCGTGTCCGGGTACGTGCCGCAGGACGACGCGCTGTTCCCGGCGCTCACCGTCGAGGAGTCGCTCGTGTACAGCGCGCGCCTAAGGCTGAGGCTTGGGTCGTCGTCGTCCGGCTCGGCGGAGGGCCGGGCGAGGGAGCTCATGGCGGAGCTCGGGCTGGCGCACGTCGCGGCGTCCAGGGTCGCCGACGTGTCCGGCGGCGAGCGCAGGCGGGTGTCCATCGGGATGGACCTCGTGCACGACCCGGCCGTGCTGCTGCTGGACGAGCCCACGTCCGGGCTCGACTCCGGCTCCGCGCTCCACATTGTCAAGATGCTCAGGGACATGGCCGCCAAGCACGCCAAGACCGTCGTGCTCACCATCCACCAGCCCGGCTTCCGCATCCTCGAGCTCATCGACCGCGTCGTGCTCCTCGCCGACGGCGCCGTCCGGCACCACGGCTCCCTCGACTTCCTCCAGTCGCGCCTCATCGCCACGGGCCACGCCATCCCCGCGCACGTCAACGTCCTCGAGTACGCCATGGAGACCATCGACTCCCTCAAGCCCGACGTCGCGGTCGTCACAACCAGCACGACCGTCACCGCCAGCCCGGTGCCCGCGCCGCGCACCAGCACGGGTACGCCAACTCGCCGGCGGCGGAGGCGCGCATCCTGGCGGGGCGGTTCGCCAAGACGGTGCTGCGGACGCCGCAGCTGTGCGCGGCGCGGATGGCGCAGTCGGTGCTGGCCGGCGCGTTCCTCGGCAGCATCTTCCTGGGCACCACGGACCTGCAGTCCCGCCTGGGCTTCTTCGCCTTCAACCTCACCTACCTGCTGTCGTCCACCACCGAGGCGCTGCCCGTGTTCCTCCACGAGCGCCGCATCCTGGAGCGGAGACCTCCCGGGGCGCCTACCGCGTCTCCTCCTACGTGGCCTCCAACGCCGCCGTGTTCCTGCCCTTCCTCCTCGCCGCGGCGCTGCTGTACGCGGCGCCCGTGTACTGGCTCGTGGGCCTGGCGCGGGAGCCCGCCGCGTTCGCCTACTTCGCGCTCGTCGTCTGGCTCGTCATGCTCACCGCCAACTCCTTCGTCGCCTGCCTCAGCGCCGTGGCGCCCAACTACATCATCGGCAACTCCGTCGTCGCGGGGCTCATCGGCTGCTTCTTCCTCTTCTCCGGCTACTTCGTGGCCAGCAGGGACATCCCGCGCTACTGGGTGTTCATGCACTACGCCAGCCTCTTCAAGTACCCGTTCGAGGCCCTGGTGGTGAACGAGTACGGCGGCGCGCGCGGCGCCAGGGAGTGCCTCGCCTCGACCGGCGGCCTCTGCGTGCTCGACGGCGCGGGGCTGCTGCGGCAGCAGGGGATGCGGGAGGGCATGCGGTGGAGCAACCTGGGCGTCATGCTCGGCTTCGTCGTCGGCTACAGGCTGCTCTGCTTCGTCTTCCTCTGCATCAGGTGCCACCGCACCAGGAGGTGATCGACAAAGCCCAGCGCGGGAAATCAAACCATGCCAGTGAGTGGCCATTGGCATGCAAACAAGTGCAAATAGATCGAAGTACCCGCCCGCTCGTTTAAATTTCACCACATTTTTCTCTCTTTTCTTGATTTTCCTGCACGAGACATGGATTCGAATTTACTAGGTTGTTGGATACGACTGAGTATATGTATATGTTTGGGAGACACATACGTACTACTGATCGAGATGGAGTTGTTGTAGTGGTCAGTGGATGATGATGTTCTTATGTATCAATCAATAGTGGGGTTACGTTGATGGATGGATGGAATGGATGATGCTAATTAATGGGAGAATAAAGATTTATTTCATCTTCAGGAGGTTTCTGATCGATCCCTTTCCCAGTTCCAGGAAAAGTGTCACATTCGTGTTGGATTTGATATTTGGTACGGAAGCCCTGGCCAATGTGGGAAAGAGGTAGTTGAGAAAGACAGGCTTAAGTTGCCAATCATGTCTGAGGTCACAGACAAAAAGGGATAAGGTACCAGCAGCAGCTCGGAAACTTGCCTAATTGGCACCAGTTTAGGCGAGAAAAAAACTTAGTTTGCCCCACAAATTCAACTATCAATTGACAAAGCCTCCTTTTCAAAAAGATTTCGTTTCGTTCATTGGTATAGGACCATTAGTTCAACAGATCATGACAATGGTCAAGATCATTAAAAGGCCAAGTAATGATAACGTTTGCTTAAGCAAACCTAGCGAAACACCTGTTCAACTACTCCTAATTTGATTGTCCGCACTCTAACATTGGATCAATCCTGACTTTATTACTCTCGCCATTCTAAACTATAAGATTAACTTTAAATATTGGAAAACTGTACATGTATATCAAAAATAGTTTGTATCATCATACTTTGCAAATTTATTTGTAATAAAAAGTAGCGAGCAAAGCTATATTGCAAACTATATTGAGTAAATAGCATAGCAATGACTGCATCTATGCTTTTAGATGAAGAATGACTGCATCTTTCTTTCAAAAAGAATGATTGAATCTATAAGCTATTTAGGGGCTAGCACATACAACTATCTACCTCTTCATGCAATTGTCTACGTCAGTGTACCACATTATACACTACTCCCTCCGTTTCTTAATACTAGTCGTTCTAGGAATCAAAATTTATCCCTGAAAGCATGTCGTTCTAGCTTCTTAGCCTTGGTCCCACCCTACATCACGTACATCATCTATTCAGCCATGCGTACTCTGTCTCCCTGTCTCCCACTACCATACGAATAAAGAAACTAAAAAAAGGCTGTGGGAGGAGGCTTTATCCTTCCATCCCTTGCATGGGGCTCCTGGCAGCCTCCAGATGGACAACGAACAGAAATAAATGCAGCAGAGAGAGAATACGTGTGGGAACTAAGTAGGGGTACGTTCGACTATAGCCATCGTCGTTGGTAGTTGTGCTGGATCCTAAAACGACTAGTATGGTGAGACAGAGGGAGTAACATTTATTTTAGATAGTCTATCGATCCCTTTGTGCAATTAAATATAAATCATATAATTTCATTTCAAATCATCTGCGCAACAACGCACATGCTATCTTCTATAGTTTGTAATACGTCAGAAACCAAATATACTTTTGTAAACATTTTTGTGCGCCACTATAACTACTTGGGCATGAACAATTGAGCATTGCCCTTCCCATCCAGTGTTCGACGGGAGCACGCGCTTGATTCTCCTGACGAAAAAGCATATTCATTTGACAGGGACAAGTACCCAATGTGTTTGCCTAGCCTTGAAAATCGGGGAATTTTGTGTCAAAAAAAAAAAAATCCTACGAGAGACATTGGCATTGGGGACGAAATGCACAACCGTTTCTGTAATACCTGTCGGTTGCCACCGAGACATGCAGAAAATAAAGACATGCTCTGTTTTTTTTCGAAAGATCCGTTACCGGATTTGATTGATAAGCACGAAGAGAAATCAGAGATTAGAGACATGCTCCGTAGATGTCCGCAAGTAAACACCCATCCTGGCCGTTTCTTGGAGAGACAGACAGGACTAACTGATTGTGTATGAGAAAGTAATCCGTGTGTATTAGTCTATACCAAAGTGGATTACGGCCTGATGAGGTAACGTAAGGCCATTAGAGTACGGTTTTTTAGGCGAAAAAAAAAGGAGTCCAGCTGGTTGTGTAAGTTGTAACATTTTGCACCAATGGCGTCATGAGTCTGTGACGCCTTGTATCATTGTATCTCAGCAAGACAGTCAAGCAAGAAGAGCCGAGTAGATAAGCTAGTCCTGGCCGCCGAGCCTGGAACCTCATCATCAGTCGGGGTCCGGCACCGGCAGGAAGGATTGCATCGATCGATCGGGCAGCAGTCCTGTCCGCGCGTGCCTTCCCCCCCTCCCAAAGCGGCACAATCAAATCACCGCAAGTGCCGGTCGCTTTTGCTGCAAAGGAAGGAGGAACCTGCCAACCCAAGTCGGCAGATGGCCCCCGGCCCGGTTCGTTCCTGGCATCAGCTGAGCCTGAGCTCATGTACGACTGGCCAGTCGGCACCACTTATCTGATCGCGTAGGCCGTCGTCGGCCGCACCGCATGCGCAGGCGCAGCAGTCGCGCTCATCCGCTCCAACGTAACTCCACTGCCCTCCACTGATCGCCGTCTCCGGCTGGAACGGCCGGGTCGCGCTCGCGCATGCCGCCGCTGCCCACCAATCCGGCGGATGGATAGCTCGCTCGCGTCGATCTGGAGATATAAGATATTTCGAGTCGGCGATCAGCTGGACACTGGACAGGGAAAGGGGATAAAAAGAGAAGGGAGACGCTTTGGCTTTGCGGCGGTGCCTCGCCCCCGTACCGTACATGTCCGCCACTTCGCATCGCATCGCATGGTGGTGCTCCGGCCCGCGCCTGCGTTACGCGCAGGACGTCAGGTCGATTCGGTCGCCATGCATCGATCATGCCTGCACGCTGCACGGCAGGGCCGGGGACACGCCAGTGAGGACTGAGCAGCGATACACTGACGTCGACCTAGCTGATTACATTGGCCAGTGTCGGCGCTTTTGGTTCACCTGGTGGCTGCCGGCTGAACCTGGACACGCTAGCTCCTGTTAGTACCATATCTTCTCTTATCCGCTTGAATGATGAGCAAGATCTTTGGCCGATGGGGATAATCGGAACGTACGGGAAGTGGCAGAGCCAGACACGGACGCAAAGTGCAGCCGCTGCGCGCGCGGTAAATTTGGTTGGCCAAGATCATTGTTTCGATCGATCGCGACATCCATGGTGATGGTGTGGTGCATCCGTCCGTCTGCTAATTGATTGGCCGGATAAATCTTCCATCCATCACGTCCGGTCCAATGACCATGCTTCTCATCGATCAGCACGCACATTGCACATAGTACTCCGTAGTGCGATGCGATGCATGAGTGCAGACATCATAGAGGTCAAAAGCTGTGCCGGTTTGCCCAGCCAGTCACCAGTGTAATGGAGAGCACACTACCTGCTGTGCGCTACTGACAGTGCACATGCATAAGAGAAAAGCCGGCTTGCCGATATACTCCCTTTGCCTTTAAAGGAATAGATTCGTAGAATTGTTTTAAGTCAAGCATTTTAAACTTCGATCAAACTTTTTAGATAAAAAGTCGTTAATATTTATGTTATCAAATTAGTATGGTAAGATTTATCATAAAAAATATTTTTTATAGGAATTGCTCTAAACCATGTGTCTGAAATTTAGATCTTATTTTAAGCGGCCATATCTCAGCCATTGGTTCAAGATCCAATGCCCCTGCTGGTGCAGACCCCTATTCATCTTATTTGTGGACCATCTTACCGGACAATCAAAGAGGTTTTTCACATGACTTGATTATAGGAAGTGTGATTTTCATAAGGTGCACATTTTATATCATAAATATTGTTACTTAAAGTTTGCGGGCATGGATTCTAAAAAAAAATAAATTTATTCAGAGACGGAGAGAGTATTTTTTTTGAAAGCGCCGCATTATTGTGCACGTATTGTATTAAGGGAAGCTAGAGTTTTACACGTTACACACTTTAGCCAAAATCATTGACCGTGGGCGCACAAAGACACACTGACATACATCGCCGACTTGAACGGCGCCGCAGGTAAAGTTGTACTCTAAAAGGAAACTAATGTGCGACGGGTAAGAAGTGAAGCTGCTGGTATTGCTGGACCGACCTGAGCAGGAACGCTAGGTCCATGTATCCTGCAGCCACCCAGCCTTGTGCCTCGTCCTTCATTTGAAATACAAGCCGAGCCGGCGTCCGAATCTTTTGTCGAAGGGTTCTTCGCCCTTTCCTTCCAAACTTCCCACGACACGAGCAAGACAAGAGAGTCGAAACCCTTCCTGAAAGGCTATGTGACAATGCACCTGGAGCGTAGCCACCAAAGAACCAAGCTGTCGTGCGAAGTCGGGCAAATGTGGTCCGGGTGTGCGAGAGAGCAAACGGTGTCATACTTCCCTGGTGTAGACGCATGAAGCAAGCAGTGATCGGAAGTCTCCGGTAGCTGCGAGCACGGGGGCACGATCGGCGCTCTGCTGTAGGCCATGGCGCATCCGTCTCTCCGCCCGTCCATAGCTTGCCGTGCAAGCCCAAATCCGAAGAAGAATTTCACCTTTGGCGGCGCTTTGCGCGCCACAGTTCCTTTGCTCCCAACAGGACGGTCAATCCGACGAAGATCAACTGAGACTCATAGTATAGCAATTCTTGAATGCCCAGCCATATCACGAAAAGATCAACTGAGACTCTACATGGATCCTAGAAGGCTCAAACTCCATCGTTTTCTAGAGTTGGAGTAAAAAAAAAAAGATAGTTCCTCTACTTTGCTCTTAAAAATGAGAGGGTTCTCAAACCAGGCGACCAAACCCTTTTGATTTATTTTTTAAAATAACGTTTATATTATTCTAAACTGCAAATAAGAAGATGATGCTAGTCTATGTCATAGTCTTATCATATTTGTTCATGTCCTGTCTTCCGTACTAGTAGTTGTTATGACTAACTAGACGCTGAGAAGAAAGGCACGTTTCTAAATGGCATTCGCAGAGCAGGTTAACAACTGCTATCTTTAAAACTAAGATGTCATTAGAAATCAAAAGAAGAAAGGGCCGTTTCAAAGGGGTAGTTCATCCTTCAAAAATCCTTCTATATATGTACTAGAATCTTCGTTAAACAATATTAGGGGTACACATCAACATAACTCTTCGCTACTTACATATCTGATGCATCGCTGACCGCAGGCGCAGAGGCCGATCCAGCCAAGATTATCATCGGATTAATCGGTCAACTTCATTGCATCACAACATTTGTTTTGTACTAACAATGTTTTATAAAAGGTTTATAAAATGAAAGGATTTACAATTTTTTTGTCAGATTGGCTGACAACAGTAATAAGGTTAGATCCATTACTGTTTGACTAGAAAATAGTATAATGGGCCCTGAACGCCTAGCAGGGTTGCCTATAGCCTTGCAACATTCGGCCCATGTTTTGTGGTCCAATCCACATTGAGCACATGTCCAGATGGAGCAGATCAATCGACATGAACTAGTTCCAGTCCACGGTGGCCTCGTGATGGCCTGGTTGGTGGTTTGGATAATGGCATGTCAGCATGGGGAGATTTATGTGTTGTGAAATCATGTGTGTGGGTGAATCTCAAAGCATGGAGAAAAATGTCCAAAGACTCTAGGGAATAAGAGAAGAGTGCGGAGTGGTGGACTCTAGTGGGACTAGTGTACATGAGAAGACTCTAGAGTGTAGTGGACATATCTAGGGAGGAAATATCTAGAGGAGATATTTGGGGAGTCTACCCATAGCCTCTCCCTATAAATAGGGGCTACCCCCATTGTAAATGGCATCCATGTAAGTGACTCAATAATAGAGAGCCTCCATTCTCTCCGTGTCTTCTTGTGTGCTCGCTCGGTGTCTCCCGGTTCTACGGCGGATTCTCAACACGTTATCGGCACGAGTTCTACGGAGCTGAAAGGTATGAACGATTCTGAAATGCAATCTTCAAGTAATTGATACACAAGAGCACATACTTTCTTGCTCTCTTTTGTTGGATCGTTCTCTCTTGTTGGGTTGTTCTCTCTTGTTGGATCGTTGGCGCATCGGCAACGCCCGGCGATGAAGGTCGGCCCTGCGCCGTCATCCCCCACTTGCGGAGACGACCCATGGTGACGCTAGGATGGCTCGCCTCCGCTCACCGGGGCGATGCTAGGATGGCTCGCCTCCGCTCACCGCGATGCTAGGATGGCTCGCCTCCGCTCGCCAAGAACATAGGTGGCGCTAGGATGGCTCGCCTCCGCCCACCAAGGTGACGCTAGGATGACTCGCCTCCGCTCACCGAGGCGGCTAGGATGGCTCTGCCTCCGGCTCGCCAAAATGATGGTGGTGATAGGATGGCCCCGCCTCCGCCCACTAAATGTACCCGCTGCCCCGAAGGCAAGGAGATCGACCATCTCCATCCTCGAAGATGGGGATACTAGGCCTCCTGCCCCTGAAGGCATGAGGATCGGACATATTGCGGCATAAGCGGCGTGGGGGGAGCTTCAGCCCCACCGTCCGGCCCTCGGTGTGCCTTAGCGCGGCTTGAAGTCCGCAAAATATCGCGGGCCCCAAGTCCACTATATTTTCTCTATTTTATTATTTATGTTACTATTATTTGCTTACTTGCAATTTATGGCATTCATTTCGCATCTTTACTTTATTGCAATTTACATTGTTTATTTAAATTGCAAGTACTAAGTAATCTCGAAGATTACACTGAATTTATGTATAGTCCCGAAGACTATGCATAAGTCGTAATCTGAAGATTACGCACCGGCATTAATCTTGTACAAATACTTGTGCGAGGCATGTCGGATATCGCAAAAGAGGGATTTTTGAAATGCTTGCCGCGGATGGCGAAGAACTACCTCACTTGGGCTACGATGTCGAGAACAAACTCGACAAAGATGAGCCTCGATCATACCATTGTCCAAACCGGGCGGGTAAGGATAGTCGCACCAAGGCTGACAAAGCGAAGGCGTTGTATTATCTCCGACATCATATCCACCCGGACCTGAAGTCCGAGTATATGACGGAGAAGGATCCATTAATCTTGTGGCGGTCCCCGAAGGACCGCTTCACCAAGAATGACTATTGTGCTCCCCAAAAGCACAACAAGATTGGATCAATCTGCGCTTCCAAGACTTCAAGTCCGTGGCGGCCTACAACCACGCTTTTGCACAAGATTGCGACAAAATTGCGTCTATGTGGCCGAGAAGATCACCGACGCAGATATGATCGAAGACCCTATCCACCTTCCACCCCGGCAACATAGTGCGCAACGATGCAAAGACAGAACTCTAAGTACTCTAAGTACTGAGTTGAGCCAAGTGTTGTCGGTTCTTAAACAACGAGAATGAAGTTCTTATGAACAATCATTACCTCGACCCACTCCATGGCTGTGCACGAAGCACATGCAAATGTTGCTGAGAGTTCTCGCAACCAGAACAGAGGCCGTGGAAGAGGAAAGTGGAAGGGGAAAAGGGGTGCCATATTCAAAGGCAAAGGAAAGCCCAAAGGTAGATTTGAATCTAAGAAGGAAAGAGGTGGTCAGACAGGGGAGAGCAAAGTGAATGCTACAAATGCGGAACAAAGGGACATTAGGCCCGAAATTGCCGCACCCCCAAACACCTCGTTGATCTTTACCAAAGAAAGCAAGAACAAAGGAAAAGGTCAACCAGAGTCCTACTTCACCGGCCGAGCACGAAGCTCAGCCTAAGATGCGCGATAATATGGATATCGACGCAGTTGGTGAAGACGTTCAGAAGAACGAAAGTGAGGACGACCTTCTTGATGATGACATCGACATATTTGGAGATATGCAGTAATCTCCAAAAGTGTCGTAAGGCCTCAATGCGAAAATCCACATGCTCTAGCCTTGTAGTGAAGGTTGGCCATACATGCTCCCCTCAAGAGCATTTGTAAATAAATAAATGGGCCAAACCTCTATAATATTCCCCGGGAACTATGTGTGTAATATAGTCATGAATATATACACATGTGTATATGTGTTTCAATTCCTATCGCACTATTATTGTCTAACAGGATCGATTGGGAAGCCCATGGTCTGAACAGAGATCTGTCTTGTGGAAGATGGCACCACCAACACGATACTAAGGGAAACCGGATATTTCCAAACATTGACTAAGAAAAATGGAAATATTATGACCATTGCCGAAGCAATGCTCATATCATGGGCACCGGAAGTGCCACGCCGGTTCTCCCTATGGGTACTCAAATCCTTGTGAAGGATGCCTTGTTGTATCCTCGACTCAAAGCGCACGCCGTGAGCTTCAAGGATATCCGTGCGAACGGTTTCCATATCGAAACCGATATTGAGCAAGGTGTTGAATACTTGCTCATCACAAAGTTCGATGGGTACCAAAAAGAGTGGTGGAAAGACTCCCTTCATCGCCAATGGGTTTGTACTATACGCACATAAAACCCACCGAGGAATATGTTGCGATGAAGACCATATTCGAAGCCCGAAGCGTTTGAATATGGCATGACCGATTGGGTCATCCCGGGTTGGGAATGATGAGAAGAATCATCACCAATTCTGCTGGCCATGATATCAAAAAAGCTTCCCAAATCCTCGAAGATTTTGTTTGCACCGCATGTGCAAAGGGAAGCTCATCACTAGACCATCCCTCCCGAAGATTAGGGATGAGTCACCTGTGTTCCTACAAAGGATACAAGGTGACATTTGTGGACCTATTCAGCCCCTGTCGGGTCCATTCAGGTACTTTATGGTACTAATTGATGCATCTACCAGATGGTGCCATGTGGACCTGTTGTCCACTAGAAACCATGCTTTCTCCAAGCTAATTGCCCAAATAATCGGGCTAAGAGCAAGCTTCCTCGACAACCGCATCCAAATCCATTCGGATGGATAATGCTTTGGTGAGTTCAGGTCAAAAGCTTTTGATGATTATTGCTTGGCCATGGGCATCAAGGTAGAGCATTCAATGCCGCATGTCCACACACAAAAATGGTCTAACTCAATCCTTGATCAAGAGAATCAAGTGGATTGCCGTGCCAATGTTGCGAAATTGTAAGCTCTGTAACACCCCTGGTGTTACTATTACTAAAACATGCCATGTCATCATGATCATTGCAAAGCATGCATGATTAGAAAATTGGAAATGCATCAAATTAAAATAAGTTTATATTTTTAGAGAAATGTTTGTGCTTAAGAATTTTAGAGTGATTAAATGTTAAATTTATGTTTTTGATCCTAAGTGTGTGGTTGGACGATGGTTTGATAGTATAGGTTGGGAATCTGAATTTTGAATCAAATTCAAGTTTGAATTGAACTTCAAAACCCTAATTCCATTCTCTCTTTTTACCCCATTTTCCATAATTCAAAATCTAAGCAAAATTTGCAAAAATTTCCAAAAGCCAAGTTGTAGATCTTGTTTTGATGTACAAAAGAGGTGTACAAAGTTTTTGAAGTTTTTGAATAAATTTGAAAGTAATTTTGAATTCAAATTTGTCCCTTTTGACCCCATTTCAAAAAGTCATATTTAGAGGCCGAATTTGAAAATCTTCCAATTGTGAAAATTGTAGATCTTGAAAAATTAGGCTAAGTCACTTTTTGGAGTTTTTCAAGCTCAGTTCAAATTTGGGGAGAATTTGACAAAATTCAGAAAGATAGAAGTTTGGAAGCTACAGTGAACAGGGGAAACCCTATTCACCTCCATGCTGGGCTGCCGGCGGCGTCCGCCGTGGCCGTTCTCGCTGGTTCCGGCGAGAGCGCGCGTCGAGGGGGCAGGCCGGGTTCGTGGCGTCTCCCTCCACTTGTCCATCCATTCTTTGCCCTATAAAACGCGAAGCCGACGCCGTTCTTCTCCTTTCTTCTTCCTCCGGCCGCCCGTCGGTCACCTTGTTCACCGCGTCGCACCACCGCCATCGAGCCGCCATTCCTTAAATTGGTCGCGCCATCATCTTCGCCACCTCCTCGCCCCCGTTTGAGCTAGCCCTAGTCCCGCCTTGTAGCCGAACCACCAGCCCGGACGCCGTCTTCTCCACGGCCGTGGCCGCCAAGCCGGGACGCCTCGCCGTCGTCCGTCGTCTCGGTGAGCCTTGAGCTAAACCGTCTTGATATCTAGAGTTGTCTCGTGGTCCTCGATCTTTGTCGGCTCGGTCGTTTTCCCGTTGAAGGGCGGACCGCACGACGCCGGAACGCCGCCAAGGTTAACGGAGAGCGCCCGCCGTAGCCTGCCGCCGCCGTCGAACCACCTCCGCTCGTCCCCGAGCCAACTACCTTGCCATTCGAGTCCGTGGTGAGCTCACCGTTCTTCTTGTGTCGTCGGTTGGTCCGTTTGCTCGCCCGTAGTTGCGGGAACGCGTGTCTGCCGACGAGCTTGCCTTGCCGCGCCGCCGCGTAGATCCGCATCCGCGTAAGGGTCGCGAAATTCAATTAAGTGAGGGCTCGGGGTTCGCCGATGGTGCGGAGTCGCCGGTGTCCTCGCCGCCGACGGGAAAGCCCCGTTGGCCGTTGCCGTCGTCGCTCGCGCCCGCCGTTGCCGCCATGGTCGTCGGCAGGTATCTTGCGGTGCTTTAGGGTTCGGGTTTGGGGTGCCATGTGATGCGCGGGACCGAGGGGAGGCGAGTAGGATCAAGCCGCGTCGCCGGAGACCTCACCGCCGGCGAAATCACCGCAACTCAGACGACCGCCGCGGTCGTGGGCTGGCCGTCGGGCCGGCTGTTATCAGAAGCGGCAGGCCGGGCCGCACATGTCGCTGCTTGGCGTGGTGATGGGCGATTTAAGCCAGCGGGTTTTGTTTTAAAAAGTGTTTTATTCAATTTCTTTATGGTGAATAGTATCTGTTTTGTGAATTTCATATAAATTCAAATTTAGCTTCAAAATTCTGAAAATTTTTGTAGAACCTTCTTATGAGTATATCTACTTATGAAAAATTTGAAACTTTGATTCTGAGTAGTTCTTGCATGATTTAAAAATACAATCTTTAATTGAAAAATGCATCTTCTATGATTTTTAGAAAATAAAATATTTATTCAAAAATCATGAAAATTTATTTGGTACTGTTTTATGATGTGTTCTACTTGTATAAAAAAGTTTGAAATCGTTTTGACAAGTTTAAATTATTTTCTATTCTATGCTCTATTATTTCATGTGATTTATAATTTGTTTAGTATCAAATAAATTAGGTTTTTGTGTGACTTTTGGGTTGTTTTGTGAAACTTGGATCATATCACAATCAAGTGGTCCTTGAGAACTCCTTAGGCAATGGTGATAATATCTTATAGAGTAGTTCAACAAGTTGGTTTTGTTGGGTTACAACTTTATCGTGAAGGAAAGTTGTACTCAAGTTGTTATCATTTCATGCACCCGTAAGCATCATATTTAAATATATAGCATCATGTTGTGACATACATTATTTCGTGTAGTGAACGAGATCGAGAGTGTCGATCCCGAGCAAGTTCCGGAAGAGGTTTATCATCCAAAGGAAGCGGTTCGATTCCACTCAACAAGGAAAGGCAAGCCCCGGTTTCATTAAACCCTTCCTTGATGTTTTAAAAGCTTTATATCACTTTTGCCTATGCTTTGTTGCATTAAGTAACTAGGAGTTGAGTGATAACCTAATTCTGCATTCCCATTCTTGTTTATTTCAATACCATCCTTGATAACCTTTGTTTCATTTCGAAAATGCTTAGTGATGCTTAGCCCTCGCTTAATTAGTTAAGCTTTTTCATAAAAATGTTTTATTTGAGGAGATGGTACTGTTTTCGAAAAGAAAGAGTTGTAGTGATGAATTTGAGATCGGACGGGACGTAGGTTGAAAGCCGGCGGGATACCTAGTCCGTGCTTGTCCCGTGTTGATCGTTTAAGGACCGTCCGTTGTTTGGCCCGAGTGAAATCGGGACTTTTGAACGTAAGTTGCGCTGAGGCCATTTGGGTCAATGGCACGTCGGATCGATCACCCCTGTGTCGACGAAACTAATCGCCACATGCCCCTAAGCCTGATCTCGGGGGTGTGCCAAATCGAACGGACAACCCAGCGCAAGACCGAGTGGAGAGATGGCGGGGTAGCATGTACCCACCCTACTTTGGTCAAACCGTCATTAGGGCGGGGTAGGGAGGTGGAGTACTGTGCTCTCGGTGGCGATGGACCCAAATTCCGTTTTGGACGAACCGAGTGAGGGTTGATATATGCAAGCTTAAGTGCTACATATGTCGTGTGGTTAGGAATCCCCACCGGGTATAATCGGTTCATGAATCGCTGTTGCTTCTCGGAGAAGGAGACCCGATTCCCTGACCTTCATCGTAGTAAATGATGGAATATGTTTTTTGAGGAAAGAGAGTTGGTATAAGAAAAATATGTTTGCTCTAGAATAAGATAACCTAGAGTATATGAGTTACTAATCAATTAAAAATATTGAAAGTAAGGATTCACTTATAGTAAGCTTTTTCTTGCAAAAGAGTCTTTGATTCTTGCTAAAACCTTACCTTGACTCCTAAGACCAAAGATTCCCGAGTCTTCTCCCCCTTTTCTTGGTCGGGTAAGTCTTGTTGAGTACTCCCGTACTCGGGGTTCTTTGACCCTTGTTGCGGGGAGCGGGTCATGAGCGTGGCTTGTTTTGGTCCCTCGCCGCATGACGGTTGTACCGTGAGGAAGATGACGAGTAGAGTTGCACCCTCGGGCGGGGGTTGTCAGTGTTTTATATGTATAATGTTACTCCAATAATATCAGGCTTGTAATAATGATATTTAAGTTTGCGTATTTGAACAAATGGTTTGTAAACTTATGGTTATGTAATCCTTCCGCCGTTTACTCTGATGTATTTTGAATAAAGTGTTATAATACTGGAGTGACTTGTTAATGAGATCCTGTTCGGAAAATTAATAGTACTTTCTAGATTATTGGGAACTCGTGCATAACGATCGAGGTCTTAATGACAATGATAAGTGCATGTGGGCCTGTAATTTAGGAGGTTCTCATTACATGACTCCTAACCCGCTTTGTTGGGGCCATGCGGTGTTGCAAGTCCTGCAAAGACTGATCCAACTCGAACCAACGCATATCATGACACATCCCCATACAAATGGTGCGTGGGAAAGAGCTAAGTATTTCCCATCTGCGTGTATTTGGTTGCGCTTGATATACGTGCCCTTACCACCACCTCAAATAAGTACCTCAATGGGACCCCACCGGAAGTTGGGGACATATGTTGGTTATGAAACTCCGTCCATAATCAAATATTTGGAGCCTATGACCGAGGATCTTCATACTGGCTCGATACGCTGATTGTGTCTTCGATGAAGACCATTTCCCAAAGATTAGGGGAGATCGGCATCCAGAAGAATGCCGGGAAATTGAATGGAAAGCAACTGGGTTACAATCCTTAGACCCACGCACCAGTGAAACCGAACTGGAAGTTCGAAAGATCATACATTTGCAAAATCTTGCAAATGAGCTGCCAGATGCCTTCACTGATCATAAAAGAGTGATGAGGTCGCATATACCTGTAGTAAATGCGCCGGAGAGAGTTCAGGTACCCCAGAAGGATACCAACTCTACAGTCTCCACCAATCCTAGGAAAAGGGGGAGACCTCCGGGTGCTCAGGACAAGGCCCCACGGAGACGTCCGCAAAGGCGAGTCACTGAGCCACCTGTCACACTTAAGGTATCAGATGAAGAAGCTCAACCTGAAGTTGAGGACGCCCCTGAAGTGGCGGCTCGACCTGAAGTCGAGTTGGTCCCTGAAGGACCCCATCCTGAAGATGGAAACCACCATGCGGCGCGCGCTCAATATCGCATTGGTGGATCGGAACGACCCAGCTCAATCGTTATGGGAAATCACGATGAGCTGGATGATGAGATTGCCACTAATTATGTGGAGACGGGAGAATCTTATCATAGAAAGGCCACTGTTGTCGACATATATTTTGCCTCAAAAATTGCTGATTCTTTGGATCCGGATCCTGAACCAAAGTCCTTGGCAGAGTGCCGGAAGCGCTCTGATTGGGATAAATGGAAAGCAGCAATTGAGGCAGAACTGCGCTCGCTTTGCAAAAGAGAGGTATTTGGGCCTGCAGTCCCAACACCTCCAAAAGTCATCCCTGTAGGATGCAAATGGGTCTTCCTCCGGAAGAGGAATGAACATGGTCAGGTGGTAAGGTATAAAGCGAGGCTTGTGGCACAAGGGTTCACGCGGAGACCGGCATCGATTATGATGAAACTTACTCTCCGTCATGAGTGGCATAACGTTCCGATATCTCATATCTATGGCAGCTAACTTGAATTTAAAAATGCAGTTGATGGATGTTGTGACCGCATACTTGTATGGGTCACTTGATTCGGAGATTTATATGAGAGTCCCTGAAGGACTCAAGATCCCTGGGCCGAATCAAAACCGCAACATGTTCAGCGTCCGCCTACAGCGGTCGTTATACGGTTTGAAACAATCCGGAAGGATGTGGTTCAACCGGTTGAGTAACTTCCTCCTGAAGAGGGGTTACACAAACAATGATGATTGTCCCTGTGTGTTTATCAAGAAATCCCTGAAGGGTTTCTGCATCATCTCGGTTTATGTCGATGATTTGAATATCATCGGCACCACAGAGGACATTGAGGAAGCAATGGCTTACCTCAAGACGGAGTTCGAGATGAAAGACTTGGGTAAAACCAAGTTTTGTTTGGGCTCTGCGGCTTCGAACACCTCCCCGAAGGAGTGTTTGTACACAGTCTACTTATACTAAGAGGGTACTTGAAAAATTCAATATGGATAAATGCCACCCTCTTAAGACCCCCATGGTGGTCCGATCCCTGGAAGCGGATAAGGACCCGTTTAGACCAAGGGAGGATAATGAGAAAGTATTGGGACCTGAAGTTCCATACTTAAGTGCCATTGGAGCACTGATGTACCTTGCAAACTGCACAAGGCCTGATATTGCATTTGCAGTAAATCTATTGGCAAGGTATAGTGCTGCCCCAACCAGAAGACATTGGGTCGGCATTAAAACTATCCTCAGGTACCTTCAAGGTACCCAGGACCTTGGTCTGTGGTTCCCGAAGAACCAAGAATCAACCATGGTGGGGTATGTGGGCCGCGAGCTATATGTCGACCCACATAATGCCGGATCACTGATCGGTTTTGTGTTTCTGTGTGGTGGTGCGGCCATCTCTTGGAGGTCTGTGAAGCAGACCTTGGTTGCCACATCAACCAACCACTCAGAGATTATTGCTCTGTATGAAGCCGCACGAGAATGTGTGTGGCTGCGACGTATGATTACCCACATCCAGAAGTCATGTGGTCTAAACGTCGCCGACACCCCCACCATTATCTATGAGGATAATGCAGCATGTGTTGCACAGATGCACACGGGCTATGTGAAGAGCAATCTCACGAAGCATATTGCTCCAAAGTTCTTTTATCCCCATGAGCTCTAGAAGAGCGGGAAATAAAGATCCTGCAAGCAAGATCATGTGACAATCTTGCGGACTTGTTCACCAAGTCCCGCCGCCTCTAGTTTCTATAAGTGTGTCCGTGGAATTGGCATGAGGCGGCTCGAGAGTTGCGGGGTTTAGGGGAGACATACCCCCAAGAACATAGCCCATGGTCGTGATCACGAAGATCACGAGTCGGTCCCGAAGACCGATGAAGCATCAATCTGTTGTACTCTTTTTTTTTTTTTTCCTTGATGAGTTTTTCCCACCGGGGTTTTTCTCATGCAAGGTTTTTAACGAGGCAACGAGGTGCAAACATGGCTGGCGCGTGTGAATGTACTCTTTTTCTCCTACCCTTTTTTTCCCATTGGGTTTTTGGGGAGTTTTTAACGAGGCATGTACACATCATGCGATTCACCCAAGGGGGAGTGTTGTGAAATCATGTGTGTGGGTGAATCTCAAAGCATGGAGAAAAATGTCCAAAGACTCTAGGGAATAAGAGAAGAGTCTAGAGTATGGTGGACTCTAGTGGGACTCTAGTGTACATGAGAAGACTCTAGAGTGTAGTGGATATATCTAGGGAGGAAATATCTAGAGGAGATATTTGGGGAGTGCTACCCATAGCCTCTCCCTATAAATAGGGGCTACCCCCATTGTAAATGGCATCCATGTAAGTGACTCAATAATAGAGAGCCTCCATTCTCTCCGTGTCTTCTTGTGTGCTTGCTCGGTGTCTCCCGGTTCTACGGATTTCTTAACATTATGATCCATGGGTATGTAGTGTGATTAGTGAGGATATAGATATTTCAAAATTTTTATTTACAAATAATGTCTCATGATCGAGGGATTCAAAATTTAAACGAAGATGCCATGAATTTGGTGCATGCATGGATTGCTGTTGGTTCGTCGTTTTTTTTGATAAGCCGGTTAATGTTGATTTGTTGTGCAAAGAAATATTGTACTATGTCGATAAATCTGATGAGTATTATTGCTAGTGTGGTATTTGTACCCCTCTCTCCAAATTCTGTGAAGAATAATATTCAGCGTTACTCCCTGTTCAAAAAAAAAATTGTTACTCATATCACATAAAGTTTTAGCCCATTTGACATATGGGAAGACAGCAAAAAAAAAAAAAAAAAGCATTCAGATGACCGATTCGAGTTATTGGGTACAAACAAGCAGATTCAACTTGGACATTTAGCTCTGTGTTAGAGAATATTATATCTGAATCTTCCAAATGTGCAGGGCATGCATCTATCCAACACTTGTATATTTGTGAGCTTATTTCGATCCATTAGTTCGTTTGGATGATTCGTGAATCATCATCAGTCAATATAAATAAACCGAGTATTTATGCTTTCACCGTTGGTACTGTGGTATTCATACTCCAGACGGCAAACTAATTCTTCTGAGCATTTCTCAGGGCACGTAGAGCCTCTCAGCTATGAAAATCCATAAGCTGTCAGTGACACAGTTTGCAATGCAAAAGTATGGCCTTGTTCGGCTGGCTGGTTGAACCAAAGAACAATGTTTTCTCTTCACGTAAAACCAAAGACTGTAAACCCAAATTACCAACTAGCAATGTATTTTTTTCTCATAACAAATCAAAGACGTAAACCAAAGACTGTAGAACAAGGCCTATTTAGCTGAGCAGTTCAAACACGTGCAATAGACGCAAGTAATGTGTGGTGGAGACACTGGTCCGGCAATACAGTACTCTTCAATCTGTATATAAGTTCCATCTATTTAGCATAAGAAATTCCATGATACAAAAACAGTCCCGGAAAGAATTCTTTCATGGATGAACTATTTTTTCACTAAAAAAGACATTTCCCTTCAACTGGAGCGCCAGCAAACAGACCCTAACAAAACAGTAATGTCCTTTAGCTAAACAATAGAGAAGAAGCCATTCTACCAAATATTTCCACAATTTTTAACTCTAAAAAAACTATTTTTCCATGAATAGAACCTCAACGGCACAGTAGTGTCCTGTGGCTATACAGCTCTGACAGAGGAGTAATGAAAAGGCCTCGTTAATTATTTTTTTAAAAAAAAGAAGAAAAAAAAAAAGCGGCAAAGCCCAACTACCAAAGTCGTCGGTTGTTGTCACGTCCTTGCTTCGTCAAAGTCTGAAAATTAAGCTGGACACCACTCCCGCACCAAACCAAACTAATCACCGGCTCTTCCCGCGACCTCCTCCTCCTCCCCGGAGATCCACCCCGAGTCCCACCGCCGCCTGCGCTGCCTGCCTCGGCAATGGCCGCCACGCCGACGCCCACCGTAACCAAGTCCGCGCCGTCCTGATCCCGCCGGCGGGGCCCCCCGGCGGCTCGCTCCCGCTCCTCCATCGACAAGACCGCCGCCGTCCGCGTCTCCGTCGACTTCATCCAGGTGTTCCCCTCCCTACATCGAGCTCCTCCTCCGCGATCGCGGCCATGCGCGAGGCTTCGCCAAGGCGCTCGTGCCGTACTACCCCGTCGCCGGCCGCATCGCCGAGCCCGTGCCTGGGGAGCCTGAGATCGAGTGCACGGGGAAGGGGTGTGGTTCGTCGAGGCCGAGGCTAGCTGCTCCCTCGAGGAGGCGCGGAACCTCGAGCGCCCGCTGTGCATCCCAAGGAGGAGCTGCTCCCGCGTCCGCCGGCCGGGGTGCGCGTCGAGGACACCCTGCTGCTCGCGCAGGTCAGTCCGATTCCCATTGCTGCTGCTGCTTTAGTCTCCTTCCTTTTTGATCATTTCAATTTCAGCTAGTAAATTTGGGGCGCAAGTTTCGGTCTGGATCTGAAGGGGTTTAGTGTTCGGTCTGTGGATCTGAGGCGGAAGCAGGGTGTTGACTAACGTTGACTAGTAAATCTGTGATTGGCTTATACAACCGTAAATACTAATAAAAGGTGTGACGCACAATGTGTCACCCACGTATTCCTCAAATTAGATCGATGCAACTGTGAGTGACTGTATCATGGACAATTGGCCACACATTTTTTTGGAGCTGATCTAGTGATCGGCCATTGGTAGCAACCATCTCAAAAACATTAGCATGCTTCTGGCTTCTGGGTGTGTCCACCTTGAACTAAAGTGTGTGTTGCTGCTGCCAGCTGCTACTGTGGATACAAGGATGATTTGAAGGGTTGCAGCTGCAGCACCTCACTTTAGTTGTAGCCTGGTAAGGAATGCCAGAATAGTTTCATCAGAAGTAGGCAGGAATAGTTGAAGCCAAGTATTCATTGGTATTCTATATTTGCTGCCTTACCTTGTTGACTTGCATTCAGCCAAATTTTTAGTATCACCACAGATTGTTGCCTTGCTGGTAGCAAATCACATAACAAAATGACGAAACAACTGTTGTTTTCTTTTCAATTAGAACAAGACTGTATTCAGGCATCTAAAAGTTGGATGATGATCGCTGAATCTAGAACGTGGTTTGAATATTTATTTTCCAATTATGTAGTCCCAAAGTTATTCAGGACCTGTTCGTTTTGACCCAAAACCAAGGGAGTGGGAGGGATTGAGGAGAATTAAATCCCCTACAAGTAAAAATCCTCAATCCCCTTACCCCCAAATCCCTATGGTTTAGGGATGAAACGAACAAGGCCTTAGATGGAATGGAAGGATACCCTGTTGGAGGAAACTACCTTTTATTCTTGAAGCTTATATGCCTAAGAAATAAAGATTTTTAGCATGTTTCCTCATTCCTATACTCAGATAACAGAGTAGAATTTGCTGGAAAAAAAACTCGACCCAAGGAGAGAGACATCCTGAAGTCATTGCACTTAAGATTGGGAAAAGCCCCTGAAAGCTGGCTAATACGCATGTTTTTCGCTTTAGAGACTGCCCCATGACCATGGGGAGCATACAGCAGGGGCTTTAACCAGGGGTCTTACTAGCATGCTATGAACATGTTCTTGAAATTTTCCCTATTGAAGGCCAGAAACGTACAAAGTAAATGTCATTTTGGTCACGTGCATTATTTGGTCAAGTAATGTCAAAACATGGTCGCACATCCTTAGTTTGAGGACTAGACGACTAGTTGCTGAATTTATATTTTATTTAGTTGATTAACCCGCTGCTGTTTTCTCAATGTTCAGGTTACAAAGTTCACATGTGGTGGATTCGCTGTGGGCATTTGCTTCAGTCACTTGGTGTTTGATGGGCAGGGTGCTGCACATTTTCTGCAAGCAGTTGGTGAGATGGCTAGGGGCCTCCCTGAACCATCGATCAAGCCAATATGGGCTCGGGATGCCATCCCCAACCCACCTAAGCCACCACTAGGCCCCCACCATCATTCACGGCATTCAACTTTGAGAAGTCAGTTGTTGAGATCTCTGGACAGCATCAAGCGTGTGAAGGACCAGGTTGCAAGTGAAACCAACCAGAAGTGCTCCACTTTCGGCGTGGTCACTGCCATAATCTTCAAATGTCGTGCCTTGGCAGTCGACTTTGCACCTGACGCTGAGGTTCGCCTGGGCTTTGCAGCCAGCACGCCACCTGCTGAGCAATGTGCTGCCCACTCAGTCGAAGGCTACTATGGAAACTGTGTGTACCCAGGTGGTCTCACCAAGACCAGCCAGGAGGTGAAGGAAGCTTCGCCAGGAGATCGTGACCGCGATCAGGAAGCCAAGGAACTATGTCGCCAAGGTTCCTGACTGGTTGAGCGTGGTGCCAAGGAGAACCACTACAGCGTGTCGGCTAGACTATGGCACCCTCGTCGTGACTGACTGGAGCCATGTCGGTTTCAACGAGGTTGACTACGGGTTCGGTGAGCCGAGAAAGCTCGTGTTCACCCTGAACGATGACGTGAATATCGTTCCCTCCGTCGTGTACCTGAAGCCCGCCTGCCAAAGCAGGGCATCAGGCTGGTGTTGCAGTGCGTGGAAGGGCAGCACTCTGCCGTGTTCAGCGGGAGTTGCAGAAGCATGCATAGGAGTGTATTCCATTCCACAGTGGGGATTGTTGTATTTCGTTGTGTCAAATTGCTGCTCTTGGAATTTCGTTGCAATAAGACAGGTTTGGTTATGTTTATACGTTGTATTATTATCAGCACGTTACATTATACATGTATTGAGTAATTGACAGAGATGAAATAATAATAATAGTGTTCCATTTGAAACAAATTATTTCAGACTTGTTGGCCTTCTGTATTCAACTGATTATGTCATTCACTGCATTCAACTGATGATTGATCAACACTTCTTACATCATTCACTGCATGATTGATCAACTGAAATAATAAGAAGTGCTGATGATGATGTCTCAAGTTTTAATGTGTCAACAACTCTATATATATGCCGTAAGAAGTCAGGCTCCATATGAACACTGATTGAATTGGCACTGTTTGATGATTGATCAACAGCAGAAAGAAGCTTAAACAGGCGTCACCAAACAAGCATTGAGCGAAGAACATGAGCTAGAGTGCCACATTTGTGAGCTGCAAAGTCCAGAAATTATCGATAGAAAACAACTGGTCATGCTCGCAACCGCAAAAAGCCACCGACCCACTTGCCTTCAGCTTCAGGTTTCAGATCAGCATCGCCATCGCCATCGCCGGCCTAACAGACAAGAAGAAAGATCCCGGCAAGTGGCGACTACCAAATTCCAATCCAGCGTTGCCAAACGAGGCAAACAACCTCCGCTTAGCCGTCCACTAACTGCTGGTGATTGGTGCAAGCACCAACTCCCTTCTTGCTGCTACTCGCGCCACCGCTCCGCTCCACCAGCCGACGCCGTCATGTCTGCCGCCGCCGCCGCCGCCGCCCCCGGCGTCGTGAAAATCGGCTCCGAGCTCGTCGCGCCAGCGGGGCCAACACCGGCGGTACCCACCCGCTGTCCTCCATCGACAAGACCGCGGCGGTCCGCGTCTCGGTGGACTCATCCAGGTTTTTCCCCGGCCGCAGGAGCCGGCAGGGACAACAAGACGCGCCGTGGCCGCGATGCGCGACGGCTTCGCGAAGGCGCTGGTGCCGTACTACCCGGTGGCCGGCCGCATCACGGACGTGGCCCCGGGGAGCCGTCGACTGCACCGGGCAGGGCGTCTGGTTCGTGGAGGCCGCCGCGAGCCGCGCGCCTCGCCGACGTCAACTACCCGAGCGCCCGCCGCCATCCCCAAGGAGGAGCTCCCTCCCCGCGCCTCCCCGAAGAGAAGCTCGAGGACCTCGTCCTCGCTGGCTCAGGTTCGATTCGATCGATCGCTTCCAGATTCCCTTTGTCTGATCCGAGTATCCAACAACTAGGAAGATTAGCCGGATCCGGGGAGGTGAGCCTCGATCGTCTTCAGGTGCTGAGAATTTGTGCACTCTACAGGCGACCAGGTTCACCTGCGGCGGGTTCGCGGTCAGGATCTGCTTCAGCCACCTGGTTCGACGGGCAAGGCGCGGCGCAGTTTTCCTCAAGGCGGCTGGCGAGATGGCGCGGGGGCTGCCGGCGCCGTCGATCGCCGGTCTGGGACCGCGACACGATCCCGGACCCGCCTAAGTTGCCGCGCGGTCCCGCCGCCGTCGTTCACGGCGTTCAGCTTCGTGACCCAGGTGGTGGAGATCTCGCCGGAGAGCATCGCGCGCATCAAGGACGAGTTCAAGGACGCGACGGGGCAGACCTGCTCCACCTTCGACGCCGTCACGGCGGTGGTGTTCAAGTGCCGCGCGCTGGCGATGGCGCTCCCCGACGACGCCGAGGTCCGGCTCGGCTTCGCCGCCAGCACGCGGCACCTCCTCCACGGCGCGTGCTGCCGTCGGTGGACGGCTACTACGGCAACTGCGTGTACCCCGTGGGCATCACCCGGGCCAGCAAGGCGATCCGCGAGGCGTCGCTTCCGAGGTGGTCGGCGTGATGCGGGAGGCCAAGGAGGCGCTCACCACACGCGCTTCACGGACTGGATGCGCGGCGGCGCCAGGACGACCACTACAACGTGCCGCTGGACTACGGCACCGTGACGGTGTCGGACTGGAGCCGCGTCGGCTTCAACGAGGTGGACTACGGCTTCGGCGAGCCGGGGTACGTTTCACGCTCAACGACGACGTCAACATCGTCGCGTCGGTCATCTACCCTCAAACCGCCCGCGCCCAAGCGCGGCATCCGACTCATGCTCCGCTGCGTCGAGGAACCTCACGCTGCGGCGTTCGCCGACGAGCTCGCCAAGTTCGCGTAGACATGGTTGTTTTTGGGCATGTGTGGGTACACTGGTGTCAGACGTTCGCGTCAACGGCATTGTTGGATGCAAACGGCGCGACTTGCATCGTGCCGGCGAACTTGCTTCTGCTAAATATCCCAGCACGTTAGAGGTGATTTTATAACTTGTACTCCCCCCATTCTAGATTATACTGTATGTTGTTCTACCATTTCAAAACATATACTCCTCGTTTCAAACTTTAATTGCCTCTATTTTTCAACTCCAAGTTTAACCCACCCAGTCTTATTCAAAAATTTACGCAAAACACGCCGCAAATTTAAGTCATCTTAAGGATCATTTGTTAAGAAAAGAAAAAGAAAATGAATTATAATTTGAAACGAGGGAGTAATTTATACTATATGTCTAGATATATAATGTACAATATATCTAGATACACAAGAGTAAAAAAGCGGTGCCAGGATTTGAAAATAGGGGACCAGTAATACTGGCGATAATCACACGTGATGAAATACAAGGATGGAGAGTCGCTCGACACCATTACCATATTGCTCTACAACAAGAATGCAGGACGTCACCACGAAGGCTACCTCTCACTCTTTCACCAAAAGGTCACAATTATCGCCAATTTACAAGCGGGGCAACCTGACCTAATCTCTCAAATATCTCAAGCTCTAAGGTCTAAAACCACACGAGGATGCAGTAATAGTGTATGTCTTAGCCTAGATATAATCTTTGAATGCCTTGATAGGGGTGGATAGAGTGTAGAAATAGCTCTACTCGGTTCAATCAAAGCAATCCAATGGTATCAAGCAAGTGTAAATGGTGAAGTATTTTCCAAATCGACCAAAGGGCTTTTGAATATCGGAAAGAAGTATGGTGCGTTCGAATCCAGACGGATATCCATACTTTTTCAATCAAAATTCTGTAGTTTGGAAATATATGATGTCAACCAATTAATCAAAGGGGTTCAGTATCCAAAATAAATGTATCATATCCGAAGTAGAGATTTAGTATCCCTGGTTAGATACTCTTCAAAATTTGATACATAGGCCTTGTTTAGATATCCAAAGTTTAACTCTTTTTCCCACTTTCTCCATCACATCACATTAAATACACCAAGTCCATTTGTTTGCTAAAAAAATAAACTAATTACCAGTTATTCAAATTTTAGGGTAACCAGCCATCTCGATCCGTTTACACCCCCTTCAACAAACTAAAATACGACGACAAGTAATTCGTAACCTCAGCCAATTAAGGAGCCCATAACTCATGGCCAAAGTAATTTTAAAATATCCGTGAAAATCTAAGTCCATGGTTAATTTTTTATAGTTGAGATTTATTTATCCGCTAACCCCTACCTAATATACGGCGTAATCCCAACTCATTGAGGTTTGTGTGGCAGGAGTCCTGTAGAATGGTGATAATCGCCGAGATTTATTCCACCTTAGGCCATGGCCTCCGAATCCCCATCTTCACGCCGCCTGCGGCCGCGCCTCGCCGCGCGCCAACCGGCCCGCGCCTTCTCGCCCACCCGAGGCCCACTGCCTGCCGCGACGGCGTCGACAAGCTGCTCAAGATCTTTCCGCTACGCTGCGCGCATCGAACCGAGGGTCACCGATGGGGTCGCGACCCTTTGTTCTTCCGCTACGGATCGTCCCGATTCGACCACTCGCTGATTCCAGGTGCGGGTCGGCGTTGGAAGCGGGTCGAGCCGAACCCTTGCAGGTCTATATGGTATGACACTCCCCACGGACCGTCTTCCTGGTCTTTACGACCTGACGGAAGCGGCTGAGTTGGATGCACGCCAAAGCAACGTCCAAAACTCTCAGTAGAAAGGCCGTGCCGGCGGAGGAGGGAAGACAGAAACTAAGCGTAGTGCTGCTCGCCGTGCCGGCGGAGGGAGGGAAGACAGAAGAGGCATGGCAGCGGTGGGCTTCCCCGCGGACCCGATGGTTCAGCGCATCCAGAGCGCAGTGGAGGAGGGGGCCTTGGGACGCGCCGGCCGCCTCGCGCTCGACGTCCTTTCGGCACTGACGACTCCCCCATCCCAATCACCGGTGAGTCCGCTCCCCACAACCCCAACCCTCTGTTTGTTCGTAGAATTCGCGATTTAGGCAGGAACGGACGCTGATCCCATGCATTTCCGCTCCCGGCTTTCGGACTTCGGTAGTAGAGCCCCAACCCGCCTTAGTTGCTTCGTTTGCCGCGACCCGAGTCTGTTTGGCTGTTGAGGGTTCGCTGGAGTTGGCTGTTCGCCGGAGTGTATTGAAAAGCACTACCGCTGCGCCTGCTGTGTTTACCTAGCACGCAAATTTTGACTCCGATGATGAACTGTTGAGTTTTGTCGGAAGAAATTCCAGCATAGAATTCCAGTTTTGTGTTTTATGGATGAGCTAGACTAGAGATTTATGGATGAGCTAGACAGTTTCTTTTGAAATATCAGTTATTATACTCCACGCCAGCGTCGCCCGATGGCAAGCTTCAACCCGGGCGTCGATCATTGGTGCCGCCATCTCAGCCTCAAAATTCTGTTGGCGACAGGAACAATTGCCCAGTCCTAGGGACCCTCATAAACACTAATAACATGAGGGGGTTCCAAAACCTAGATAGAGAACAGCTTCTGAAAGCAGAAGCAAAGAAGGTATGGTTGACATTGAATTTACTATTGTTTACGCATTTGTTTTACTTGTCTTGTTCTAATATCTATGTGGGCCCAGATCTTGGATGACATTGTGTCTGGTAAAGTAGAAGAGGATCCTTCTGTTCTACTTAGGTTCCTTTTGTGACATCATTTGCCGATTTGAAGAATTGGAAGGTCTATTACAATGTTGCATTCCCCTCATTGGTTTTCAATTCAAGAATGACCCTGCTCAACCTGCAACCTGCCTCAAAAGTGCTCACTAAAGAAGAGGTCATGTCCATGTGCACCTAGTACTCAACAGCACTACCTTCCTTGTTTGATGCTGTCAGTTTGTTCTGAAATCTGTTGATTTGTTCCTGCAGGCAGCATCCGTTTACACATCATTGCAAAAATGGCGCTTCTAGTGAAACAACAGGTTTGAGAACCATGCCCGACAAAAATGCATATGCTTGACATCATATTATTAATTTGTTATATGTTGATCTGATTTTCTAATTCATTGTGTTAATGGATTAACATCTCTGCAGTTATTCCATTCTTTGTGGTCAGTATATCCTCAGATTCCTCTGCCTCTGTAAAGGCAACTTAAGGACTGGAAAGCTTGCCAGGGGAACTATCAAAAGGTAACATTTTGTGCCATCCATTTGTTCATCTAGACTAGCTGAAGTTTGATAAATCCTTTTTTTACCCTTCTTCATGTATATCTTTGCCTAAAAAGTAAATTCATTGCCTTGCTGTTGCAGCTACTATTTGGATTTTATGATCATGGATGTCGCTCAGATTGCCCTGGTTGGGTTATTAGAAACTATGTTGCATTTCTGAGCATCCGATGGAAGATTGAGAAAGTGCAGTTTTCTGCTACCGTGAATATAAAGGGAACCCTGATCTAGAACAGTCCCCTCATGAAGCATCATTTCCATCACCTCGTGGTATAAATATGGTGGATTTAAATGTCAGTCTGCACTTTCATCTATGATTTGTCCATTTGTAACACTATATAGCTGTTACTACAGGTTGGGATGACCCTGATTTTCTACCTGATGCTATTGGATGGGAGGAATAAACCCAGGAAGGGGAACAAAAAAGAAATGAAACCAAAAGAAATAGATCTTCAATCAATGAATCCAGCAAGGTGGGTTTTATTGTATATTTTGCTTTCAAATTTCAATATAATCAATCTTGCAAAAGTATCTTGATTGTTTTATTTCTATGCACAGTCAGGATGAAGAAAACAATTGATGCACTTAAAGCTTATGGGGTGGCTTTACCTTTCCTGTGAATATAGATGTTATCTCATGTTCGAAATCTTCTCTTGGGTGCTGGAACTCTTGGATGTGAAGTTGTTGCCTCCTTATGGTTAGTGCTTTGAGTTGGTAATAGATTCCTGTTTGTAATAATCTAACAAATTATATGTCTTTGTATCCTTCTAATTTATGGTGGCAACCATTCTTTTCTGGTGACCTGGGGTGTACGGAAACTGACGTTGTTGATAGGTAGTAGTAAAGCAGACATCTGACCTTGTCAAGCAATCACTCTACATAGATAAGGACTGTGGAGTTCCAAGAGTAACTGCAATAAATTCCACATCTAAAAAGAAAAGATGTCCTGCAGTGGTGAGGACAGTCTTCTCCTTGAAACACATGCTTTCAAATTTCTGCTGTGGATAAATGATGGTGATTGCTTCCATGCAGGAGGCAAGGTTGAAGGCATCCAAATGGAAATACTCAGTGCCTGGGCATCCTGCTTCTTCCAGCAAAATGGCAAGGTAAGTTTTTGATGACTGCAAAGCATCTGCAAAACATTAGTGGCTGCCAATGATGCAGTGTTCTTGTTAACAGACACATGGGAGAGCAGGTGGCTTCCAACCTTCTGTATGTGCAAGTGAAAACAAGGTAAAGCTTGAACACAGTATCCGTTGGCTAAGGACCTTTTCAGCTGTTCTTTGTACAGCAATGTCTAAATACTTAGCCTGTGGCTGGAGGAGGAGTCCAGATAGATTAACCACACATGTCTTAGTTACCAAAATTACTATGAACCTATACTTTTTAAATTGTGTATGCCGCTGCTAATTTACTAATGATGTGTTATGCTTCCACTGCAGATAGCTATTAGTGCAGTATTAGGATGCAACAGTTACCTTGTCATGCGACATGGTGCTGGACCAGGAACAACTAGGGGTACAGATGAAGTGATTACTCAGATAGAAAATTTGTCCACAGAAGATGCTCCTGATCATCAAAGATTGGGCTGTTGTTTCTGCAATGATGCCGCTTCCCTTATTGAGGTACATGTTTTCCTGTTGTTTCTGCTTTATACTTTATTGTTGGCTCTTCATGTTCAGTTTTATTCTTTTGCAGCCAGTTCCTTACGAAGCACTACCTGGACTTGCCTCAGTTGCATCTGGCAAAGCAGTGGAGCTCTTTGCTAGGATGTTACATCACCCTGACGAGTAAGATGCCTTAAAGATTATTGCTGAGTCCAACTTATAGTTTGTGTAGCATCGATAGTAAATATTAACTTTTTACAGACCTGAGTAAGCTAAGTAGTAGGGAAGTTAGAAAAAATATTCAGTCCATGTGGTGCCGTAAGTATCATACCTTTTGCAGGATACATGCCCCAGGCGATACTGCTGGTATGGAAACAGAACATCAGCTTGGTCTGTTGCCGCATCAGCTACGAGGATCACTCGAGAAGTGTGTTTTATCTATGGAACTGAGCAATTCCTCAGTCAATTGTACTGCATGTTCTGCTGCTGTAAGTAAATTATACCTTTTGACATTACATTCTCACAATTTTATGGTTTCTAATGTTACTCCGTGCTAAACATTCCAGGTATTGTCAGAGTATAGAAGAAGAGGATTGGATTTTGTCATGCAGGCCATCAACTATCCAACATATCTGAAAAGATTTTACAGGCTTTTCTGATTTGAAAAAGCCAGATACTTGCACTAAAAATACCAGCCAGCATCTCAGTAAATTCAGACAAGATTTCTGATGTCCGATGTCTACTATTGGGTGCTGGAACTCTTGGGATGTGATGTTGCTCGCATTCTTATGGTCAGTGACTCAGTATTGTGAATGATGTTACTTGTATGTTAAAATAGTTAAAATACAACTTCTACTTATACTCTCGGGTGAAAACCAACTTTGCAGGACTGTGGTGTACGGAAACTAACAGTAGTTGATAGTGGTCGTGTAGTTGTATCAAATTTAGCGAGACAATCACTCTATACTTCTGATGATCGTGGTGCTCCAAAAGCAACTGCAATACTTAGGCATCTAGTGGAGAGATGTCCTTCAGTGGTGAGTTTTCATTTTGGTGCCCTTAAAACTATATTAGTTCCTTCTTTTTCCTTTTACTGTTTTTCATCTTAATGAATATGTGCCATGTGCTCATGTAGGATGCACAAGGCATTAGAATGGAAATACCTATGCCTGGGCATCCTGTGTCTCCTGGTGAAGCAGATGGTGTGCTCAGGATTGTGAGCTCCTTAAGGAATTAGTGGCGTCCCACGATGCTGTCTTCTTGTTGACCCGACAAGAGAAAGTAGGTGGCTTCCAACTGTCCTCTGCTCTAATGAAAACAAGGTGAACCCTCTAGGCATCCTTGAATAAATGTAAACCTTGGAATATGTTATATGCTAATGCCCCTCTGCACTGCAGATTGCTATTACTGCAGCATTAGGGTATGATAGTTACCTTGTCATGCGACATGGGGGCTGGTCCTGGCATAAGCTGTGAAGCTTCCAATGTGGCCACTGCCACAGATAAGCTAATCCACAGAGGATGCCCTTGGCCGTCAAAGGCTGGGGTGTTATTTCTGCAATGACGTCATTGCTCCTGTTGATGTAATGTTCCATGGTTTGGAAATCGTACTTGTTTTTTGCTTTTAATATGTTACCTACTACAATCATGGCATTTTGTTTAATGCAGTCTGTTTCCAATCGGACACTGGATCAACAATGTACAGTGACACGACCTGGATTGGCCTCTATTGCATCTGGACACGCCGCAGACCTTTTCACAAGAATGTTGCATCATCCAGATGGGTAAGCAACTGGGCACCTGCTGGAAGCTGGAACGATACCATGACTTCCTGTGTTATCATTTCCAAGGAAGATGCTAACTGCATCCAGTGAACAAAAAGCAAAGAAGTCTGATAAATACTTCTACCTGTTGCAGGATACATGCTCTAGGAGAGATTGCTGGTACAAGCAGTGATCATGAGCATGGCCTATTACCCTCACCAGATGCGTGGATCACTATCGCAATACAACTTGTTAACCCTGATGGGCTATTCTTCGAGTAATTGCACAGCATGTTCCAATCTTGGTATGTATACTTTCTACTCTTGCACAACAGCATGCTAGCACTTTCCGTGACTTGTATGAAATTTTAGAGTTTCTACATGAGTTAGTACGAGTTAGTAGTGGATACTTGTACGTTTAGAGTCACTGCATGTCTGTTGCATGTACAGTACAAGTTAGCTTGTTAGCCTACGCTAGTCAGAAGGGTGTGCGTTTGGGCATGTTATGAGACCTGGCGATCAGGGCACCACGTGTGGACCATTTCATTGCGGCTTAAGCTTTTTCTTTTTATGTGGAACGGGCATGCACAAGATCAGGCCAGGGCAATTGATACATGCTCCTTGCTCATGTAAGCAGTAAGCTGGAATATGAACCAAGCTAGTACTCGGCATGCTTGTTGCTTTAACTGAAAATACAGAGAAAAGCCGTGCTGTCATCACAAAAACCTCTGCTCTCGTGTCTGATTTAGTTCTGAGAGTGCAAACGATACTAAAATTTGCTGACAGAGTGAGAGCTATGCGCTCTTGTATTCCCGTTTCTTTAAAAAACTATGCTACCTATCTGTTATCTGGATTACATGCAAAACATCACAGGTATTGTTCGAATATCGGGAGGAGAGTGAATGGACTTTGTGATGCAAGTGATCAATGAACTAACTTATCTGAAGACCTAACTGGCCTCTACAGACTTGATGAAATCAACATCTTACTACAGGTCGAGTGGGTAGATGAACCGATGACGAAAGACGATTTTCCTGTTGAGGTCTGAATATATGACAATGGTTTTGCCTACTGTAAATATCATTTCCACAATTTGATACAAGAGATGGCGAAATGACATTGTCATGGAATGGAATGACTTGTCCCAACAATACGAAGCATTCACAAAACCACCGTAAAACACTTGACATCCAGCCACCACAATGCCAGTTTTCATATACTTGTAACGCACAAAAAAAGCGTAGCCCAAATTACTTATTTTCGGGTTTTGGCTCGATGTCTACTTCAGTTGTTTCTGATGTTTGTTTCGCTTTTGTCTCGGTGTTAAATTGAGAGCTGGAGATGTACTTCGAATTGAACGTGTAACGTTCGCCTTTGCTTAAAGACTGGAGTAGCTCCCTTGCTTTTCTCTCTTCCTCCTTGCCTACGGACACACTCTTCCTCGTCTACGGAGACATGGGCGCAGCCCTCTTTGCTTCTGGGGCTTTTCTCCCACCTTTCCCTCGTCTGCGGGAATCCTCTTAATTCCTCTCTCCCTCATCTACGGAGACAAGGGCCGAATGTCTCATAATAATGCTTTGATCTCAAAGTGACATTTATATCTCCATGGCCCGAATATGACATGCTACATCAAAAGAAAAGGTACAACGTTTGTTCATGTATTCGTATATAGGTTATGAGATGAAAGCTCTCTATACAAGAACACAGATTGCCGGCAGCAGAAGTCACAACTGATTGAAAGAAGATAAACCAAAAATGAAAATGTGGTCTCAGTAACATTCATCTGTATGTACAAGATACATGATATCACCCAGCAGCCTGGAAGTCCCCGAAGTCATCATCCACAGTTTCTTGCTCCATCTTCTCCGCAGCAGCAGCTGGTACACCTCCGAAGCAGGTTCACCTTTGGAGGGGGAGTGCTGGTTCTGCTGGTGGGTTCAGCAGCTGGTTGCTCTTGGAGAGGAAATTCTGCTTTGAAAGGCGAAGCAAGACTCCATCCGTTGGAGAGACAGGCGAAGGTGGTGGTGGGGGAAGTTTAAGGGACACGGGGGCCTCCTTGGTGTTTATTGTCTTATCATTCAATGAGAGCTTGTTTAGACCTTGCTCAAAAAATGCAGATTTTGTCTTTGTGCCAGTTTCTTTCTGCACAGGATAAAGGAAATAAACACTCAGGAAATAATTACAGAAAAATAGATGTAGATAAAGGTTGAATGAAAAGGGATGCATGCTATAAAAATTATGAACAGGCGCTTTATTTACACAAAATTTGGCACAGCACTGCAACGCTTTATTTTACAAAAATTTGGCACATCACTGCAAATACCCTTCAATGCAGTACAGGAGCACTCTTTTTTTTTTTTTTCAGGTTCCTTCCTATGTAAGAGTAGCTCAAAAAGCCTCAAATTAAATATCTACAGATATGCAAAGGATGTGCTGCTTAAATGCCATAAGAATGTAGATAGGAACTATGTGTAAACGGAATTATATGCAAATATTCTAGATAAACTCGTCATATGTTGACCATGCTTTCAGACACATAGATTGGCAAGGATCCCGATCCAGCAGTTTACTGCAAACTATCAATAATCATTTCCACCTAATGCAGCACCACATCCAATATTCTAGTTCTGCGGACCTTAGGCGACAATCTCGTCAACAGGATGTGATGCCATTTCCTTCCCAGAAAACTTTTAGATGAAAACTTACATTTTAAGCTGAAGAACCAACGTCTCTCCTTCTTTGAGGCTATAATCCACTGATGATTGCTTCTCATAATGCTGAACCATCTCTTCAGCAGCCTTCTTCTGTTTAAATATCTTTGATAATGTAAAAGAGAAGCACAAATGTAGAAAAAAAAACTAGTGCATCATATAAAGAAGATACTGGAAGCATAATCACAAATGATGATTTAGAAAATGAACTGAATCCCTTCTTGAAAATATAGAAATATTTCATGGAATTCACATTAAAACACGATTGCCAAATCAAGCCTTCTGATCAAGACTGCACAGGTAAGAAGATCAAATAATGTGAGATAATGCAAAGCCATCAGGCAACAATCACATAATGTAGTGCTAATCGAAATCAATGTCAATGGCCACATCAAAAATAATTCCACACGCATATAGAACTCCTATTCGTTTGAGAATCGCCCAGGAAAAGAAAATCACGTGATTTTGCAAAGTATGATTTCATAATATGTTTCAAATATGAACAGAAGGATACTTCATATATATGATCATGTAGAGCAGCTTGGAAGTCACTTACTTCAGGTCTTTCCCGGAAGCCTAAACCTATGAAAACATGGCAGCTGACGCCCACGAAGTTGACGATATAAATTTGTTATGTACTAATATATTACCCAACGTGGGACTGAAGTAGCCACATCAATTCAACATTAAGTACCAAGTATCTATGATCCTCTAAGACCTCAACTCAACACTAGCCACTAGAGTAGAGACATTAAGGTACAAGGAATGTCATAGAGCCCACAAAAGAGAGAAAAATTGAGCCTAGCTCTCAGCTGGTTGAGGGCCGGGTGTGGACATACACCACATACACCTAGGTTCAAGTCCTCATTGAGGGAATTTGAGTTCTTATTTCCTCTTAATACAACCTCATTCCTTCTTAGTACTACCTATTTCTTAATACTCCATAGTTTTATCAATGGAGTTTTCTTAGTTCTTTAAGCTGTGACAAATGAAGGATCCTTGTGGTGTAGAGCTGAAGCAATAAATCTCTGAGTACTGTGTTCAGATTTCTTTGAGGTATAATCCTAAGCGGGCAGTTAGGACCTGTGAACTAATAAACTTATTTTTCATCTAAATTAATTAAACATGGAAGCTCAGTGTGTTC